>CM038231.1:48128965-48277139 GCA_021442155.1 Cymbidium sinense | reverse complement strand
CTAAATATTAGAATTGATTATTAAAGTTTGGAAAATAGTTTTGGGTTTAATAGTGATAATAGCCACACATATATTAAGATTACATCAACAAATGCAAGCTTTACATTAAAAAAATTTCATTTAATTTAATTATTTTTGAAAGGCATGAGTGCATGAAATCAAATGACATATAATATTTACCATGATTGCAAAAGAATAATCAATTATAAGAACATGATCCATTCAGTCAAATTAATTCCAAAGGACAATCATATTAAACAATATCATTTATAGTAAATCAAAGCTTATACTTAATTTATGATTTTGGATTTTGATTAACTTTAAAGAAGAGAGAGTTATTTACTATTTTAATCTCATTTCTATGTTGGTAAACTCAATTAGTTTAAGAAAAGATAATCAAGTGAATTTTATGAATTAATTAAGTTGGATTCTTAATTAAATCAATTAATTATCCTTATTTTTGCTTATTTAATTTGATTAACTACTTAATTATGAGCCACAAATGACATGAACATATGAGAAAATAAAATTTCAATGCTCCTACAATGACCAAATGCAAATGGCTCATAATTAAGGGTTAATTAAATTAAAGAATCTAATTAAGTACTTTTATGATTTTCCCACACTTATGGGTTAATCAAAATTTTCTTAAGGGGTCTTTATATTATTAAACATATAAAGAGGAACCCTAATTAATTGCTAATTATCTAATATGATTTACATTTTAATTGGATCAATTAAGCCACTTAGTTAATTAATTAACCCTTAATTAGCCTTCAAATTAATTAATTATGTTCAAAAATGCAATGGAATTAAGAAAGAGAATAGGAAAGAGGTCCTAATCTCATCCCCCTTGCCCATTCACTATTATATAGCGATTAGCAAGCTTAATTAATTAATTTTTTTTGTTAATTAGGGTGTTAATTAATCATTAAGTTGATTAAGAAGGTAATTAGAACTTAAATGAGCAATTCCCCTAATTAACCAAGTAATAAATCCCAAGAAAATCATGGGAGATAGAGGACATGCCATTAAACTAACCCATAAAATATAGAATTAATTACTTAAATAATTAAGGTATTAGGCTAATTAAGTTTATAATTAAATACTAATTAAGCTTTAATCGCTCAAAATTAATTAGAATTATTTTAAATAAATTTTCACTAAATACCTTTAAAATAAATATTTATTTGTATTTGTGGATTTTTTTACAATTTATTATGAATTTTTGAAAGTTCTATCATTAAAACTAATAATTAAACCCCGATTAAGCCTAATCTCATCGTCACCAATCGGATGTGCACTTTCCATGTGGCAATGGGATTGGTTACTTAAAGTCGTCCGACGCTGGAGCCTACATGATGATAACATGCTTTCTCTTCGCCAAAAATTTGTCAATGGGAGGCTTGGGAAGCTTGGGAGAGCTCTGGGATTTCAAAATCTCTCGGGGACTCAGGGTGTTTCTGTCAGAATTGAGTGGAAATGAAGGGGGTATATCCCCCCTCCCTTTGATATGATGGACAGAATTCCACCCTCGATTTTGGCGACACACTGGATGCCAAAACAAATCCCGACTCCATGTGGCTCGGTTTGGTTGGCTAAGAGACTTGGTTGGTGGCTCAAGGTGACTGCCATCCTCTTTGGGTCCTGTTGGTTTAAAATTTCTATAGAGAGCCACCTTCAAATCTGCAGGGAGAAAGAAAAGGCAAGACACTATAAAAATTCATCTTGTTAGGATGCCACACAGATCCACAGATGTACTTATTCAGTGATTGAGTATGTCATCAAGGAATAGTGTACTACAGAGATTCTTTCCCTACTTTACCTAGAAAAGTAAAGCAGGATTTACTTTAAATCGATTAAGTTACCAAGCCATAGTTAATTACATCCTAAGAGACATGATCCCTTATGAAAACCCTCGATTAAGGTAAATGATCATTATTTCTGAAGATTTCAATAGGAAGGAATATCAATCGATTGGTTCATTTTTGACGGATCAAATGTGATTGATCAAAAAAGGGAGTTATTATCGAAGCCAAAAATGAGAAATGAGTAGGAGATGCCACGATGCTAGAAACCTAGAGCATCTAAAACTATCTTATGTTGGGCTTTACATTTTGAAATTGATTTAGTTTATTTGAGTTATTTTCATTAGAAATTTAGGACTAAGAGATTCCTTAACACAAGGTTAAGAAAATACCTAAGAGGTGAGGAATTATGCTTTTGGAACACAAAGAGGAGAAGCAACCTCATAACCTAAATCTAGGGAGCTTCAACGAGGGCCAAAAGCACAACCTAAATCTAAGGCAAAAATGGGTATTTGGTTTGCCTGCACAAGAAAAGACAAACCACCCGACAACTTGGACTTATAATTGCCTGGGGGTGGATGCCAACTAACTCCTCCTACGATTTTAAATACATGTAGGCAAGTATTTATGCTTATGCAAGATAACTAGGTTGTTATTATTTAAAAAAGAGATTAAGTCCTTGAACTCACTCCCTAAAGAGACTAGATCATGTAAAGGGCATGCTTCAAATGACATAAATCTAATGCAATTCAAATTTTATTTTATTTTTATTTTCGATAATTATTTTGACTCAGCCTAATAGGATTCATATGACTATTGCATGAGATAGAAGGTTATTGGACAAAATCAGTGAGAAGGGAGGAAGTGAGTTTCCACCATGACTTAAAGGTCAAGTTTCTCAAAGGTGAAAGCCCTCAATCAAGAGAAGGAAGATATTATAAAGAAATGCTCATCCAACTAAGGGTTGCTAATTATTTTATCTTGATTTTAAACCTAAGCTTTAGGTGAGGTTATGAGTTATTTAATTTTATTTGAGTTGTTAAGTTGGGTAAAAGATTTATTTTTCCTAAAGATAATCCACATCCATACATAAAGAAAGAAAGAAACTAGGAAAATCATGCCACTTAATGCAAAAGCTAAACAAATCATCAATCAATTTATAAAGTTAATCGCAAAAAGAATAAATGGTTGTTTCACCACCGCACAATCAAAATATCAAATGTGGGTAGCAGCTCTACCCTTATACAACTGATTAGAAATGAATTAAATTATAATTAAGCAAGAAATTCATTATTATGGGGCGCTTTATTCTTCTTTGTTCTTCTTCTTCTTTTTCTTTCTTTTGGATGGTTGGATAGATGCTCCAAGGCTTCACATGGTGCATAAGATAGGATCTTATTGCTAATGCTTATCCTAATCCTAATAACAATCATTCCAAAATTCTAATTATATAAATTTTTACATGAAAAGAAAAGTGGAAATCTAACTAACTCAAAACAAAAAGGTTAGCTAAAAACACCACACAAAATCCCAAGCATGTATATTGACTTACACCCCACACATGGGTGACTAAGTCCACAGCCTATGGATTATGCTTGGTATAAAGCACAAGCAATATTTTATTTATGATAACCCTTAACAATCCCTACGATAGTTACTATCCTTATATTCATTCTATGATACATAACATCCTAAAACATATATCACAAAATAAAATAAATATCAAACCATGCACTGACCTAACCTAAAGCTAGAAGTGGTGACTTAGGCTAATGTGTGTGTTTTGAAGGCTTGTGTGGTATGCTTAGCTATAGTTTTAGGTTCAAATTTTCTAAGTGTGAAGATCATGTTCAACTTAGAAGAGGGTTTCATTTAAGTTGTTTAATTCTTTTGGGTTGATTTTATTTCATGTTTTGATTCAATCTAAGTGGATCCTACAATTAATTACAAAGTTATGAAGAGAGGGAAGAGAAGAAAAAACTTCTATTTTCTTCCCTAACCTAAGTAATTTCTAAAGTGGATTCACATTTTAGTTTCATTTAGGTGAATTTTTTGATTACATCTTTTAATCAATCCTAAGGTTAGATAAACTCTAAACAAACCTATTCAAAAAGAAAGGTATTTTAAGATTAAATAAAATGAATCAAAATTCACATAATACACATTAATTTCCCAACATATATAACATGCATATGGATGGACCCTAAGCATATCTATATATGCAAATGAGAGTAATTAACACACTTTATGATGCATGCTAAGTAATCCATTTAAGAAAATTTAGAAGTTGAATGTGCGTGATTTTTCTTAGAAAAGGTTTTCCTTAACTAAATTTTTACATGCATACATGAAAGTAAGAAAGGCATAAGTGAGTACCATTGTTAAGAGGAGAAGATATAAGACATACTTAGGTTACTTAAAGTCTCAACCTGGGTTTTCAGACTAATATACCACTTTCCTTAAATACATGTAAATAAAAGAAATGAAATAGAAAAGGAAAATGCAAAGTTGTTTAATGGATTCATTTTTGTTTATGCAATTTATGATGCATAAAGTAACCCTTTTTTAAGTGATTAGAGATGAAAAGTATATACAATTAAATAAGTGTTAGGTTCTTTTCAAATGAACCTACATCTTACTAACTCCTATTCAAAATTATGCTAACATAAGAATGAAAGGAAACCTATGCTAAACACGACTTTATAATCTATCACATGCAAGCTTATAATTAAAGTATAAGTAGCACACTTTTAGATTTAGTATTTGATTTATATGTTTTGAAAATAATTTGGATTTAGTAGTGACAATAGCCACTCATATTTCTACTTTAGCCAACACATGCAAATTTGACATAAAGTAAACATATTCATTTTAAAATTTGAATTTCAAAATTATAAATGCATGAAATCACATGACATACAACTTAACATATTAGGAAAGATTCAAAGTAATGAAAGCATGTAAACAAACTCACTTTACTTAAATCTTAAGGACATTCTTATAGAATAAGAAAATTTAGAATAAATCAAAGTGAATTCAAAGTGATTTTTCTTTAGTTTGAAGTTTGATTTAATTTTGAAAAGATGAGATGAGTTTGCTATTCCTAACCCATTTTCACATGTGTTTGATATTTTTATTTAATTTTTAGGTAATTAGATCCATGTTTATGAATTGATTAGGTTAAGGTATGAATTAGCTTAATTAACCTTACCTACACCACCATAGAAGAATTAACGAATATTATGAGCCAATGAGATGACATAAAACCCACAATTTAAATTTTAATGCACCTAATAATGAAAAGGCCTAATGCAATTTGGCACACAATTAAAAGTTAATTAAGCTAAGGGTTTAGTTGTAATTTCAAAATACTCTTTCACATGTGAATTGATTTTGATTTCCTTAATTAAACTTAGGCTATTACCCAAGCATCTCCAAGTAGATTAATTAAGTTCTGAAACTTTTAGAATTTTAAAAATTGATTAAGGGGTAATTAATGAATTAACCCTTAATTAAGAGGATTATGAGAGAAGAAGGGTTTAGAGAATAGCTTAGGGACCCCAAAAGTATTCTAAACCTCCTACTTACTGGATATGATCTAATCAACCCTAATCATGTGCTAAACACTAATCATACCTTATGCTTAATTACATAAGAGGGGATTATGAAATTCACATGCAATTATTTCAATCAAACTTAATAAATCTAAAAAAAATTAGAATCATCACTATAACTTACCCAAAAAAATTTGGGATTAATGAGCCTAATAAAGAGTAATTAACAATATACTTTCTAATAAAACCCAAATTAGAAAAAAGCATAACTCAAAACTCATCAAAATTAATTTTAAAATGTTTTGGGTTTAATTCATTAGAGGATTTCACATTTTTTGAATTTTTAGAGATTTATAAATTTTATAAGATCCTTGGATTTATTAAATATTAATTAACATTTTTAAATAATCCCAAATAATTTGGATCAGGTGACGCATGGATGTCATTGCATTACAGCATCATGAGGGGTCACTGTTGTCACATAAATGGGTGCACGCACTTTAATCCTCTGTCAATCAAAGATCGAGATGGGATCCTCACATTTTAAAGGATAAACGATTTCTAAAAAAATAATCTCACCGTCCATCTAAAATGGATGATGGTCAGATCATCCAAGTTCTTCCTGATCAAAATACCATCCATGATCAAGGGAAGATCCAAGCGATTTAGTTGAATCAAACCAAATTCAACCCACACCATTTGAAGATAGAGCAAATTCCAATGGTCAAAAAATTGATGGGGTGAAAATTTCACAAAGCTCCACACCACATTGAGTTTAATGATAAAAAATTCCCACTGAGGTGATCACCGCATTCTGAGAGCTTCAAGGTTGAGATGAATCCTTAAAAAAGTATGAGCACATTGAGTAGATCATGTGACCAACGCCTTGCTTGAGCTTGACATTGATTCAATTGGACTCCTGCTATGGAATTCCAATAGAAGCTTAGGTGCACCGACTTAGCTCCTATGAAGTGTGCAAGAAATTGGAAGGAAACAAGTGTGGAAGAAGTTAGCAATTCCTACCTCCTTATTTTTCACTATTCAAAAGCCAAGAAAAGAAAATGGAAGATCTCTAGAGGCTTAGGATCAATCTCCAATGAAGCTTCCTATCCTTCAATCGCCCTTAAGTCAATGAAAATAAGTGAATTGGGGAGTATATCTCCTTGAAGGATTGGATAAGGACATGGCATTTTGATCCAATTGATCATAGTTGAGGCTATTTGATCAGAGTGTGCACATGGTTATTTGATCCAAGAGGATTGCCAACCTCCCATGTGCTTGAATTTGAGCTTGGGAGTTTGAAAATTCAATTTTAACCCATGGGGTGGGTCTTAACCAAATGGGTCAATATTGGTTGGGTGCACCACTAATGTGTGCACCAATCATCACTAAGTCCCATTGCTTTTAGGAAAGCCTCAAGTGATTGAGAGGGTATGACCAAATTACCCATGGAGCCAAAATTTGTTCTATGGCCTAGGTAGATGGTCATTTTATTATTTTTTTCACTTTGGATATGTTAGGTATGTGAGAAACTAGGTTTGACCAAGTTTAATTTGGAATTCATTTGATAGGTTTGATTTACATTTAGTGAATATGAATGAGATTATAAATGAATTATAGAAAATCGGTTTGAGTTTTTGATCATGATTTTGTTTAAGTCCTTAAGAAGATGGAATTTTTTTGGACATAAGAATTTTGATGATTTTGATCATGGGTTTTAATTAGATTTCAGTCATGGATTTCAATCATGGGTTTCATCATATGGAGTTGATTGAGTTTGGAAAAATCAAAGAATTGATTTGAGTTTGAAAAGAAGGAGATGAGAATGGTTTTTGGGGGTAAAGTTTTCCAATACCCTAAGGCATGACCTCTATACTAACTTTCTAAGTCTTGGCTGGGAGTGTCCACCCAATCACTGGGATGTCTCAAGACTAAGGAACTTTAAAGACTAAGAGAAGTCATATGTTCAAGATGGAGGAGTTGAGAGCTCATTCTAAAAAATGAGGTCAATTGAACTTATGGTGTGGTGTACAAGGAACACCATATATTAGTGTTGATCAATGATCAACAACATGAGAGATCATAAGCAAATAAACACCTATTCTTAACCAAGATGGAAAGAATCCTATTGAATGTGACTCTACTTATGTCAAGAAATAAGAGAGAGGAAGAATCCACTAAGTGATAGAGTAACCTTCCACTAGAAGCAAGTTCAAGTCATCCACAAGGGGTGAAAGGTCTGATTTGAGTGAGAGAAAGAATTGATTTGTTGCTAGAGAAGAGGGTTGAATTTGTTTCAAACTTTGTTAAGTTTAATTTTTAATGAATCATGTTGGTTTCATGATGAGGGGAGCCATGGGTGAAACCTAACCATTTACAATCCAATGGGGTAGTCTCACATATGGACTACCAAACAAAGGGATGCCTTGGTAGGAAACAACTTAACTAGAAAGAAAGAGTAGTAGACTTACATCCTCCAAAGTAGAAACTAGTCGATGGGGTAATCAATTGATAAGATAACAGATTAAACCTAACCAAGGGCTGACTATTGAGTAAATGTCACTAGGGGACTTAGATCAACTCAAAGATAGTCTAAATTGATTTCATTTTCAGATTTATTTATTTTGATTATGATGGATCCCAGGTTTGTGATGAATGAAGTAGGATCCATGGAGGCCTAGGAAGATTTATCAATTCAAAGGGAGTAGTCTACCAACCGGGTAGAACTATCCAAACATTTTCATACAATGGTCAAGTCTTTAGAAGAAAGCATGGGGACTTAGATCTTCTAGAAATAAGAAATCACTAGGGTGATTGTTGCTTTGGGCAACAAATCAAACACCTAGGGATTGTTGAGTGAATGCCATTGAGGGACTTAAATTAGCTCAAATCTAGATTTCATTCTAAATTTGTTTATGGATTTTGGTTTGCAATGGATCATAGAAGGAGCTTATGAAGTGACCTATAAATGAAACCAAAGGGAGTACACCATGGGAGAACTATCTAACCAAAGGAGTGCCTTTCGATTTGCAATAATCAATTGAGAGAAAGAAAGCTTGGGGACTCACATATTTCACTAAAAAAGATTATTAGGGTGATTGGTTTCTTTGGGCAATAAATTAAACCTAACCTAAGGCTGCCCATCGATTTGTGACAGCCATGCTAAAAAGAATGCATCATAGTCTTACATATTTTAAAATGGAATGACTATTGAGGTAACCTGCTTGTGGAAAAATATAATGAACCCAACCTAAGGGTGACTACAGAGTGAGCACAAACCCATGGATTTATCTTAACTCAAGTAGTTAGAAGTTCATGGGGAGTTCTCACTCTAAAGATAGACACTGAGAAAAAGGCCCCTTGAGCTTGAATTCTAATCCACAAGTGAATTAATTTTATTTTTGATTACTCTAGTTTGTGAGGGATCAAACCAAGGAGCTTACATCCTAGACATCTAGATTTATCAAGGGCAAAATTTGTCCGTTGTATAAAATTTTCCAACATGGGAAATCAATCCAAAAATAACTGAAGGTCTAAATGCGAAACTGATCCAAAGAGATTGCTTAGGATTCCCAAAGGCTTAATAACACCTAGAGAAGATAATATGACTAGTCATATATATCCAATATGTATTCGCCCAAACAAGGAGAAAGCACGGGACTCATATCCGCCAAGAGTGTACTCACCGGGTGAGTTGTTGCATAAATATCAACCTAAGGTGCCCATGGCTTGCATACATGCCTAGGAAGAAAACTGGGACTCATCCTCCTATATGGAATCAGATACTTTCATCTTCGCATGTGTTATCCTAGAATGCTAAAAGACTAACTTACTTCAAAAGTAGTCAGAGGAAAGGAGCCTTGGGACTTACCCTAAACCTCAAATATACCAACCTAGTTAATATGATGGCTAGTTCAAGAAGAAAAATATCTCTTCTTAAACAAAGTCAAAGGTACTATTGAAAAGGAAGCCCACCATACTAACAAACATTGTCAATGACATGGCCATGCCAATGTAGGGTGTAGATTATTGGGTGGTGGAGGACACACCAACATCGATGGCATCTCCTAGCTACATCCATGCTATGATCAGAAGGCCAGAGTATTCAAGTCTTTTGATCTTCATCTTTGGATGACTTCCACATAGACTGAATGTACCTCGTTATAATGCCATGGCTTTATGTTTGTCCAAATAATGTAACCACATGAAAGATCGTGGTTCCATCAACAAGAGCTGAAGAGCTCTGTTTCTGATGGGCTTGTGATTTCTATTGAGGTAGTTTATCAATGTTCAAGTAATCTATGAACGGTTGCCTCCAATCCAACTCCTTGTCCATTTTGGAAATGATAATCTCCCCTTCAATAGAAAGTCTCTCGATGAGTTCAGCATCAATAAGGATGACTGACTTGTCTATTTTGGACCTTTATTGAAATGGACTCATCTTCGACATGCCAATTCTTTGCAAGTTTGGCCAAGGCATCTCGCATCGCTCAGAAACCTTGTAGATCATGACTGAATAACAACACTTCATGGTATACTGTAATAATAACAAAGCTTTGAGAACAGTAGGACGACAATTGATGACCAATAAGAATCTCCAAAGATGTTGATGCTCTTGACATTGATAGTGATGGCTAACTCACTGAATCAAAGCCTCATATTTTGTTGTTGGTGTAGGGTTGGAAAGATAGTATGAATCTCATCACATCAGTAGTTAGGAGAACTATTCCTATCCCTGCCTTTCCTCGGAGAATAGATCGTGGTACTTCACCTTTAAGAAAAGTAGCACCATCAAAATCTCCCATCTGGTTGCCCCCTAAGTTCATGAATTGTTCATCAGGAAGATCGTCACTAAGCAGAGAATCAGCAGGAAGTGGTGTCCGCTAAGAAATTCCAGTTCTTTACTTTACATGGAGGGGTACAAATGTGATATAAAATTGCTAGAGTATCATGGACTAATGAGCCAAACATCCAGAAAGTATTGGCCGTGTCATGAGGTACTGTAGTGGATTGGCTCGGGAGATCAAGTTCACCTTATGAGAAAATATAATGTATTTTATGAGATGCAAATCAAAACTAGCAATGTTTCTCAATAGGTGGATCAGAGAGATGACAAGAGGTAGTAGAGCGCCTCCTTTCCTTTGTCGCTATTTGATAACAGCCAGAGTCATCCAATGCAGTGTAAATGATGAATGGCGGATAGGGCTACTATCACCAAGTACTCTTTGTTATCTTCGAAAGCATGTTGGCACTTATCATCCCACTTGAACTTGGCATCCTTTTTGACAAGTGCTGAAAATGGTTTGCATCTCCCTAATAAGTTTGAGATAAAGCATCTTAGATATGCCAACCATCCTTGAAAGAAGAAAGTTAAACTCTTAGGACATTTCTAAGATAACTTTGATCTTTTCGATTTTTTCTTTCCTGTGTCAAATAACAAATTTTAAAGCACTGAATGCACACGAATTCATTTTAGGTTATATTGTCTTAACCATTCAAAACTACTCTCAAGTCAAAGAGGGTCTTCCTTTTCTAAGCTTTTGACTACTAAATCATCATAACACTTAAACCTCGATGATGATGAGTTCAGAAGATTTGTCAGTACATTGGTAGCACTAGCATTTTAAAAGGCATGACCCTATAATAGATTCTAATTAAAAAAAGTGTTTCTTATATCGTGAGACATCTTGATTTATGGAAGATCCATCCATGAAAGAGAAGACTATATGAGATGAGGTGATGTCCACCATTAATTCTAGTATAGGAAGAGGAAACTCATCCTTAGGACATGCCTTATTTAAGTCCCTAAAATTAACGCAAATGCAAATTTGACCATTCTTCTTCTTAACTAGGATGACACTAGCTAACCAGGTAGGATATTTTTCTTCTCTGATGAAACTAGCTTCGATCAATTTCTTGATTCTTGACTTCAGAAATGACCTATTATTTAATTTCTAATAGCATGCATCTAGGAGCTTTCTTAATAGAGATAACGTTAGGGTCTATTGCTATCTTGTGGACTGCTATGTTAGGAGATAATCTGGGCATTTCCTTATAACTCCATGTGAAATAGTCTTTAAACTCAGTCAATAGCCTAACTAAGTCATTGGTTTCTTCTTCATTCAGTAATGAACTAATGTGTGTCGGGCGAGGATTTCTTTCTCTCTTGAGGTTGATTTCTTTAAGCTTGTCGATTGTTGAATGAATCTCCTCTTCAAATTCTGGTGATGCCCCTTTGACTTGGAGATCATCTGGGTCATCTAAAGTTTTTAAACACACATTCTCATAAGAGTTGGGGATGTGTGAGAAGAATCTATCATACTCCAAATGGTTGGTAACTACTAGAAAATAATCTTCATCATTGATTAGACCCACTCAATCCTAGTCGCTCTTGATTGTGTTTCTCACTGTAATGGTCCATAGCTTTTGAAGTATTCTGATGCTTGGACCATATGTATATGAGAACTAAACCTTTTGTATAAGATTTTGAACATAAGGTGAGTAAAAGTCAAAAGGTAATTCCATTAATTCTTTAAAGGTATCTTCCTCAAGTCCTGACTTGAGGATGATGAACCCAAAAGAACCTCTTCGCTTCATGTCAATGGAAGACTTAGGGGCTTCCTTAACTACTAAACCTTCAACTTTCTAAGATGTGAGGTTAGAGCTAAGGTTTCCAACTAATAGTTTCACATAAACCAAATTTTTGCTTTGCTTGGAGGCTGGTCTTTGTCCCTATCTCAATCAAAAGTCACCTCCAATGGAACCCGCTAAGAGGGGTTGGCTGGTATACTAATCACATTAGACTCATCCTTTGAACTAGATTCCAACTCTATGTGAATAGTAGGGGTATTCCTATAAACTAGAACATGACCTTTGGTAAGGCCAACTAGGGGTCTCCCACCTCACCGCTCTTTACTCTACCCTCAGTGGAGGTTGAGCCATCCTACCCATATGTCCATATGATGGAATGAATTGTGGGTGGAATGTGATATGCCGATCTATTTCTTTTTGAATTCTCTTTTCTTGTGTACTTGAACTTTTATTTTTCTTTTCATTTTCTTTTATCTTTTCTTTTGCTTCATTTTCTTTTACTTTTGCATTTTCATTTGAATTTTGTCCAAGTTCATGAGAAAGGGTGTTTTGAGGAAGATAGTAGGTTGCATCCTCATAAATCTCAACCTCTCTAACTGAAAATGGATTTTCATCCCCATTGACAGTATTCAATTCCATCTTTTTTGAACTTGATGCATGGAGGAGGATGGAATAATCTTATTTGATGTATCCAAGGCCTACCAAGCAAAGCTGAATAAGTATTCAATCAATGATGTAGAACTTGGCTTCAGTATTTCAGTCACCTATCTCCAAAGGTAACACTATAGAACCTAAAGCTCGCTCACCTTGATCATTGAATCCTCTCAACATCATCCTATCTCCTCGGAGTGTAGAGATGTCGATCTTCAAATAGGCAAGGGTCTTTAGACTCATAATGTTCGATGCACCAATCCACGAGAACCACAGTCGAACTGTCCATGTTGATTGTGATGTATAGGGGGTGGTTGTGCTCCAAGTCCCCCAATAGAAGGTCATCATCTGTGAAGGTGATCCCTTAGGCTTCTTTCACATAATATGCTTCCTCACCTATAGTGGTCAGTTGAGCTAAACATATTTTATAATCAAGGAGGGCCTTGATTAGTGATTCCCTCATCTCTTTGGATAAGATAAGGGCATCATATATGCTTAGCTTAGATGGCAACTTTCTTATATGAGAAAGGACATTATAGTTCACCTTTGGTTGGTCTTCCACAAGCATATCCAGGGGTGGAGCATCCTGTGGAAGGGCTTCTCAATCTTCAATACTAATGACTTATTTGCCTCTATCTTGAGCTGCTGCCCAAGGAGGTAGAACCTTGCCACTATGGAGGTTGTCTTTGGTAATCTCTTGAGGCAAGGTGGTGGCAAGTTCTACCTACACTTCAGACTCACCTATAGCTTCTCCTATGGGACTCTCGGAATAGGATGATTCCAGGTCTATATCAAGAGGTGAACCTTGTGTATTGAGTTAGTCTAACTCAATTAGAAAGAGAAGATCAATTATTATAGTTAATTAGACTTGAAGAGTTATCATTAGGAATAGAAGAAGATAACTCATCGAAGACAGATGTAATTCAAACTAACTTTATTCTTCAATTTCTTAGAATTATTTGGAGGTACAAAGTAGAAGTCAAGTAGAGTAAGTGGAGTAAGGGATTTGATGCCCTTATCCGTTGATACAAGAGTTTTACTAGTAGAAGAAACATAAGAGTTAGCTAAAATAGAAGAAGTCACTAGTGTAGCTGTGGAGAAGGCTGGAGGTTGGACATGGTGGTGGGTGGTATGCTAAGGGCTATCGGGGCACATGCTCCTACTAAGCTCCCACTTTCTAGAGTTGGCACTTGCAAACCTTCCTTGGTGTTGGAGGTTTGAGCTACCAGCACTGGAAGGAAAGCTTCTTGATTTTCTAAATTATTTTCTTAGAGGTTTTTGACAAAGAAATGTCCCAACCTTCTTTGATTTTGGTAGGATCACTTGTATCCCCAAGGATTACCCTAATGGAACTGGAAGGTTGTTCCATAAAGTATTATGTTGGGATAACTACAACACCGATCTTGATACTGTGTTCAAGCCAGTCCTTGAATGTAAAACAATCCTCCAAAATATGGCCTAACATATGGTGGCAAGGGAAAAAGTTTGGATCATAACTTTTGCCTACTTCCTCCGGTCTTCTAGGCTTGGGTAGCTGAAAATCAGGTTTCTTTAAGTGATTCTTAAAGAATTTCCTGATTACCTCCCTCTTAAAAGAATAAGGTTTGTTTAACTTATCTAAAAGAGTAGGTGGACCATAGCTACCTAGCGACGGATATGCATACGCTTAGTGGTATGGGCAGAGGCGTATTGTCTAGCCATGGAGGCTTGGAGGCGTATACCCTCGGTGGTGGCAAAGGAGATGGAGGCTGGGTTGTGGTCTCTTGACTGATCTCTAGGCGGCTGCTTCCCCTTGTCAACCCCTTTCTTCTTTTTCATAGACCTTTTGGGATTTCTGCTTGGGCAACTAATCTTGAAAAGGAAACTATTTGGCCTCTCCTTGTAGACTAGCTGCCTTGTTGATTAGCTTTTCAAATGTATTGATAGTGAAGCCCTTAAGCATGAAGGCGACCGGGCCATGGATATTCTTCAAGAGAATCTCAATGGCATGTTGTTCATATAGATGCGGTTCACACTTCATACTCAAGTTATGCCATCAGAGAATATAATCAACAAGTGACTCACCAGAGTGATGTTGTGCTATAATGAGATAGCCTACAGTAACCCTTTGCTATGCTCCAACAAATCTCTTGATGAAGAGTTGCTCTAACTCAGTAAATGTCTTTACTGAATCATTAGGTAGTTCAACATACCAATCAAAAGCAATACCCGCTAGGCTACTAGCAAAGAGTCTAAAGAGTAAAGCATCACTGCCACTTGCGTTGCACAACTGGCCCTAAGTGAGCTATATACCTTGATTCCCACCCATTGAAGGAAGGAAGGAGGCAAACTCTTGGGATACTAGATAGCATCAATTCCTGGTAGGTATACCTTGGAACCGATGATCCTCGCTTGAGCCAAAGCTTCCTTCACCTATTGCTCAACCATGAATTTTATATCTTTTTCTTGTATGGAGGTACTTTCCACTACCTTTCTATACAGGCTAGTGCTACCTTTCTCAATGAGAGGTAGAGCCTTAACTGGGTCTAAGACATGCACTCAGTGACGACGACATATAGGATGATGAGGAGGGCTTATTTACAAAACTGCTAGAAAGTCCTACAACTGACTTGCCATCTTATCAATCTGCTCATCCTTCTGCCTTGAGGTGTTGGGCTAATTATGTGGTATCCTCTTGATCAACCTCATCACCTTCCATTGCCTGTTGTTCCTTAAGGAGAGATCCTCTAGTAACCATGCATTTGAATCCCCATCAAGTCATCTTTATTGGGATCGAAGCTAACTCACTCTTCATCAGACCAGGCATACTCCAATATCTTCTTCTTCTCCATAAAATAATATGCAACTATCTCATAGAATAAACAATCTGACTCAATAGGTACAAATAGATTAGGCTGGCTGGTGTGATCGTTATCATGCACTAGAGGCAGGACCTCTCCTTTGGGGAGTCAATCTGTCTTGTACTCCGGAAGAATGATACTCCACTCGTAATAGGGTAACAATCCTAGGATGATCCTCTACCACCTGAACTATCATCATAAATATCTATGACTTTCAATCTCCACATCCGGTTGTATGGGCCAAGTTGGTGAAGAACAACCATGATGCTTGAGTGCCACTCCTTTCACCACTAGGTAGAAGAGGTCGAAAGTAAGAGAGCTGCCCTACCACAATGGATGGTGTAGGAGGAGGATTCCTTGGCCATAGTCGATCACCAATGCGATGCCCTGATGCGCCTTCATTGGCCTTGATGGAATGGGAGATGTTGAAACCTGCACTGGCGATGGAGGACGAGGGGTAGAGTGGTGGGGTGGAGATACTACTGACTCTCTATGTACAGGAACTTCCCTCCTGTGGTGGCTAGTCCTGGTGAGAAGAATACTATCGATGGTATATGCAGAAATGAGCTGAAATCAATCAAAGTGGTTGACCGACTGACGGTTGAACCTCCATCGCTCTCTGCTAGTAACATGTGATGTATGGGCTTTGTGGGCACTCTCCTAATGAATTTGCCTCCACTAAGGGGATAGATCAAGGTAAAACATGTCGGACTCGAGCTCAGATGGTACTTGTAGAATAGAGTGGAGGCTAGCGTACGACCTCCTATTCCTAGAAACTATTGGCTATAAGTGCACCATTGGAGGAGGTGATGAACAGATCCTCCTGACATCCTCTCTGTCTAATCCTGAGAGAGGATGGAACTGGTTTTCCATAACCAGTGGTGAAGTGATGATGGGAGACTCATCCATGGCTGATCGAGCTGGTGCCTCTAGCTCTCTGGCTATCTAAGTGTGGAACCATTTGATCATAAGGTTCTTGTTCCTAAGCTAGGTGCAGGTAGGAAGAGAGGAGTGTGAGATAGACCTATACTCAAAAGTGGGGGAGGTAAGCCCTAAAACCATGGGAGCCTTACCCTTGGAGGGTATAGATGGTAGGGTGCTAGCCCGCACTGGGGCAACATGAGCAACTCTGGGATGAACTGCAAATGGAACTGGTACTATCGCATCGCGAACAACAACAAAGTCTGGTACCGCCACAACTTTCCTCTTCGAGGAGACATCAATCAAGGTAAGTCTATCCGATGACCGCCGGGTCACCTTTCTGGCTGACATGGTGAGGGGAATGCCCTCACAAGTGATTCTAGACCCCTCAAATCCCTAGCCAAAGTGAATCAGATGGGTATGATCTAGACGGGGGAAGTCAGCTTGATCTAAAGCTAGATCCATACCGTGGAGGGAAGTGAAGACAAACTTCTGGGAACTGGCCATTTCACTGTAGTAGACTCAATGCATCGACGATTGTAAAGAATGCAATGAGAAATGAACTTGTATCATTTCTATCTCCATAGATTTTTGAATTTGAAAATTTGAACCCACATCCAACAACTTGGAACTGTTAAGTGGGGTTCAAATAGATTTGAAGAGATTGATTGAAAGAGGAATTTGAATATGAATCCAAACTTCAACAAATTTAGGTATGTTGAAATATGGATTCAAAATTTTTGATAGGATGCTTCCATAGGTTCATTGTTTTGTTTTGAATTTGAATTTGTGATTTTGAGGACCCTTTCCTTTAACAAATTTGGATATGTTAAAGTAAGGGTCAAATGATTTTATTTTATTTGAATGTTTTGGTAAAATAGATGGGGATGTTATTAGTAGAATTCAAGTTGGATGGTTGAAGTGGAGGAATGCATCTGGCCTATTATGTGATAGAAAAGTTTCACTTAAACTTAAGGAGAATTTTATAAGATGGTGGTAAGACTGCAATGACTTATGGTGCGAATGTTGGCCAATAAAAGAGAAGCATAAGACTAAGTTAAGTGTTACAGATGAGGATGCTTAGGTGGATGAGTGGCTTTACTCTTAGAGATAGAATGAAAAAATGAGTATATTCAGGAAAAAGTTGGAGTAGCTCAGGTAGATAAGATTAGGGAGAGTCGCCTTAGATGGTTTGGCCACATAAAGCCTAATCGTCGATGACCGATTAGGAGAGTAGATGCATTAGATTTGTCTTATGTTAAGAATGGTAGTGGTAGACCTAAAAAGACTTGGTTAAGATGTATAAAAAATGATCTTAGTATACTTGATTTAAATGAGAATTTGACACATAACAGGACACAATGGAGACGAAGGATTCATATAGCCGAACCCACCAGTGGGATTAAGGCTTGTTGTTGTTGTTGTTGTTTTGGAATTTCACTTACTTAGCAAATTTAGGTATCCTAAGTGAAGTAAAAGTGATTATTTATTTTTGTGAGTTTTGTTTTGATTTTGATTTTTTTTTTTTGGAAAATTTTGGAATTCTTACTTAGCAAATTTAGGTATGCTAAGTAAAGATCTCAAATGTGTTTTGTTTGATTTTTGAAAAATAGGATTCTTAGCAAATTTAAGTATGTTAAGAAAATCCTAAGTGTTTTATTTGTTTGGAATGTTTTGATTTTTTTTTTGAAAAGGGTAAGATCCTTAGAAATTTGGTATGCTAAGTGAATCCTAAGTGTTTTGTTTTATTTTTTAGGTGATTGAAAGTGGAGATTCAATCTTTAGCAAATTTGGTATGCTATAGAGGAAGTCCCACTTGGTTTTGTGAAATGGAAATTTCACTTAACAAATTTGAGTATGCTAAATGAAATTCCAAATGGTGTGTTTAAAATTTTTGACTTTATTTTTGATTTTGAAAATGGAAACTTCTCCTTAGCAAATTTGGTATGCTAAGGGAAGAAGTTCCAAAGGGTGCTTGAAAATTTTTTGTTTTGAGTTTAGAAGCTTCACTTAGCAAAGTTGAGTAAGCTAGGTGAGGTTCCAAAAATGTATGTTTGAAATTTTTTTGAAATATGATTGTTGATTTTGATTTTGGATTTGAAAACTTTACTTAACAAATTTTGGTATGTTAAATGAAGTTCCAAATGTTGTGTGAAAATTTTTGAAACATGATTGTTGACTTTTGATTTTAGATTTAGAAACTTTACTTAACAAATTTGGGTATGTTAGATGAAGTTCCAAATATGTATGAAAATTTTGAATTTTTGGATTTGGATACTTCACTTAACAAATTTGGGTATGTTAAATGAAGTTCCAAATATTTTTTGAAATTTTTTTTGAAATATGATTGTTGATTTTAGATTTTTTTTTTGGATTTTGGAAACTTCACTTAGAAAATTTGAGTATTTTAAGTGAGGTTTCAAATATATCTTCGAATTTTTTTTGAAATATGATTGTTGATTTTGGATTTTTTTTTTTTTTGAATTTGGAAACTTCAGTTAGCAAATTTGAGTATGCTAAGTGAGGTTCTAAATGTATATTTGAAATTTTTTTGAAATATGATTGTTGGAATTTTAATTTTTGAAAAAGGGGACCTTCATTCAACAAATTTAAGTATGTAGAATGGAGGTCAATTTTATTTTTGAAATATAAATTTTTTGTGTGTGATTGTTGCATTTTTTTTTTTTTTGAAAGAGAGGAATTCCAACTTGAAACATATGTGAGATATATTTAAGTGGGATTTCCTAAATGATATTTATTTTTAGTTGGGAATGAAATATTCATTTAATAAATTTGTGTATATTAAATGAAGATATTCATATGAGTTTTTTGAAAAGTTTAAATTTTGTTTACAAATGAACTTTCCTTTCAATAAGTGTGAGTGTATTGAATAGAAAGATTCATGTATGCTTTTTGAAAACTTTTATGATTATGATTGTGATTTTTTGGAAAAGATGATTGTTCATTTTAGTTTGAAAATGAAATCTTCATCAAAGTGAATTGAAAGAAGATATTCATTTGTGCTTTTGGAAAATTTTATTAATTCTATTTTTGACATTCCTTGCATGTAACAATTATGGGAATTATTAAATGAGGGTGACAAAATTTTGTGAAAAATATTTTATTAAGTGCATTTTTGAAAATGTGCTTTTGAAAAGCAAAGTTCTTTATGGAAGATTTATTATTTTAGAATGAACCTTTCTTTATCATGAAAATGATAAGGAGGAAGTCCTAAAAAAGTGTTTTCTCTTTTTATTTAGATCTTTTCATTTTACCCATTGGAGAACCCAACGGGATTTTTAAGACCAACAAGGAATGTGATCCTAAAACCTAAAGATGTTGGCTAACTCAACTCAAGAATGAAATGAGGTAAGTGTCAACGGAAAGAAGGATAGTCTTGGGTTCATACCAAAATACAAACCCACTATCAATACTCAAAGATGACTATCATTTATCAAAGATGGAGAGAGGAACAATGCCCAGCGGAGTCGCCAGAAAAATCTGTTGGTTTAAAATTTCTATAAGGAGTCACCTTCAAATCTATTGGGAGAAAGAAAAGGCAAGACACTATAAAAATTCATCTTGTTAGGATGTCACGCAAATCCGCAGATGTACTTATTTAGGTGATCGAGTTTAAATTACTAAAATTTAATTTTTAACTATACATTTAGTAAATATTTATAAAGTTTCAACTTAATTATTCAGAGAAATTGTGTCCAAAAGTATTTTATTTTTTTAATTGGATTTTAAGGTTGGAAGTTATTTTGAACATGTATCCATATTTGATTCTTGTCCAAAACTCCATCTCTCTCATTGACAAAGTGTACATCATAAGCTCCTAGGATTCACATCTCATAGAATTTAGATTGGAAGTTATTCTTTCTCTTCCATTTGTTATTAATCCCTTTCTACTTGAGATTATTGCACTAGAAACCACACTCACATTTTATATATAACAATATTAGATCAGAAGACAATTTTCTTATTTAGAATTCTTATCTTAATGCCATTTTTCAATTCAACCATTAATTAGTCAGAAAAAAATTCTTTACAATGTTATTGCATTCAAGGATACTACAAGAATAGAAGAATATAAGTATCAATTTCATATTATATTTGAGTTTTAATCCTCAAAATTACTTATGTGGGATAAAGCTTCACAATTAATTATTTTCAATTTCAAAATGAAGTATTATTGATGCTGGAAGTAGCTTCCAAATTTGTTGTAAGCTTTCCTATATTTCCTTCATTTAGAACTATCTTTCTTCTTGTTTCTCACATTTACCACATAAATATAACACTATAGAAGAATATCTTATATTCATGAAAAATTTACATGCAAAAAAAAAAAAAAAATCAAACATACTGTAAATTCAAAGTAAATATAGAAACTATGATTTTATTTCAAATGTAAAAGATAAGAAGAAGATAATGGATATGCTACCAAAATGAACCAAATTAGAGAAGAAAGTGAGCGAGGAGGTGGATAGAATTAATCATTATAGAGGGTCATTATGGTAATTTTTCTAATTTTTGCCCACTAAGATTGATGTTGAAAGGAAAATGAAGCAAATAAGAAGCAATGTTAAAAAATAAAGTCATATTGTAATTTTGATGGGGAGTAGTCATAACAGCAAGCCAAATCCTTAGCTGTTCACCATTGTAATTTTGACTAAAGTAATATCCTTGCACCATTAGACTTTAGCTAATCAAATAGATGGACTTCATTAATTTATATATCCAACTAAATTTAAAATTTTGTAGTCGGTTCCGAATAAACAAATATTGATGTTGAGCGATTTTGAATTGCAAAATTTATTTTAATAAATCTATTTCATAGAGTTAGCTTGCAAATATATTTTGAATTGCAAAATTTTATTTGCAAAGATTGATGTTGAAAGGAAAATGAAGCAAATAAGAAGAAATGTTAAAAATAAAGTCATAATGATTTTGATGGGGAGTAGGTCATAATAGGCAAGCCAAATCCTCTACACAGCTCGTTGACCATTGTAATTTGTATGACTATAGTAATATCCTTGCACCATTAGACTTTTGACTAATCAAATAGAAAGACTTCATTAATTTATATATATAACTAAATTTAAAATTTTATTTGCACTTTAGCTTGAATTGCACAATTTATTTTAATAATTTAATAGAGTTAGAAATATATTTTGTTTATTGAAAATTCGAAACATTAAACAAAATTAGAGTGATGATAATATAAATATGCTGTATTCTCAATTGTTCTTTCCTTAACTTGATTCTTTTGCTTGTTTTCCAAGCCTGCTTTTGTTTTGGAAAAAGCAAAACAGTTGGCTATCTTTATGTTAATGTACTTTTCTTCCTGCAAAATTAAAATGAGATCCCTTACCTTGCATGCATTCTTTGCTTATATATTCTCCTGTATTCCATGACAAGAAGCTGCTCATACTCATAGTCTGTGAGTGATAAAAAATTGCCAATTCTACAGCTGTTGTTGCTCCTAATCTCTTGAGTGCTTAAATAGGTGAGATCCTCAAACTCATGTCTATAGAAGCTGAATTTTTTAATTAATGCCCAAGTTTGTCTATACATTTGCGCAGGTAAACTTTACATTATTTAATTAATTTAGAGGCCAATTTTATAAATATTATGAATGACAAATGATTTTTTTTTGTAGTTTAGGAAATAAACTTATAGATTTTAAAAATTTTGGGCTTGCATTGAGATGAGTAGTTGTGACTACTTAATAAATTTTTATATTGTAATCATCTTAAAGTAAATTCTATGACTTTAAAATTCATAATCAGTTTTTTCTTAGTAAATAAATGCTTGAATAGACAATGGTTGTGTATTCACCCATATTAGATTATTGCTAATCTAATTTACTTATAGAATATCTCTTTCTATTTGATATTAATTTTGATAAATATTCTCACTAAATAAAAATATAATAAATTATTATAATTTCTTAAATAATTTGTTATATTTTTCAAATATATGAATTAAATTTAATTCAAAAAAATCCAAAATAATTTTTTCATCCAAAGTGTTGTTAGTTTATCATCCATTATTTTGAACATTCTAATTTATATAAATTGATGATTAGAGGGAGCAAATGGATATCCCAAAATACAAACAATTATGGAATGACTAAGATATTCATGTCTTGATTTTACTCAGCCTCTCCATCCAAATCATCCTTATCTTTTTGGGCTACATGAGAAGAACTTACGCTTCAAGATGGATATGAATGGTTGTGTGGTGTAGCTACCTCTTTGCTGACTGGGTTGTTGATTTTACTCTTGGAAAAATGAACAGCATCATGGATGACTCATCCTCTTCCAGTGCAATCATTGCCTTTTGGGCTCCCTTCCTTATACTCCACCTCGGTGGCCCCAACACTATCACCGCCTACTTCATGGAGGACAATGAGCTTTGGACACACCATGTTCTTGCTCGCTCATAGCTCTAGTTCTATGTCCTCTTCGCTCCTTTCCTAACACCCACTTACTTGTCCCCACCCTCTTGGCATTCTTAGTTGCCATCTTCAAATATGGAGAGCTCTTACTCACTTTTAAGCATCAAAGGCTTTCAGTAGCTCCATCACTTTAATAAAGCTACCAAAAAAGGATTTAGAAGATTTGGCTCAAGTTTTCTGTTATTTACCGTTAAGTCTTCCTTTATTGATGTTATCCCATATGAATGTGGAAGATGTTATTATAAGTTATATGAAGATGGGTCTCAAATGAAGGGAGTTTATGAGAAAGGTGAGTATGGAGCTTAATGCTTATGATGAGTTTTACACAAGGCCATAAATCACTCTAGAACTGGGTATGTTCTCCAAGTTATCTACTCCATTTGCATTTTATTGGCATTCTCAATTTTGTCTCCAAAGATGAATTTGAATATCTTGATTTTCACCTATGTCCTTCTTATAACCTCTATATGCCTTGATGTTGTGGCTACTATTATGTTTGTGTTCTTGGATAGAATGGTGGTTTCCTTCTTAATGTTAATACACTAATATGCATTGTTAGGATTAATAGTGTATGTGAGAGAGAGCGTTTCATAAAGTTGCCACAATTGAATATACTTAGTAATTGTCTCAATTGCCGCACAAATGAAGCTCCTTGAGAGAAGATAATCAACTGTAAGAAAACCGAGGTTAGTGCAAGAGATAAAGTTATACATGACTGTGGAATGGCTGGTCAAGAACTTACACCTACGGACAATGCACAAGACGCAAGACCGAAGATTTTGATAAAATCACTTTCTATTTGGAAAGTCGTTGAAATTAAAAAGGAAAATCGATAAACCAGCCGGGCTTCGCTTCCAAAAATTATCATTCATCACCGATTGGCTGTCCCCTTATTTGTTCAGCTTTTTGAGGGGTTTCCACTTGATCAAGTAGATATGGTATGGCACATTGCCACTGAACTCTGCTTCCACAGTAATCCTCATCAAACATACTTGGATGAAAAGATGAATACTTCTAAGTCCATTTCGAACTACATGATGCAAACAGTTATTTTGCATTCAGATTTGACGCCAACCATGGGGGAAGCGAGCTTGCTTGCATTTTCAGAAGCTATTGAAGAAATGGTTGGCTTCATTAAAAATCAGCAATTGACGCCAAATACATAACTCGAGAAGCTGTGCATGAAGATGATCTCTACTCCAATAGATTGGACACATAATAAATATTTATTTATGATAGCACAAGTGCTTGCTCGTCTAATGCTTATCATTGAGGAAAAAATGAGATGGGAGGTTATGACTTCGACTTGGGTTGAGCTTCTAATAAAAGAGGCAAATACTACAAGGGGAAACATGCATCTGGAGCAACTAAGGAAGGGAGGCAAGCTCTTGACTTTTATCTGGCTTCTAAGCAAACATGGGAATATAGATGATTTATTCAATCCTGAATATGGTGGCTTGGCTGAGAACCTTGAAAAGGCCGAGCTTCTCCTCTCTAAATTTGAAGGTGAACCCACATTGGCTTAAATATATTATCTTAATCTATTAATTTAATTTTATCTGGTTTTAAATATTTAATATTTAGAATTTTTAATAGATTTATCTTTTTTAAGACTATTTTTAATTCTTTTATATAAAAATAAATAAATATAGTATTTATTTAATTTAAAACATATAATTTTAAAATTTTGATGACGTCGAGAAGACACTTTGTGTCCTATAGAAATCACATGATTACGAAGCCGGAAAGCTTTACGAGCCATGGATTGTTTGGTAGTTAATGAATTGACAATAGAATAAATATAGTGCAGGAAAATATAATATATTTGAAATATTTTAAAATTATCTAGTTGAGTGAAAAATAAAAATAAAATATTACTTTTTGTATTTAGTTTGAAGTAAAATTAATTTAGAGTAATATTGATGTTGGGCATGGCTGTAATAGCATCGGTGGTATGTCGAGCCAACTCGTGAGTGGGCAATAGGCGTGGCAAATGATGTGTTTCATTGGCGAAGATGAGTAAGTATTTTTTTATGTATCATGAAATCACATATGGAAGTGCATCAAACACAACTTCTAAAATTATGAAAGGAATATTATCTCTTCGGAAAGGGCTAAAATTTTAAATTAGGCCTAATTATATTAATAAATTAGCATTACAAAAAAAATATAGCCGCCTGCTCAGGCCAACGTGGCCAATTCAGACCACCGTGAATGGGCAACTGACTTGTCCTTAAATCGAACGAAATCCGACAGCCCCCTTCGTGATTCAGATCCCTATTTTTTATTATTATTATTTTTTTTTCTGTTCGGCTCGGTTGCTCCGAAAACTCCTTCCATCGCCAGTTTTGCACCACCCGAGCAAGCTACCGACCAAGGAGGAGGTTGCCGCCGACCAAAGAGAAGTTCGCGGCCGGCCAAGGAGGGCGCCGCCGCCGAAAACCCACACATTTCGTAGTTTCTCCGCCGGTTTATGTATTTTTTATCCTAAATGCTAAATTTGTGGTAGATCTTGTTATGTATGGCTTTATTTTGTATGATTTGCTTATTTAGTTGTATTGTTAGGTTACATTGAGTTAAAATACTTTCGTTTGATTAGATTTGTATATTTTGTGAATGCATATGAGTTTAGGGCTTATGTTAGTGTTTTTTTTATTATTTAGAGGTTATATATGATTTTATTTTGTATGATTTGCTTATGTAGTTATATTGTTAGGCTAGATTGAGTTATAATACTTTTGTTTGATTAGATTTATGTATTTTGTGAATGCATATGTCTTTGCTTACTATTTTGAATGTTGTGACAGAGAAATTGTCGTAGCTATTGAGTCGCACTATGTTATTAATAACTATTGTTTACCATGAAAGGATTTTTTGGATCGGAAATAACCTTTTGCGACTCACAAGTTATCGTTTTGCAATAGTTTTAACGAGTCACAACATGTCAAGATTGTTATTGTATAGATGTTAGACCATCATCTATGAATCAACTTCAAGATTGTTACTGTATAGATGTTAGGCCAATGACTCTCATGAGTAAGTATTTTTGTATGTACCATGAAATCACATATGAAAGAGCATCAAACATAACTTCTCAAATTTAATAGCTCTCCAAAAAGCTTGTTTACTGCTATATAATATTGATATGACACTTAAAATACTACTAGTCGAAGCACGAATCTTGATGCTAAAAGCAAGCTGATCTGAAGTTGAAATTGGTCGAGATCAAGCACTTAAAATATCTTTGAAAACTTTGGAATATCGTTAAATCCCTAAATAGCTCTCAAACATGGAGTGTTTATACAATCGAAGGCTCGACGAGTCGGATCAAACCCAAGATCTCATAATTCGACTTCATTTGAGCATTCAAATACTTAAAATACATCAAATGATCAAATGAATCATTTTGAGCAAATCCAGATGGTGGGTCGATTTTTCATGTATTTACAAAGACGCTCACCTCCATAAATAGCCTCATTCTTCATATATGGAGGGAGAGAGAGAGAGAACTCTAAAGCTTGAAGATCCTCCAAGTATAATCGATTACCACTGACATCGCCGACCACCCTCAGTCGCCGTCGTACCGCCACCCGATCCTTGCTATTGATCCCCGCCGTTTCTCCATCATGCTACCACTAGAATTGTTGTTTACCACTTGAACGACTACATATTATTGTTTTCTTTCTTATATACAATTATGTAATCCCGTATCGGAAAGATTTTGTACTAAATATATATAGTGGAAGATTTTACGCAGCTGTGATTTTCTCTCTTTTGAGATTTTTCATGTAAAATTTAGTTTTCTTTCAATTTTAAATCGTACAAGGCATTTCACAACAAAGTTATTGTAAACTCACCACAACTAGTTTTTTAACACGCAACAAATATATTAAGTATACTAAGTAAATGCAATATTAAATGCTTAACTTTTTGTTTTTTTTTTTCTGTTAAATAGTTGTGACAGTGATGTTAATAAAAAGCCTCAGATGAACACTTAATTCGTTCGTCTTCTCTGTGCTTTACATACTATCCATATTTCATTTGATTAAGAATGCGCATTTGATCTGTTTAGATGATTTTGTTGATGGCTTTATAAAATTATTGATTTTAAAATGAAGAACAAAGAACAAATTACATGATTCAATTATTTTGAATTAGTTTTGGATGAAATAAATTTTAACATTTAAAAATTATTTGTGCAATTTATATATATTATGTAACTAAATTAAATAAAAACGATATCCATAATTAAAATTATATAGTTGCAAAAGCAATTTGTTACTTTCATATACATATTGATATGACTCTCATACATCAAAGACAAATCTTGATATCGAAATATATGATTTCAGTCAAACCGTCGAGATTGACTTAAAATATCATTGGAATCTTTACATCAATTAAATCCCAAAACAACTCTCAAATATGGAGTGTTTATAGTCAAATCGAAATGCCTCGACGAGATCTAACGAGCCTAAGATCTTATAATTCACTTCATTTGGGCATCCAAATACTCAAAATACATCAAATGATCAAGGAATCATCGAGCCGTCCGAGGGGAGTTACAGCTTTAGAATTAAGTGCCTCCTCCCATCTATAACAGCCTTCATTCCTCAGGGGAGGCCAAGTGAAGAACAAATGAAGTGAAGAAGAAGAGAGCAAAAGGAAGAAGAGGAGGAGCCACCGCCGACGATCGTCAACACCAGCCACCGCCAGCCAGCCCCAATCGCCCGAACAAGGAAGAAGAGGAAGAGTCCAAGCAAGGAAGAAGAGGAGAAACCCAAGAAAGGAAGAAAGGAAGAGTCAGCAAAAGAAGAGGAAAAGCCAGTGAGGAAGAGAGAGCTCTGAAGCTTGAAGATCCTCTAAGCAAGATCGCACCCCTGCTCGACGGTCATCAACCACCATCACCGGCCACCTTCATCGCTAATTGTCCCTGCATCTCCACCTATTACCGGCAACTATTACAACCTGATCGTTGTTACATAGCTGTTTTTCCTCCCTCATATGCAATCATAATCTATCGGAAGACTTCTTTCAAAACGATACATGGAAACTTTTATAATAGCCGGTTTTTTCCTCTTTTGAGGTTTTCCACTTTAAAATTGAGTGTCTCTTGTTCGCTTCTTTAATTACGTGTGGACTAATCGGCTGCGTAAACTTTCACTCTCAAGGACGGTTTTCTAGCACAATAGTTATGCCGTCTGTGGGAAGTTGATTCCCATTATTTCATCTTGTATGGCAATCAAGTTTCCCAACAAGATCAAAACCACCATCGAGGTGGATCATTCCAAGCTTTTAAAGAGCGCAAGCGAAGAATGAAGATTCATCAAACTTTATTCCTTCATACAACTGGGGGGGTAACTCTTAATCTCAAAAGATAAGCAAGAAACACCAATGAAAAGGCAAAGATCAATAGTCAACTCGGCTCATACAAATATTCGAATTCTTCCATACGGGTTAACGCCATCGAAAACACTCAAACAACCGGATAGTCAAAACGCCCTTGGTGGACTATACCTTTTCCATACGGGTTAACGCCATCGAGTAAACACTCGACAAACAACCCAGATAGTCAAAACGTGGACTTCTGGATCTCTTCCATACGCAGCACGTTATAGCAAAAGCTCGACAAACAACCTGAGAAAGGTCAAAACATCCGGTGGACTTCCGACCTCTTCCATACGTTAACGCCATCGGTAAACACTCGACAAACAACCGTGATAGGTCAAAATGTCAGGGACTTCCACGACCTTTCCACGTGTTAACGATCGAGCAAAGACTCGACAAACAACCTTGATAGTCCAAAATCAGCGGATTCAATTCGACCTCTTCCATAGCAACGCCATCGAAGTCACACTGACAAACAATCTGATAGTCAAAATCCTCGCCGGATTCAATTGACCTCTTCCAGTTAACGCTATCGAAGTCACATTCGACAAACAACCTCGATAGTCAAAATCTCAACTGATCTAATTGACCTTCTTCCATATTGTGTTAACGCTATCGAAGTCACACTCGATAAACAACCTCGATAGTCAGGTCACTACTGCCGCCGCCACTACCTCGACTACTGTGGGTTTGCCATCGCTTTCAATTATCGCTTAACCTTCGCCCTGCTAACCCTTAGAAGCCACCGCCAGCTTACTATCGTTTATTATTCGCTGACTACTGACGCTGCTTTCCACTGCTGACCACTGGCCGCTATTGGCTGCTGACCACCCTCTGGCTGGCCACAACCACTATAGTTGGCCATCGCACTACGTTGGTTTGCCATCGCTTAACTATCGCCGCACTTTCGCCGGTTATCACCATTGTCGCCATTCATCCCATGGCTGACTACCGACTGCCACATCATTGCCGAAAACGCTCTTGGACTTCATGATCTCTTCCATTCGTTAATGTCACCACCAAAAGCTCGATTTAACAACCTGTCAAACGCCCCAGGATCTCCTCGATCTTTCCATACGCAGCATTATCATCGAAAAAAGCTCGATAATAACCGCGAAAGGTCAAAACGCCCTTCGTGGACTTCCCCGCGACTCTTCCATACAGTTAACGCCATCGCCGGAAGACTCGCAAACAACCTTGATAGGTCAAAAATCCTCGCCGATTCAATTCAACCTCTTCCATACGTTAACGCCATCGAAGTAAACACTGACAAACAACCCAGATAGTCAAACGCCCTTGGTGGACTTCCCGCCACCTCTTCCATACGGTTAACGCCATCGAGTAAACACTGACAAACCACCTGTGATAGTCAAAACGCCCTTGGTGGACTCCCACCCTCTTCCATACATTAGCCGATAATAATATTCACCAATAACCTAGAAAGGTCAAAACTTTGTACCCACTCCACATAGTTAATGTCATCGATAATACCACGCATAAACATCGATGGGTCAAAATCCTCACGGATTCAATTATATTCTAACATGCAAGTTAACGATATCACTTTCAACTGAACCATCTATCAAGTTTCAAGAAATCTTATTTCCTACAAGAAGGAGGGACTATGATCATCTCCGCTTTCAATGCCAATCATGACCGAATTATCTTCACCGGCCACCACCATCATCGGTCACCACCATAGCCGCCATTCCGCCAACTATCGACATGGCCGCCTGCCAAAATTCCTGTCATCTCCGCAGAATCTCGCTGATCACCATTTGCTGCTATCCTTGACCGATAGCCACCGCTGATTACTGCTGTTGCCGCTGACCATCCATGCCGCAACTATTATTACGGTCCCTGGTTGCTGACCACTGCCGCTTCATGCTGGTAATTATCACCGGCATCTTTCGCTGCCATCACCATTTTCATGGCTATCCGCGCTGACTATCGGGCGCCACGCCGACTACCGCTTGTTGCCGCTGACTAACCCTTTCGGCCGCAACCACTATATATTACCGTTGCTGACTATTGCCCAACTATCGCCGGCAATTCGCCGGCTATACCATTGTCCGCCATCCGACTACCACACGCTGGGCCGCCATGAAAATGTCCCAGACTTCGCGATCTCTTCCATACGGTTATTCCGAGCAAAAGCTAATAACAACCTAGAAAGGTCAAACGCCCTTGTGGGACTTCCCCGCGATCTCTTCCATACGCATTATCATCGAGCAAAAGCTCGATAAACAACCTGTGAAAAGTCAAAACATCCTTGTGGACTTCGCGACCTCTTCCATAGTTAACGCCATCGAGAAGACTGCAAACAACCCTGATAGTCCAAAATCCATCTAATTCGACCTCTTCCATAATGTGTTAACGCCATCGAAGTCACACTGACAATTCGATAGTCAAAATCCGGATCTAATTCAACCTCTTCCATGCAGTTAACGCTATCGTAACACTCGACAATAACTTGAATAAAGATCACGGCTGCCGATCACTGCCGCCACCACTCGCTCGCCGATTATCGCCTCGCCGCCAACCATCAGGGTCACACTGCTGACTGCTTGTCGCTGCTGCCACATCGCTGCAAATCTCGCCGGCTACCACCATCGCTGCCGTATTATCCATTCATCGACGCTACGCATCGCCGACCATCGCCGCTAAGCACGCTGAATTACCCTGGCTAATTAACCGCGAGGTGGCCACCGCTGCTATCACGCTGGCTACCGCCACTATCACTGATAATCTCCATTGGTCACCACTATCTTCGTTGCCATCTCGCTGACTACTGGCCATACCGATTTGCACTACTGCCGCTACAAATTGACCACTCTGCTTAAGCAATGCTGTTGCTGACATCGCCGCTGTTGCGCCATCGATATCGACGACAATCTCATGGTCACTACATCTCTTGGCCATCTCACTGCCACCGACACTACTGGTTATCGCTGACCACTGCCGCTTCATTGCCGACCACTCACGGCCGCCAACCGCTATAATCGGTCACCTTCACTACCGCCGCTACTACCTTCTCCACCATCGCCGATAATCTCGGCACCATCGCTTTATATCCTCATCGGCCACCATCATCGAAAGATCTTCGCTGCCTCGCTCGATTTCCAACCCGGACGGCCCGACGAGGCCAGAACCGGACGAGAAACTAAATCGAATGGGGCACGTCCTTGATCGCTCCTAACCGGTCCCGATTTAGTAAACGGACGAGCCAGAACGAACCACGACGATGCATCGCGAGTCTTGATCGCCTAACCCTGACGGTCCGACGAGCGAACGGACGACCGGAACTGTAACTACGATCATGGCCTTGACGCTTCCTCAACCCGGACCGGTCCAACGAACCGACGAGTCAGAAACTAACCACGACGATGTATCGGGCCTTGACGCTTCCTAACCTGACGACCGACCAATGAACCGGACGAGGTAAACTAACCACGACGATGTACCGGGTTTTGACGCTTCTTGATCGCTTCCAAAGGACCCTCACTAAGAAGAAAGGGAGAGGGAAAGGTGTGCCTCTCCTCTCATTCTGTGGCGTGATTTATAACCCCCACAAGGATAAAGAGTAAAACCTCTCAGCTCAAAACCGCTCGCAAGGCGCTGCACGCACGCCCACGCGAAAGCAGCTGGAAGGCCAAGTACAAGGCACCGGCTCTACCGCCTGCTCGCCTGAGGTGTCGCTGACTGGACTCGCTGGGTGACCCACGTCATAACTGACCGCTGACGACCGGCCGCGATCCGTAACGCGCTGATTTTGACTGCTACATTGCCGTCGCTCGAATCGCCGCTGAATTAACCGAATTTCGAGACCCGAACTGCTCATGACTAAGGACCGGCTGACATTAACCGATTCTGAACGGCACACGCTCGCAGACAGAAGCGGCTACGACGCGTCTGCGGCTACGCACATGAAGGCTGACGCGCTGGCCAGACTAACGGAGCCGACGCCACGCGCCGCAGTCCCCTAAACGCTCAAAACTTCCAAATTATTTTCAGATTGATTATATATTTTGGATGATGTTAATGTCATCTGGGGTAACCTAATGACTCAAAGCATACTTCATGTAAAGCGATGATTTTGGAAGTAAACCGCGAGATCAAGTAAAAATATCATTAATCTTTGGGACATTATCAAATCCCAAAAACCTCTCAAATAAAGCGTTTCGACGAAGCCGGATCTAACGAAGCCTAAGATTTCATTTCATTTGGGCATCCAAATACTAAATACATCAAATGATGGAATCATCCCTGGAATGATCAGGGAGTAGAGTGGCATGTTTTACAGTGCTCTCCATCTATAAATAGATTCTGCTCAAGGGCAAGGAAGAACAAGAAGTGGAGGAAGGAAGGGCAAGGAAGAAGAGCTGGAAACCCAAGAAAGGAAGAAAAGGAAGAGTCCGAGCAAGGAAGAGTCCGAGCCAACCGTTATGCATTTTCCAAAATAAAAGTAGTCTTGGAAAACAAGCAAAAGAATCAGGTTAAGGAAAGAATAATTGAGAATACAACATGTTTATATTATAGCTCAAGTAATTTTGTTTAATTTTTCAGAAGTTGGTTCAATAAACAAAATATATTAATCTAACTCTATGAAATAGATTTATTAAAATTAATTAAAAATCAAGCTAAAGTGCAAATAAAATTTTAAATTTAGTTGGATATATAAATTAATGAAGTCCTTCTATTTGATTAGCCAAAAATCTAATGGTGCAAGGATATTACTAAAGTCATGCAAATTATAATGGCAAACCAGCTGTGTAGAGGATTTGGCTTGCCTATTATGACCTACTCCCTCATCAAAGTACAGTATGACTTTATTTTGTAACATTTATTTGCTTTTCCATTTTCAACATCAATCTAGTAGGCAAAAATTAGAAAATACCATAATGACCATCTATAATGTTTAATTCTATCTAGCCCTCGCTCACTTTCTTCTCTAATTTGGTTCATTTTGGCAGCATATCCATTATCTGCATCTCATCGTTTACATTTGCAGAAATAAAATCATGGTTTTCTTCTATATGTACTTTGAATTTAATATTATGTTTGATTTTTTTTGCATGTAATTTTTCACAAATGCATGATAGAATTCTTCTGTAGTGTTATATTTATGTTGTAAATGTGAGAAACAAAAAGAAAGATAGTTCTAAATGTAGGAAAAATAGGAAAGCTTATAACATATTTGGAAGCTATTGCAACATCAATAATACTTCATTTTGAAATAGTAAATAATTAATTGTGAAGCTTTATCCGATGTAAGTGACTTTATGGATGCTTTTTGAGGATTAAAACTAAAATATAATCTGAAATTGATACTTATATTCTTCTATTCTTTTAGTATCCTTGAATGAAATAACATTGTAAAGAATTTTTCTCATGAATTAATTGGCTGAATTGAAAAATGGCATTGAGATAAGAATTGTCAATAAGAAAATCGTCTTTTGATCTAATATTATTATATATAAAATGAGAGCGTGGTTGAGCAGTAAGTGCAATAGCCTCAAATATTAAGGAGCTTATGATGTATTTGATACTTTATCAAAAAAGAAATATGGAGTTTTCAACATCAGTAAAATATGAACACGTATCATGTCGAACAGGCATGTGGCATTAACTTAAAAATAATAAATAATTTGGACACACTTTTCCTAATATAATTAAGTTGAACTTTATAAATATTGACTAAATGTATAATTAAATATTAAATTTTGATAATTTATATTATACAAATTATACTTATTTTTGTATGCAATTCTCCAAAATTATTAATGACTAAATATTTTTAAGTTATAGTTAGAATATAATTGATTATTATTTTTTTATTTAATCATATTTATAATTTTTTTTACTTTATTTTATCCAGTATCATAACTTATAAATAATATATTAATCTTTTATTTATTTTCTTGCATCATTAAATATCAAAAAAATTTGTCTCGTTATAATTTTTTTTCTTACTTATTTAGTGTTTATATAATTTACAAGATTATTATTTTTTAAAATTCATAATTTATATAAATTTTAAATTTATAATGCAATGTGAAATATATGTTTATTTTCCATGCTGTATACACAACCTAAATCTGTTATTTAAATATGTCTTCAACGTAAAATAAATCTCTCTTACAAGAAGCTGCATCTTGAAATGGACGGACTTCACAGATAATATTTAACTTCCTGCGGCTCTCTCTTACAAGTGAGTGATTGATCGCAGATTTCTATTAGTATCTTATTTTTTATACAAATAATATATAACTTAATATTTATTTATATTAAGCTAAATTTTAATATTTACTTAAATGGCATCCAAATCTTTCATATTACAAATATCATTATCTTTAATTTTTTTAAAAATAATACACCTTTTCAAACTTAAAAAAATATTATATTTATAAATATCAAACTATTATATATATAAATTTAAAAATTGTGTGATATCTTTATTTTTTATATAAATCTCTTTACAATCATGTTTATATTTTATGTTTGCAAGTTTATTTTAGTTTGCCTTGTGTGCATGCTATGAAATGAAAAGTTAGCATCTTTATTAGAATTTTTAAGAATTAAAATTGAGATCATTCGAAATTTTAATTTTAATAAATTGATGATCAAATTGAATATCTTCACAAGATTAATCAATCAACATAAAGAGAGCATCAAACCAAATACAAATAAGCTCAAATCAAGCTTATAAAATATGAAAAAAAAATTCAAATTTATTGAAGGATCAAATGATCATCGTGACATGCTTCTAATCAAATCGATTTAATGAGAGAAATTCAGCAAGTCAAAATTATTCAAGTGTAAGGTTATTATGAAAGAATATTTTATGATAAATAAAACCAACATGAATCATCCTCGAAATGTTTTGAGAGTTTTATTAAATTTTCTAAAATACCCCTCTCGAAACTTGATAAATACAACACGAATATAACCATAGTGAGAGGACTAAGTTTAGAGCCAAGTTTAAGAGCTTCAAGCTAGGCAAAACTAGTAGTCATCATTGATGTAACTAATGATTGGCATTCATGTCATGTCTATTCTTCATTTTATTCATTCTAATGATAATGAAAATGGTGAAATATTTTATATTTTGAGAAAGATTAGATGCTCATTAAATAACCTAAACTTTATTATATCTCATATTTGGAGAGAGGGTAACTCTTTGTGGTGATTGGTTAGCTAAAATAGATATTGTAAGTGATTTTGTGGAATGTTTTAATGATAATATCCCTGATTAATGTTGTCTTGTCAATTTGGATAAGTCTGATTTTCCTTATTTCAAAAAAGCTTAAAATATAATATGGCTCTCTCCTTTGGTAGCTATTTTATATTTCCTTCTTATCTATTGGTATACAATTTCAAAACATGTCCCCCAAAGATTTCAAAGCTTTTTTTATTTCACATTTTTGGAGATGGTTGGATCTTGGTGATGCCATCAAATTTTGTGATTATAATTGCTCTAAATAGTTTTTCATTTTAGATATTTTCATATCTTTGTTGCTACAACTCAACATTCAATCCACTTTCTATTTTGCTCCTCCTCATATTGTGTTCTTATGGGGAGGATGGCAATGATGTTTTTGCTTCATTTTTTGAGAAGGAGATTTATACTAATTTTGATTTAGATGCCCTTCTTATTTAAAGTTGGTGGCTTTCTAAGGATAGTGTCCTCCCTTCTATTAAAATACTTGATTTAAATTGATGCTACACTTCAAATGTTTGATATCAGTGAAACATGAGCACAAATCCTTTGATATTTCAATTCTAGTAATGTGTTTCCATGATATGCATTTTTCATTCCTTCCCATGAAATTACTGGTTGATTATCTTCAGGAAACCTTCCTTCTTGTACTCATCGGTTAACTTCTTTGTGTTCACATGACAATTTTGATTTTCATTTATTTTCACTTAACATATTTTGTTATCTTGATGAAATTACTTCTTCTCGTCTTTATAATTTATTTACCGAATGTTAAGTGTATGGACATTATCAAAACTGATGATCAAATCGAGGTGTACACTTTAAATATCCTTCTATTCGATATGTCACTTTATCGAACTCAATTTTCCTAAATTATTTTCTGCTTCTTCACTATATTGGCTTTTAATGCCCCTATTCTTAGGGGGATAATAAGACACCTAAAAGAGTTGGCCAAAAGTCAAGGCATGCATAAGACTTGGATGATATATATTATTATATTAAAGGAGACTGAGTTATGAAAAGAAGATCATTCTCTTTGTTGGGATGCTAAAAGGGAATGTCTAAAAGACAAGAGATATAGAAGACATGGATGTTATCAAAAATCTTCATTGAAAAGGACTAACTCAAGGAAAGAAGACTTCTCTTTTGGGAAAAACCCTTATTATTTTGCTATTGTATTTTTGTATTTATTTCGTGCTTTGATCCAATCTCTTTTAGGCTTCAATGTACATCATTCTTCACTTTATCAAAAATTTAGATTTGGCGGGATTGGATCTTGATCTTTTTGAGCTTTTTGCCTGTTATATTTGTAACCTTTTCTTTCTTTAATGAAATTCTAATATTAATTTTTTTTAAAAAAAAAACTAATAGTCAGCCTTGATCCTTAGGGGTTATTATAGGCAAATAACCTATCACCACTACAACAAAATAGAGTATTGGTGATTTTATTCTACTATAGAAAAGGTTAAAACCACTTTTTTTGTCATTATTGTGATTCGTAAACTACCATAATTGTGCTATGCTATGAATGTTTTTAACAACGGTTTAAGGTGGTTGGGAAGCAATTTAAATGTCAATTTAAACTGTCATTTATTAGAACCTTATAGCAGTTAAGACTACTATTTGTTATAATATATGGTAGTTAAAACCAACATTTGCTGGAGCTATACAGTATGTACAATTTTTTAAAAAAAATTATTTATTTTTATTTTGTTTACTACTATTTGATTCCAACCTGTACACAAAATATATTCATGTTTAACAAATTAAAACAAATATTTTGATTTACTAATAAATTCTAATTATTCAAACCAAACAATATTTAACATACCAACAACATATAATGATAAAACTTCCAAAAATATATTAAAGCCAATTCACACAGTTCTAAGATTTCATAAGCAAATGTTATAATTGAAAGTAATAAAAATACATGACATAAAACAACAAAGTATATGATATAACTGAAAGTAACAAAAGTTTAAACACAATCGATACAAACATCTAAATAAAAAATAAGAACATCCAATGGCTTGTTATCACCCTATCAAAATAAAAGTAAATTTTATTATCAATATTATAATAATACCAATTATTATAAACAAGCATATATTTAAAATTTTCAAATATATATATATATAATTTAAAGTTAAATATTTTAAAATATAAAGATTGTTACTAATGCAAATGATTATCTATTAAATAATAGTAATATATTAGTGGACCTCAAAGTTATAGTAATAACGTCGATACAGTTTAAAAATGCATAAATCATTTTCAACTGCACTCTCATTTCTTACTTTAAAATGAATCTCTATTATTGGTGTATAGCTTTCAAGCTTCCATTACACTTGAGATTAAAATATTGAGTCTTGACAACCTATTATCTCATCATCTTTTCAATATTATTTCCCATATAGTTAGAATTAAAGGGTATAAGAGAATTTATCACAAAGTATATTTTATAAAATTCCATCTCTTGTAAATATTTGATTATATATGTCACTAAAATGCTTGTAATCTTTTATAAAATATTTAAAGTTTATATCTTAGCGTATTTGAGATATATTAGACATTTGACTTTCTAATTTGTGAGTATATTTTCTTAATTTGTCAAAACAAACTTTGCAGGTGGATAGATTGAGTTTTTTGTTTAAGTTTTTTAATGATTGATTTCATTTAAATTTTAGATTGATATTTGATTTGAAATTAGAATCTTTTGATGAAGTATATAGGTTGAAATCACTTCATGAATATCTATAATTAATAATATTTGAACTTTATAACTCTATTTAGCTCTACACAAATTAGATCTTTGCTGACACTATTAGATATTTCAGTTGAAATTCTTATAATATTTTAGGTTTGTTATTTAAAAAATAAAGTGCAGAAATCCTCAAACAAATTTAAAACATTCAACATATTAATATTAATATTATAAATAGATAATTTCATTCATTAATAAAGTCGACTTTGAAAATCATAACTAAAATAAGATTCTTTAATCTTTTGATTGAAGCCTATGATTTTGTAAAATTTGATTTAATATTCTTTTATTTGCTTTTATAGAGTTGCAGATCCTTGGGTAAAAGACATTTTATACTTATATTGTAATTTGGAGTACATCATTCATATTTATTTCTTTTATATTTGGGCTTTAGAGATTCATATCCATTTCTTATGCTTATTGATGAGCCTATAAAATTTATCATACTTCTAATGAATTGACTTCTCTCAATTTGATTTATGTAAGTCTATTATTCATTAGAGAAATTGTTGCACTCAATAATGACTCATTGAAGATATTGTAAGCATCATATAGTCTCATGGATTATTCATGACTTATATGATATGTCTCCACCAATTAGAATCACTTATGATTTGTGCTTGTTGATGAACCACTTAATCAACCTCCTTAATTGTGGATGCACATTTAATCTTCTTATAGACTTGAATAGTTAAACTATGTACTCTTACAAAACATTTTATTTATCTCAAAGTGAGTCAAAAGTAATCATAATGATGTGGACTCTCTTTTATTCTTAACAAGCCATTTAAACTCATTTCTAACCTCCACAAAACTTTTCCTCTCCAATCATTTGAAATGAGTCATTGTAGAGTTTAGTATTCATAAGAATGACTTGTTCCTATCCAATGGTGAGTTATTTGGCTTAATATAAGTCTTCCTTTCACATTTAACACGTGCATTTATATTTATTTTATGCCTTTATAAATTCAATTAAAGTCTTTTAATTAATTTCATTTAAATTCTTTGATTATCTCTTTTTTATTTTATTTTCTAAGTCTAAAAATTGATGAAATTTCGACAACATTTTGGTGGAGCACATCAAATAAATATTGCTTACTACTAATGAGCATAGCGAAATATGTCTTAAATTCTTTATTTTCATTCATCTCATTCGAATAATGCAGAGCATTCTGAAAACACTCCACATTCTCACATCTTTATCTCACATGTTCACTCATTTTTTATGGTTACAATGATCGCAAGGAGCGGAGATGGAGATGCAAAACCAAGAAGAACCACTAATGATGATGTTCCCTCTTGAATCTAAAGGTCAAGGAAGATAAAGGAGATTAACCAGAGAGCAATATGATGGTGTTCCTCTCGGTTTATTGAGAATGGAAGGGGAGGAATTTTGGTTTGACAAAGGAGGGAAGAGAGAGAGAAAAAATTTTTCCTCTCATTGCAAAAGAAAAGAAATATTTTAGTTTAGTGGAAGAAGAGGAAGAAGAAGATTTCAAATATCTTGAAGGGCTTTACTCAATGATGAAGGAAATGGTGAATTTTGGCTAGGTAGAAAAAAGGAAGGAGGAGAATGATTTTACCATGTAGGTTGAGGAAGAAGGAAGGAAGAAGGCTTACTATGCGATCTACTCCAAAGAAGACAAGAGAAGTTTTCAATTTGATGAGGAGAGTGGTCCAGTTTAGTTTGGATGAAAGTGAAGGATGTTACAGAGGAAAGTAACCCTCAAAGAAGGAGGAACGGTTGGAGAAATCGGTTGGTCCCCGTCTTTATGCGTGTGAGAGGGAAAGTCAGATCAGCGTGAGAGGAGATATGTTGGTCATTTGCGTGCATGAAGAGGGTCTGTGAAGATGAGCCGAATGAAGTCAATAGAATCAGTTTATTAGAGTAATTAGGTCTTCTTTCAAATTAAGTTTTAAGTGTTTAACTAACTAACATTTTATATATATATATATATATATATATATATATATATATATATATATATATATATATATATATATATATATCAATTCAATTATTAGATGTTACAATCTCCACAATTTTGCAATGCTTGATCATTTTGTGATGTCCTGCATTTTGAGCCTCGATTTGTATCTTCATAGTTTAATAATTGACTTGTAGGCTTGACGACTTATGACACATATGGAGTTGTAAACAATTTTATTGACCAACGCTCTCTCGACATATAATTTTAATCCTAACAAAGCACTTTAGTTCACACTAGTTACTTTGTATTAACATTAAGAAGGAAACCACCATATTCGAGAACACAAGCATAATAGTATCCACATCAAGGCATATAGAGGTTATAAGAAGGTTGATAACTATATCAAGATATTCAAAATCAACTTTTAGCATTGAGACAAAGAGCGAGAATGCCAATAAATGCAAAAGATAAAAGAACATACTGGGTTCTAGAGTGATTTATGCCTTGGTGTAAAACTCATCATAAGCAAAATTAAGCTCTATACTCATCTTTCTCATAAACTAAGAAGGGAAACCACCATTCTGTCTAAGAACACAAGAATAATAGTATCCACAACATCAAGGCATATAGAGGTTATAAGAAGGACATACGTGGTAACTATATCAAGATATTCAAAACCAACTTTTGGCACTGAGACAAAGAGCGAGAACGCCAATAAAATGCAAATGGAGTAGATAACTTGGAGAACATACCCGGTTCTAAAGTGATTTATGACGGCCTTGGTGCAAAACTCATCATAAGAAAAATTAAGCTCTATACTCATCTTTCCCATAAACTCCCTTCTTATGAGACCCATCTTGGTATAACTAATAATTACATCTTCCTCATTTACATATGGGATAACATAAATAAAGGAAGGCTTAACAGTAGAGTATAACTAGAAAACTTGAGCCAATTCTTCAAATCCTTTTTTGGTAGCTTCTATTAAAGTGGTGATGGAACTGAAAGCCTTTGATGCTAGCTTGTAAAGTGAGTAAGAGCTCTCCATATTTGTTGATGGCAACTAAGAATATCATGAGGGTGGGAACAAGTAAGTGGGTGAGGAAAGGAGCGAAAGAGGACATAAAAGGCTAAGAGGTCATAGCGAGAGCAAGAAGATGGCGTGCCCAAAGCTCATTGTCCTCAATGGAGTATGTCGTGATAGTGTCGAGGGCCACCAAGAGTGGAAGGGTGCCCAAAAAAGCAATGATGGTGGAAGAGGATCAGTCATCCATGGTGCTACTCAATTGCCTGAGAGCAAAATCAACAACCCAGGTTGGCAAGGGGGACCACACAACCATTGTATCCATCTTGAAGTGTAAGTTCTTCTCATGCAGCCCAAAAATATAAGGATGATTTGGATGGAGAGGGTAAAATCAAGACAACATCCTCATTCCATAATTGTTTGTATTTTATGGGATGTCCATTTTACTTCTAATCATCAATTTATAAAATTAGAATGTTAAAAATAAGGGATGATAAACTAACAACACTTTGGATAAAAAAATTATTTTGTTTTTTGAATTAAATTTAATTGATATATTTGAAAATATTACAAATTATTTCAAATTATAATAATTTATTTTATTTTATTTAGTGAGAATATTTATCAAAATTAATATCAAATAGAAAGAGATATTCTAGAAACAAATTAGATTAGGAATAATCTAATATGGGTGAATAGGCTAGCACTGAATATTCAAGCATTAATTTACTAAGAAAAAACTTATTATGAATTTTAAAGTCATAGGATTTACTTGAGATGATTACATTATAAAAATTTATTAAGTAATCACAAGTACCACTCATCTCAATGCAAGCCCAAAAATTTTGAAATCTATAAGTTTATATCATAAACTTTTTTTTTTCATTTGCCATTCATAATATCTAGAAACATGGCCTCTGAATTAATCAAATAATCTAAATTTTACTTAGCAAATGTATAGACAAAGTTGGGCATTAATAAACAAAATTCAGCTTCTATAGACATGAGTTTGAGGATCTCACTTATTTAAGCAGTTAAGAGATGAGGAACAACAGTAGCTAGCAAATTGGAAATTTTTATCACTCTCAGACTATGAGTATAAGCAACTTCTTGTTATGGACTATAGGAGAACATATAAAGCAAAGAATGCATGCAAGGTAAGGGATCTCGTTTTAATTTTGCAAGAAGAAAAGTACAATAATGTAAAGATAGCCAACCATTATGCTTTTCCCAAAACAAAAGCAGGCTTGGAAAACAAGCAAAAGAATCAGGTTAAGGAAAGAACAATTGAGAATAAAGCATGTTTATATTGTCATAGCTCAGTAATTTTGTCTAATGTTTCTATAGTCAGTTCTGAATAAATAAAATATATATGCGAGCTAATTCTATGAAATAGATTTATTAAAATAAATTTTACAAGCTAAAGTGCAAATAAAATTTTAATTTAGTTGGATAAATAGATTAACGAAGTTCTTCTGTTTGAATAGCCAAAAGTTTAATGGTGCAAGGATATTACTATAGTCATGCAAATTATAATGGTGAACCAGCTATGTAAAAGATTTAGCTTGCCTGTTATGACCTACTCCCCCATCAAAGTACAGTATGACTTTATTTTTTAACATTTCTTCTTATTTTCTTCATTTCCTTTCAATATCAATCTTAGTGGGCAAAAAATAGAAAAATACCCTCTATAATGATTAATTCTACCCACCTCTCGCTCACTTTCTTCTCTAATTTGGTTCATTGTGTCCATTATCTTCTTCTTATCTTTTACATTTGCAGAAATAAAATCATGGTTTTCTTCTATATTTACTTTGAATATAATAATATGTTTGATTTTTTTTTTTTTTGCATGTAATTTTTTCACGAATGTATGATAGAATTCATCTATATTGTTATAATTATGTGGTAATGTGAGAAACAAGAACAAAGATAGTTCCAAGTGTAAGAAATATAGGAAAGCTTATAGCAGATTTAGAAGCTATTGCAGCATCAATAATACTTCATTTCGAAATAGTAAATAATTAATTGTGAAGCTTTATCCGATGTAAGTGACTTTATGGATGCTTTTTGAGGATTAAAACTCAAATATAATCTGAAATTGATACTTATATTCTTGTATTCTTTTAGTGTACTTGAATGAAATAACATTGTAAAGAATTTTTTCTCATGAATTATCTGGTTGAATTGAAAAATGTCATTAAGATAAGAATTGTCAATAAGAAAATTGTCTTTTGATCTAATATTGTCATATATAAAATGAGAGTGTGGTTGAGCAGCTAGTGCAATAGTCTCAAGTAGCAAGGGATTAATAACTGATGGAAGAGAAAGATTAACTTCCAATATAAAATTCTATGAGATGTGAGTTTATGATGTACTGACACTTTGTAAAAGAGAGAGATGGAGTTTTGGACAAGAGTCAAATATGAACACGTGTATAAAAATAACTTCTAACCTAAAAATCTAATTAAAAAAATAAAATAATTTTGGACACAATGTCCGTGAATAATTAAGTTGAAAATTTATAAATATTGACTAAATGTATGATTAAATATTAAATTTTAATAATTTATATTATACAAAATAACTTATACTTATTTTATATTCAGTTCTCTTAAAACTATTAATGACTTGATCATTTTTTTGTTATAGATAGAATATAATTGCTTATTATTTTTATTATATTTATCTATTTTTATATATTTTTTACTCTTTCTTTACCCAATATCATAACTTATAAATAATATGTTAATCTTTAGCTGGAAGAAAGGGTGGTTCGGCATGCTACACTGCAGTGATTGGAGGTGGTTCTCTAACCGGACAGAAAAGACTGGTTGGAAGGCTAGATACAGTTGCATTTGAAGTACCTCTCCTGTCTTCTTCCAGCTAAATCTCTGAACTTTAACTTGAAACTGAATGCGATAAAAAGAATATTGAAACAGGTGTGACGAAGAGAGAGGGACTAAAATAATAAGCACGCACCAATATATTGCAAATTACAGATTAAAATATAACTTAAAAGCCTAAGAATATAATAGAGAAAAAAATGCTAGTTTTATTAACCTGACATATGCGAAGAAATATAGCTGACATGCATTATTCAATATAATTGCAAAGGATTTTTTTAATTAAATTATTATATTAGGCTTAATTAAAACTTTAATTTGGTAATAAGTACGAAAAAATATTTAAATAAGAGACTAGGCCTAAGCTAAAATTTTTTAAAAGAAAACCATATTTTACATAGAGTTGAGTCAATCAAAAGTTTGGTATATTGAAAACATAATGAAATTTCCTATGACTTTTATGTTAACAAAAATATGAGATTCCCCTCCGGTAAGCCGCAATTTTTGCAAACGCTAAAAAAATATAATGGCGCAGAATTCAAAGTTTTGGCACAACCTCAGTATTTTGCCCGTATCAAACTCTTTTGGAGTTGAAATCGAGCAAGCTTAGTATCGTTGAAAATGTAATTAAATTTCCTATGACTTTTATGTTAACAAAAATATGAGATTCCCTCCGGTAAGCCGCAGTTTTTGCAAACGCTAGAAAAATATAATGGTGTAGAATTCAAAGTTTTGGCGACGCGATTATATCGGACTCATCCTGTCGAATTGAGCGAGCTTGGTATTGTTGGAAAGCGTAACAAAATTCTATGACTTTATGTTGATAAAAAAATCTGATTCTAGCCACAAGTTTTGCAAATATTGCATAAAATGTTCTGAGTGCGCCTTTTTTTAAATGTAAAGCATGGAGTACTTTTGAATTATGGATCTATATGACATTGTTATCTATTTTGGGTGCATTCCTAGAGGATTTGAGTAGTTTTGCTGCAGTATTTTTAAAAGTACAATATGTACACTCTAGAGTGTATTCCTTTTTTTGATATGTAAAGCATTGTGTGCTCCCCAATTATGGATCTATATGATATTACAAACTGTTTAGAGTGCTTTCCAAGAAGATTTGATTAGTTTTGGGATATTTTTTCAAGAATACAATCTGTACACTCTTGAGTGTATTCTCTTTTTTTTATATGTAAAGCAATGTGTATTCCCTAATTATGAATCTAGATGATATTATAAATTGTTTAAGGTGCTTTCCAAGAGGATTTGACTAATTTTGGGCCATTTTTTCAAGAGTATAATCTGTACACTCTTGAGTGTACTCTTTTTTTATATATGTAAAATAGTGTGTACTCACCAATTATGAATCTATATGATATTATCATCTATTTTGAGTGCTTTCTAAAAGGATTTGAGTTGTTATGCTGCAGTTTTTTTCGAAGTATAATATGTACACTCTAGAGTGTACTACCTTTTTGATATATAAAGCATGGTGTACTTTTGAATTATGGATCTATATGATATTGTTAGCTATTTTGGGTGCATTCGAAGAGGATTTGAGTAGTTTTGCTGTAGTTTTTTCAGGAGTATAATCTGTACACTCCAGAGTATAATGCCTTTTTTTGATATGTAAAGCATGGTGTACTTTTGAATTATGGATATGTATGATATTTTTAGCTATTTTGGGTGCATTCCAAGAGAATTTGAGTTATTCTGTATCAGATTTCCAAGATTACAATCTTGTTATAATGTTCTCATTGGTTCACTTTTTATTTGAAGCATAAAATGTCTATCAAACGGACAACTTTTGGATGCAAGCCATCCACCTTCAGAGCATTATGTGATTCTATTTCATAATATTTTACTGAGGAAGTGATTGAAATTCTGAGAAGGCTGCACATTTTTCATTTCATTAAAATGCCTGCCATTCAACAAGATCTTGCTGCCATCGCTTCGATATTGTTCTGTTGTAATATTGAAAAGCAGGCTTCCTATATTGGTGCATACTACCTTCATTTCACAGCTGATGAGGTGGCTTTAATCATAGGGATGCCAAATAGAGGGGAGAAGGTCAATTGGCAGAAATCACCATTGTCAAAGTCCAATTCAATAGATGTGAAAAATAAAATTGTGACTATTACGTGTTTGATCACCTCAGCACAATTTGTGAAGTTGTAGATAAAGTTTTTTTTACAAATCTATTTTTTACTTATCATAATCATAGAGTGCATTCAAACCTGATCTCCTATGGTGACAATATAGATGGATTTTTTGATTACAACTACCAAAAGCCATATGGAGGTTTCTGTTTTCACAATTGATGTGATTACATCAAAAAATTTTGGCTCAGAAGGCACCTGGGTAGCTAAGTGGCTTTGTCACTCTCTTGATGGTATATCTTTCTTATTTATTTATATTTTTTTTAGCATTTAAGCTAACATACTTTTTTTCCTTTAATGTTGATTTGGTTTTTGGAGCACACAAGAGTGATAAGCCTCACCATTCCTGCTGCAAAGCCCCATATGTTATAGTATCAAAAAAATTAAATTTATAGAGGAATCAATCAATGGTTTACAAAAAGATCAGGTAACCCTAGATAGATTTATTTTATTTACATCAATTTTGATTTATTTATGTTCAAAAATCTTAAGCTTTCTTAATTATGTAACATAGGTCTTCCAATCATTTGAAGACAAAACAGAGGAGGAGACCATGCTCCTTGAAATAGTATCCTCTATTTCGTAGCCATCTCAGAATGATGCACAAAGGAGTCCAAGTCCAAGCAGTGAGGCCATGATTGGATCTACTTATATCTCTCTACTTAATATTCTCCTCCTTCATATGCATCCAACCCCCCATCTGCTACTACCCTCTAGATATGGCTGAGAAGGATAAGATAATTTCTTTAATTAAGGCCCTGGAGGATATATTGGCATATTTTGAAAACACAATAATTCAGAGAGTGGTTGATATTGATGTAAGGCTTACTATCATTGAAGTGAGAGTTGGTGGACAGTAAAGTCCAATCATTTCAAGAGCTATTGATGAGGATAGTACTAGGGAAGCCACTAAGGGAACGCATCCAGAGGTGCCTCTAAAAACTACATAAATGAAGGACGAGCAATTAATTGAATACAAGGCCCAGACAACACAAAATGATATTGTTCAGCCTTCAGTTGGCAGTATAGTTTGTGTTGTAAAGGTGAGACGAGTTAGAAAGAGAAAAGTGGTCTTGTCCCCATTTACTAGAGTGTACAGAAAGAAGAGGAGCGCAGAAGAGCTTGTTGTAGTTGCCACACCAGAGGCTGGAAGTGGAGAGGAGGTAGTTTCTTTTCCATTACACTACTTCAATCTAATGAGGTTGATTTCATTTATTTCTTTTAAAGGTGAAGTAAGAAGAAGTTCTTGCAACAATGGAATAACCTACAACTATTATTATTTTAATTGAGGAACTGAAGGATAAGGTATCGTTCATTTAACAAGCATTTTTTTAAATCAAACTGAATTCAATCCCTAGAAAGAAGAGGAGTTTTATTATAGCTAGCTCAAGCTGAGAAGACTATTGAATTTTTATCTAGAGATGTTATACCCAAGCCAATGCTGGAGTTTATCGACACATCTTGGCACGGTTTAATTATAAGAATGTCGATACTTAATATATTTGAATTAGTTTCAATTAAAACCTCCTTTAGTTCAAATTACTGACCTGCCTATGTTGCTCACATGTAAGAGTGATAATGTTATCTCGGCCAGCAATATCATGATTAGCAGCGGCCAAATTGATGAATTGCTGACATATCAGTATTTGTCTGATGCACATTTTGATGCCTTCGCATATTTACTAGCCGAAAAGAATAAGATTTGTCCTTAGTTATATGTCTTATATCTGTACATTTCATGTCTATAATGGGTGAGTTTATGCAAGCTATATTGGATTATAAGAGTCCTTCAAAAAAATTTAAAGTGATAAACTAGTTAATTTAAAGTTGCTGACATGCTCATCTAGATCCATAATTGGGAAGCACGCAATGCTTTACATATGAAAAAAAAGAATACTCCAGAGTGTACATAGTGTACTCTTGGAAAACGGATACAAAATAACTCAAATCTTCTTGGAAAGCACTCAAAATAGTTTATAATATCATTTAGATCTATCATTGGGAAGTACACAATGCTTTATATATGAAAAAAAGGAGTACACTCTCGAGTGTACAAATTGTACTCCTAGAAAACTGTAGAACAACTCAAATCCTCTTGGAAAACATTCAAAATGGTTTATAATATCATCTATATCCATAATTGGGAAATGCACAATGCTTTATATATATATTATCTATAACAAGCATACACATCAAGTAATTGTAGGTTAGCTAATTAAACTTAAATGGAATTATAACCACATCAATGACACTTTAAGGCTAATAGGAATAAGAGGTGACCTATATAATGATATCCTTATTACCTTAATTATTTATTTTATTTAATACATCCATATTATTACTTTTTATGTTTCATTTTTAAATAATTAAGTATTTATTTAATCACTTTAGTATTCTATTTTAAAATAATTATATATTTATTTTATTACTCTAATTGTCCATTTTTGAATAATTTTTTATTTATTTCATGATTTTAATAATTAATTTTTTAGATTATTATGTGTTTATTCTATTATTTTAATAATTCATTTCAAAATAATTATGAATTTATCTTATCATCTCAATACTTCATTTTCTTTAAAATAACATACATTTTTTAAATATAAATAAGAATATTGATGAAATAAAATTTTGAAATCTTTATCATATAAATTCCTAAACAAATTTATATTTTCACATGTACCTTTAAAGCACCAGTTTTTAGATACCTGTCCTAGTTAAACTAAAAAGATGTGGCCTCGAGTGTCTAGACTATATACCTTCAAAGAGTGTATATTATGCACATGAATTATACATAAGAGTTTCATTCACTTCAATGAATTGTAGATTTGCAAATATTTTTCATTAGATAATGAGGATATTATTTTTTATTTAATAATAATAATAATCGTAGTACTTATATATCATGAAACTAAACAATTTAACTTAAACATGTGTATGAATTATCCATACATTCATAAGTGAATAATGGATGTTAAAATAGACATCTTAAAGTGATCCACTTAGGCTATTAAACCCTATGGTCTTTCATATGAAATTAATGTCATTTAAGCTTAATCAATATGTCTTAATTAATCCATATTAATTATAATTAATTAGATGTAATGAATAGAGATCAAATAATGGAAGTTTCCCCACACACCCTATGGTTATCAATTAGATTTAAGAGTGAAATCGTAATTTGGATGAATTAATTAAATTTCATAATTATTTAATCAAATTAATACCCACGGGACATTAAAATTTAATTAGTCGTAATTTATAAACCTAAAACTTATAAGAAAATTCATAAATATGCAAAACAACATGAAAAGTAAACAATTAAAATTTCAAGGCATTTGGGCTAATATTCTAAAATTAATTAATTAATTAAGGGAAACCTTAATTAGGTAATTAATCTTTTAAACCCAAAACTATTTGGAGATTTTAATTTTATTGATTAACTGTATGTTAGCTAAGTAAGCTCAATTGGATTCCATTGGCTATTGAGGAGTTTTAATAATAAATTCAGAATTAATTGCAAGTGTTAATTCAATTTAATTTGAATTTGATCAAGAGTGACCTTATAGGTCAAATTGGGTCAATTAGGTTAATGGGTTGAATTAGGTCAAATGGGTTCAATTGGTTGTTGGAACATGACCAATATTCATCTTAGGATTGTTTGCAATAGTTGGCTTGGTCTAACTTGAGTTCGATCAAGGTTTGGTCTAGTTGGCCTCTTAGGTCAAATTGGGTCAAGTAGGGTTAAGTGAGTCAACTAGCCAAATTGAATCACTTGGTTTCAATTGGATGATGGAATATGATCCTCAATCATATTGGATGTGATCATAGAGATTAGTTTGGTTTGACTTGGGGTGAATTGAAGTTTAGTTCAATTTGACCATTAAGGTCAAATTGGGCTAGGTTGGGTCAAATTGGAAGTCAATTGGTCATGAGGAATATTCAAATATATAAAAATAGTGGTTTTAGGGCTTTAGGTTGATTTAATTTGGCTTGGATCAAATGAGATTTGATTTTGGCTTTATAGGATTCAATTGGGTCAACATAGGCAAGGTGAGCCAATTAACTAAATTAATTCTTGATGAGGCCTCAATGAAGCACAAATAATGTATTAGCGAACTTGGGCAAGTTAAATTTCAAATGGTTTGAACTAATTTTGGGTTTAGCTCTTTTAGGCTCAAATGAGTCATATTGGGTTAACTTGGTCAATTGGCCAAATTGAACACCAATTGGGTATGGTTTGAATTTTTTTTTGACTTTTGTGTATCATATGATCAATTCGGTATATGAGGATTGGCTTGAACTTGGGTTAACTAGTCAGGGTCAGGGTCTACCCTTAGGGTTAAACCTTATGAGTCTTTTAGGATTTATGTTGGTGTTTCCTTAGCCACTAGAAGTGTCTTCACTTTTGGCAAAGAAAACTTAGTTCTTAGAACAAATCCTATGTCTAAGGAGTGGTGGATGTCAACCTCACTAAATGTGCAGTCAACATAGACGATTGTGATCTATACTTCTTTATAGTAGGTCATCATCTGAAAATGCTACACCAGTAACTTTTTGAAGTAAAAGGTCTCATCTAAAGATGTGCTGCTAATTGAGAAAGATAAATTTTTGGATCAAATAAAGTTCTAATAAGAGAATCCATCATCTCCTTAGAAAGGACAAAGGTGTTATAAATTTTCAATTTGGTTGGTAAGATTCTAAAAAGAATTTTAACATTATAAGTGGCCTTTAGAACATTCTGTTCTAGTTTTAGAGTTTTTTTGGGGAGGAGTGTCTTGTGGATGATTTGAATCCTCATTAGTTCAAACAATCTATTTTCCTTTTTCTTAAAGTGTCATTCAAAGAGGGTTGGACCCTATAGAGGTTAACTTCTACAATCTTCTTAGGTGCAAAGACTATCGCAATACCTATTTGAATCTCAATGGAAATTACCTTAGTTTTTTATTAACCTTTGATTATTTAAATCCTTAAAATTCAATAATATAATCATCATTATTAAACTTTGATTCATACAATTTTTGAGAAACAGTCAAACAATTTGATTCATTTTGAGACTTAATGATCATGAATCAAAGAATTTTCACATTCAATTTTGTTATTATTTGCAATGGAGTCATCCCTTTTATTTTCATTGAAAGAAAACAAAATTTATGTAAAATTCTTCTTCATTGACTATCTATTATAAGGTGGAATGAAATAAAAATTATACAACTTTAAAGGAACAAGGGGATTAACCCCACCATCATCATCAATATCACTATTATTTATTATATTTTTATTTTCTTTCCTCTCGCACAATGGTTCCATGAATCTCTTATTTCATTGAACACTTTCAAGGATGGTGGCATAGATTTTTTTAGGATACTTCACCACATCAAACTCCTCCAAATACTATTTACCCTTTGGAACAGATGATGTTTGTTGGGATTGTTTTTAGGTTTTTCTAACTTGTTGCTCAATCAACAGTTTAATTTCTTTCTCTTGAACTTAATTTTTTTATCCCTTCTTACTTCCACTTTATTCCTCTTATTATGATATCATCTTCTTCTTCTTAACCATATCAAGCATGCTCTAGTTGATCAACATCAACCTGTGTTGGCTATGATCTCAATATATATCTTTATAAGATTAACAATACATCTCTCATTTCTTCTATTTTTTTTTCCAAATTGGATATATGTTCATCTTTCTTTTGTAATTAATATAATAGATATCATATTAAGTTGGGTGGAATGCCTCCCTTAACTACAACATCTATACCTTATTAAACTATTGGTCTTTATGGATCCCCCTCATGTTTACCATAAGTACCTTTGTATTAACCATAATGGCCTTCTTCATAGCTTTTTCAACATTTCATCCAATTCCTCTCAAATCAAGTCATTATTATCCATTTCAATTTCTTTCTCTGTAGTAATTTATTCAGCTTCCTCTTCCATCTTTTTTATACTAGCTTTAAAATAATCCAAAATTCTTTCAGTACTTCTACCTGATACATAATTTGGATCTATCAAAACATATTCCCTATAATTTTACTATTCCAAAATAACTTTCTTTGGTTGTAATCTCTTGTCTCTTTTTTCTTCTACTTTATACTTCTCTCTTTCTATCCTAACCTCCTCCATGTTGGGCTTACTACTTAGTCAAGGAGTGGCACCCACCTAGGTACATTATCAAGCTTCCTCTTTAGTAAATGGAAAATATGGTAGTTTGGAGAATCAAGCCTCTTACCACCAGTAAGAAGAGATGGTGAGTAACTCTCAACCTAATGCCTCACAAAAGGGGGATGTGTTAAACACTGGTAAACATTAACAAGCTCATTTTCTAGTATAACTAGCAATACATGAAACTATTTTATTCTAATAGACTATTTTATCTTTTTAGGTGCTCATCCTGGATGGTCTTTAATCTAAGAGGTGTCCATCAAAACAATCCAATTAGAATGATCAGTCTTAGTTCTTTATAACCTATCATATCCATCAATGACAAGTTATATAGCGAGTTGGCTTGCATATTTCCTTCTAGCCTTAGGTGAGGTCTGTGCAATAATTTGAGATTCAATTTCATCATATTTTAAAAATCTCTTTTCAATTTCTTTTTGAAATATTTCTTTTTATTCACATTAAAATTCTACTTTAATCTCTCCAAATTTATTAGCACATCTTGCTCTCTTCTCACTTATTTTGGAGACTTCTTTACTTTATAATCGAATGAATGAGGTGGAGAACTCACAATCTTCTGTACATCCTCCTCTTCGTGGAAGGATAGAAGAAGTTGAAATCTACTCCCTCCCAAGAGTGGATAAGACTCGGGATGGGTAAACTCTACCTTAGTCTTAGCCTCTTTAATGATATTCAATTCTGCTTGTTTCTTTTCTTCTAACATTCTTCTCATAATCCCCTTAATTGTATTTCTCTTTTCAGTTTTGGTCATGAGAGGAAGGGTAAAAGACAACCCAACTTGAGAGGTATTAAGAGTAATCAATGGAGTAGACTCAATCAAATGTTATCTCATCTACTTTTTAAACATTTCATTATAAGATCTACTTAAGCTTGGAGATCTAGGCATCAACATCACTTTTCATGTTAAGAATAAACAAAGTTATGAATTCCAAATTATAAAGCAAATTCTAAGGTGAGCTTCCTGTTCTCATCTGAATTATAACTGATAGGTCTAACAGTAACCCCCTCAAAAGTAATGTTGAAATCTTCAAATCAAGAATCAAATTTGATGATAAAACTATCTATTCCAAATATCAATAGTTAAGTTAATTTTAGATTTGAAGGAGAAGATCAATTATTCAACTATTTTTTTGAAGAAAAAAAAAATTATTTGAAATTTATTTTAAAATTTTTTGGGAATTCTAATTAACATATTGAGATTTTAGGGACCCTATCTAAACATTGACAATTAGGTTTGTTCAACCTTTCAGTGTGCTAAGATGGAAAAATTTTAAATAAGAATTTAATTGGTTTTTTTATATATTTTTAGTGAACTTAGAAATTTGGAATATTTCAAGTTTGTTAAATTTCAAAATCTATCATCAAAATGTGTAAACTTTATTTTCATACAAAGAATTTTTATTTGAAAATGGTTGAATTAAATTTAACGAACCTTTTCTTGATAAATCACTTCAACCACTTTTTGAAAGTTTTAATTCCAAGAATTTTAAGAAGCATTTTCAACTTCATTTTATCAAAGTTTAAGTCAAATGATCAACTCAAAGAATATTTTATTTTAAGAATTAAATCATATCTACCCAATTGGAATTTTGGTAAGTTGACATTCTAGGGTTTTTCATTCTAACTTTAAATTATTTAATTTTTTTAAGAGTTTAATCTAATTTATCAATTATACATTCACTAAATTAATTCAATTAATTTTAAGATATGGCAAATTTTATTTTTTCATGTTTTTGGCTTTTAAAAAAATTGGAATCAAATTTATAAAGTGAAAGAATGATAAATTGATCCGATGGGTTTTAAAATTCTACTTCTAACAACATTTTTAAATTTGGAGAAAGTTAAATTCAATCAACTAAATATAAATTTAGTAAATTAATTCATCAATTTTAATGATTTCTTAATTCAAAATAAAAATCAAATTTAGTCCATCAAAATTTAAATTTAAAAAATTAATTTAATTTTTTTATTTCGATGATGGTATTCATTATAATTTAAATAAATGATAATAATTTAATCTTTTAAAATTTTTAAGGACTTTAACATCTTACTTATAAAGTTCTTGGTTAATAAGAGTTTTTAAAGTCTTGATATTAGCAACCCTTCCCCATAGATTAAATAGGTAAGTCATCCAACAGATGAAGGTAAAATTAGCCTTTGAGTAGGATAGGCCTATGACCTATGTATAAATTATTCACCACAATTAAATATGGAGAGAAGAATTTCTCTAACCGTGTTTTCAAAAAAATTTGTGGGGAAATTTAGGTGAAACCGACAAACTTTAAATTTAAATGTTCAAATATAACATTAAGAATTGTATACTATCTTCAAAGATATAAATACTATTCTATAATGGATTCAGATATTAAAATAAAGAAGGTTTTCTTATTATATCATGCATAAATAACATAGAGAATCATATACTATCTTAAGAGATGGAGATAACATTCTACTATAGAAATAGATACAATAACAAGAAATATTTTTAAAGTTCTCCTAGTCTATATTCCCAAATATTTCTTTGGTTTTAATTTAAATTTAATTTTGATTTCGGTGGTACAAGTTCTCTATTAAGACAAGCACTTACAATAAATTACATCTTAAGAGTGTGAACACTTAAGATCACTCTCAATTAAAATAGTGGTGGATGATTTTATGATTTATTCAATGTTTTTCTTCAAGGATTGACATTTTTGAAATTTCAAAGGGATTGGCTGAATTTAACAACAGTTTTCCTTAGAGATCGAAGGAAGCAAGAAAGAATCACACAATATTGAGATGCTCAACAGTACTCCAACTATCCTAAGTTTGCACTTTATATTTTAGTATTCAAATTAATTTATTATTTAACTTGATAATTTATTAGAAATTTAAGACTTATAATTTCATAGCATAAGACCAAGAGTAAGCTTAGTAGGTGAGAACTTATGAAATAGAGAGATGAAAACTATCTACCTCAAAACATAAACTAAACTCAGAACTATTGTTAAGTAGTTAATTAAACATATTCTAATGACATGCAATAGGACTTAAGAATTTTAACTTCAACTAAAGTTGAAATAGGACCAAATCTTCTTAACATACAATCTAAACTAAAAGGACTGCTAGCTAGCCCACATAATGGCTTTAAAACCATGAAATTTGGTCACATGCAAATGTAAGATAAGTAAGGCTATTATTTATTAGGAAAGATTCCTTGAACCTTGACTTAACCACCAAGTCTAAGTATGTGTGGTTGTAATGCATTTAAGCTAAATGAATTAAAATTTTATTTTTTATTTAATTATTATTATTAGACACAACTTTATGATGATACAATGTCATGTCCTAATTGGGTTCAACCTAATATGCCCCTATCTCTTAAAAATAGTTGTCAACCCTCAAAGGTTAGGTAGCCCCTATTCATGCAATCTAGATAGCACATGTTAATAATAAAAAAAAGTATAAAATTTATTATAGTAATATATCCTTGGAGTTCCTACATGATTTTATTCCTATGTCAATTATTTGATTTAGATTTTAATAGAAAAAGTTTAATTATAACTTTATTGCGACTCAACTAGGAACCTAATTATTACCATAAATCATAGAGGCAAAAATAAAGCAAACCAAAATAATTCCATTTTATTTCATTCAAAAGTGCAAAGTAAAGTAAACACATAATTCAAACATTAAGTAATTGCAAATAATTATAAAAGAATTAAAGAAGCTAGTGTGGTTGGGTTTACAAAATACAATCCACGAAAAAAAAAAAGTGGTAGTTAAAGGCTAGTGCCAAGGCACTAACTTCACTGTTCAGACACCATATAAGGAATTGGACATAGTGCTAAATTTCTAGAAAGCTAGTGCCAAGGAACTATATTATTGATGCACTTTTAATACTGAAACACTAGTTGTTTTTAGTCATAATTCTCATGCAACATTTAAATAGGATAAAATACATCTACTACTACATAATATAACACATGGGACATAAACATAAAATATCACTACACATAAAGTATAAAGATCCTTATAAGTTTATGTTTTTGGTTTAATATCTTGTGATACGTCTTTTTTTTTAATGTGCTACATCAACTCTCTCTGACCCCAAAGAACTCTTCTTCGAAGAGTTAGGATTCTAAAAGCTCCAAGAAGTTTTGGGGGAAATATCTCTAGTTCTTTTAAGGTCATCCAAGTTTCCTCACTTGGTGGCTTGTCTTTCCATCATCTAAAAACTCACATAAATTCATATTTAATATACTTAGTTCAACATTTTAGAAAGTAAAACACAAACATAATACATATATATGTGTAAGAAATACTAGAAAATATAAGAAAGAGGAAAGAGTAAAAGGATAGAATGCATCGATAAATCCTCTCCCTTAGTTGAGTATCCTTCTCCTCGATCTTCTTATTTTAATCTCGCTCACACTCCATGCACACGCTTGCAGAACACACACACATATAACACACAACACTTGGAGTGCCACTCTAGTTGTCCTTTACTCTCACTCCCCTCTTGCAAAGTTCAATAAAATAAGAAAGAAAAGTCTAGAAAAAAAGATCTTTGTTCTTAAAAAAATGTCTCTTATATATAGCCAAGATACAACCCTTGTTGATTGACCAAGCACACCTATCATAACTACCTTGAAAACTACTTGAAGCTATTGTTAAACAATCACGAATATATTCTATCGGGTTGTAGCACTGCGACACTATTGATGTAGTGCTACAATACTAGGAGTGGCATTATGGTGCTATGATTGCTGTTTATGACTCTTTTTTTTTCTTTAGTACAGCTCTACGATGCTATTTATACAGTGCTTAGGCACTAAGCTTATTGTAAAACTATCCTAAAATGAGTTCGATCTAAAATATAGCGCCTAAGTATTGGCCTTGCTGTAAAACTACCCCAATTTAGGTCATTTATAGCATTGCGGCACTACTTTTGCAACACCTAACCATTATGCTTAAATTTCTTCTTTTTTTATTTTTTTTGATACTTTTCCTACTATAACACAAAATATACTTAAAACAAACACATTTTAACATAAAAACTCATGATAATTGTATTAAAATTATAATAAATTTTCATTAATTTAATATTAATTAAAGATTTGGCAACCAATAGGTCTGTGATGAATATTATAACACCGTGCATACATATTGTTTCATTTCTTGCAAATAGGGGGTCTCTACTCTTGCATGATAAGGGACAAAGCTTGGCTTGTGAGAGTAGTTCCCTTGTAGAGGAGAACACCCCTTTCTGTTTGATTTAGCCCATGACTCCATTTCATTATACATGTAGGCATAAATACCTCCCAAGCATTGTCTAAAATGATAAGTCAAAATTAAATAAAATTTATAAGTTTTATAACATTAGTCTAAGATATGGTTTTCTTACTATTCATGATCTAGTCTCTTAGAGATTGAATTTAAGATTCTAATTTTATTCCTAATAAATAGCAACCAAGTCATATTGCATTTACATAAGGCCACCCCACATGATTTTGATTCATAGAAGCTCGCAACCACTCTAACCAATTGTAAGTTTAAGAGTGTCAAGATGGTTCACATCCTTAGATAAGGATGTGCCAAAATATCCCATTTTTCCCAAGTAAACTTAGATCAAGTTCCTAGCTTATGTTGAAATATCATTAGATATAAAGTTGGGAGGTACTTATTTCTTTTTTGTTATGGGTGTAAATCCTCACCTCTTACGCATTCCCACAATCTTATATTGTGTGAATATGAGCCCTAGGATTTTAATAAAATATTAACTTAATCTAATTTAAATCTCTTTAAAAATAAAAGCCAAATTTTATGATAAATTAGAGTATTTCACTAAGCTTCCTAGTAATTGAGTACTCCTTACCTATTTCCATTTGAATTTTAAAAAGAAATATTCTATTTGAACTCTCCCACTTGATTGTCTAAATTTACCACAATCCTTTGATACACAAAATTTAAAATCCTTAAAGATACTAATTAACTATTTTAATTGAGAGTATTCTTAGGAGATCCCCATATTTTAAAATGTAATTAACTATGGGGGCTTGCCCCTATAGGAAACTAAAGAACCTGATTTTAAAAAAAAAATTCTACTTTACTTCATCCATGTAAATTAGAGGAAGAATCTCTGGTATTTCTAGACCCATCTACTTTAGGAGTCCTTATTAGGTGTTCGAGTCCATCATAAGGTGATTCTCCCATCTTTTAGAAAAGTATTTCATTTTATTAATACCATACTCAATCATTTCAATAAGTACCCCTTAAGATCTACTTGGAGTCCCTATAACTTTAAATTTAAACACCACAATTCCATATATGTTAATTAAGAGAAATTAAGCCCATGCCACCTAGACTATGAGATTTTCCAAAGTTGAATAAACCAATGAGTATCCATAGTAATGAACAGTATTTTATTATAATTCTATAGTCTAATAGGGAGATTAATATGGCATGGAGATCATGTAATGGAAGTTAAGGAAGAACATTTAGTCCAATGCCCTCTTCCCATCCCAAGCCTACTCTAAACATGCCATCGCTCCTCAACCTTTTACTGCATTTCTTATGCCATCGCCTAGCATTAAAGTACAAGGTAATTGGAGCTTAACCATGTTTAACCAATGGATAAGCTTGAGCTTAAATGCATTATATGGGACCCTCCATGGGAGGTAGGATACACACACACATGTTCTTAGATAAGCTTTCCCAACCTTAAGCCCATTAAACTAGCTCAATCATAAAGCTTTGATCGAAGGTGATTGAAGCTCAACTAATCCATTGATCCATTTATGTCCTAGCCTAATTCCAATGGAGGATTACTTGTATTTCAACTCATAAGTCTTTCTAGATCATCTCTAATCGGTGCATTTTAATGGTGCACTGATACACCCTTCCTACTTTATTCATGATGGTTATGGTCTTCAATGATATAAGGTATGCTTAATTATGTTGTTGATTCCTCACACCTCCTAGAAGATTCCCATTGAAGGATTTTGCTCAGGTCATATTGCAAGAGCCAAATTCAATAACATGTCCCAATAAGAGAATGAAAATGATCACATGACCATGGATGTAATTTAATATTATCCAATGATCATATCATGTGAAATCACACATCGATTAAACCTTCAAGTATTTTAAAGTTTTTGAGAATTGTTTGAATGATTCATTAATCTAATTGAGCTGAAATTTATATCACAAGTATTTTTGATATGAGGAAATTTGAAAAGTGTTAAACCCTAAACATTCATACATCATATAATTTTAAACATTATTTGTTTCTTTTATTTTAATTAATTAATCATTAAATGGATTAGTGATCCTGTATAGTATCTCGAGTTATCTTTCAAATGCGAACTCGTGTTGTTATAAAAATTTTCATAAATTTCTAAGATATTTTAATCTATTCAATTATTTTAATATATAAATTATGACTATTTAAAATTTTATAAAATAAGTTAATAATATCTAAAATTTATAAAAACATTTTCTAAAGGTTTTACATAAATGCAAGTTGTTATAAAAATATTTCTTTTTTTTAAAAGTACTTAGGTTACTTAAATAAATTTAGAAAAGAAAATTTAGCTAAATTTGTTGCAAAAAATTATGTTAAATTCCTAGTGATTTAATAATATTATAGGATTTCTACATATTTTTTTGTGTTATTTATAGTATTTTTATTACCTTAATAATAATAAATTACGAAATTGGCCACATTAGAATAATACTCCTTAAGGGTATAATTTGACAGCAATAGCATGATTTAGTTTATCAAAATTCATTTGGTACATGTAGTTATATTTTCCATAAAATTATGTATTTTTTTTCAAAATTAATAGGATATATAAATTAAATAAAATTAAAATATAATAACTTATACTTTTAAATTCCTGTAATATCATCTTTAATGTCATCACTTATAATCTTGATTGTAGATCAATAGGTTAAGAATTTTTTAAACTCTATGTGTGCACATCTCCTTGAGTATATTAATGCATTTGGTTTAGATCATTAATTCAATTCACTAACACTATTGTTCTAATCTTGATTATATGTGATTTCAACTTCACTCTTGCTTATGAAATCGATTATGTCATTTGATCCATCAACACCGATATATGTGCATAAAAATTGGTCAACCTAGTGGGTGACTCAACTTAGTAGGTAGCACACATTTTAGGATCACCCTGCACAACATTTTAAGCTTTTCATTACTTTTTGAACTATCTTGGTAGTTTAAACATTAGTCATATATTTATCATTACCTTCCCCTTGAGTTAAGCTTAGAACTTAACATTGAACTTTGTTTTAAGTTTTTAAAGCTTAATTAATCCCTTAAATTAAGTGTGTTTATTAATTAATCTTTATTGACTAATAATGATCACATCTTTTCAACCATGTTTGTTTGTTTAAGAAAATCTCAAGGACTGATCATGCGCATAGTGATTTAGTCCATTCATATTATAGTGGCATTCTTGTGACTATGCTAATTACATTTTTATGAACTTGATTATCCATTGAATCAAGTTTAACTTGAGTTTGATCAATACCTCATTTGGTTAGACTCTTACTTTATTGAGTCATACCAGTTTGACGAATTTATTCAATTATTTAGACAAATATTGTTGTTGAGCACCTTAGGTTTTAAGTAAACATGTATACTTGGTTCCATTATTTCATTCCTTTAAAAGATTGTTTCAATTATGTAATAACTTGTACTCTAAATGTCTAAAATATTTTTTAACTCATTTAAAACATACCTATCATCAAGGGTACCATCCTTGCTTGAACACTTGAGTCCTCCAACTAGTAGTTCATGATTCTGACTATTTTTATCGATTTAATGCATTTGTAAGTATATAAAGTGATGTTAGCACTTTAAATTAGAATATATCCTATAAAACCAAATCCTAATTTTGTTTATGACTTATTGAGTTCATTTAATAATAAGCATTTCTTAATCATAATTACAACTCATTTGAATTTTTAAATGAACACAATTAGCTTAAACTTATTTTGATTCATTATAAAAAATAATAAGCTTTAAGATAATTCAAATACAAAATGACTTAGCTAGGTATGTCATCAAGTCATATGTGTTAACCTTAGGATACATTGACCCTTGCACACACTTAAGTGTTATGATAGTTCATGAATATGCAATTATTTAGCATAATGAGGATGTAGCTAGGTCATTTTGATGTGGAAGCAATGCTACATTTCAAGATTAATTGCTTCATATATTATGTAATGTGCTACATTACTTTGATTTTTTGTTACATTAAGATAAAGATATTTTTAGGTATCTAATGTGTTTTTTATTTTTTATTTTAAAAATTATCTAAGCTTGATTGATAGAACTTGGTTACCCTTTTTTTATTCATTCTAGATATGTATAAGAAGAATGCATTGTTTCATTGTCCTATTAGCTATTACTTTATAGCCATCACAAAATAGTGGTTATTTATATTTGGCTTGATTAGCTGTTTCTATTCCTTTCTTGCTTTCTTCATATATTATGATTGTCTAAGCAAAAAATGACTCTATAGTAGGCTCATAAGAAACAAAATATTTTTGTCAACTAATACAAATTATAAATAACCTTAAAATTGGTCAAAATAATATTTATAAATTAAAATTATGATTCCTTCCAACCAAATATTTTAAATTACTTTCACTCTATTATTTCTCTTGAAAGAGTTATCGATAAGAGAAAGCTAACTAGAGATCAAAACCCTAAATGAATGCACATTCATAATATAACCAACTCAATCATGCATTGCATGAAGTCTTCACTTAAGATAACTACTATTGTATTGCATATTCTTTAGGACATAGCTTTAGGTAGACATGACTTTAATTATTCCTACAGAGTCTTAGTATGCTAGGCAGTGATAGTCTAACTCAGGATTATCTATCCAAAGTTGAGTAACTCTGATTATCTGTAACATGGTTATCTTATTCTTCTTTGTTTTCATAGACATTTATCTACTTGTGTATGTATTATAAATTATGCATCAGTTCCAACCTTTTTCCTAGAAACCAAATATGTAGGATACCTTAAGTTTTCTTCTCTTGATTTGAAGATATGAGGCTTGCTCTAGAAGAAGCAATTCATGATTGCTGACATAGCATCACAAGATTGAGTAAGATTTACATTCCCAAGCTAATGATCTTGGGCTTGACAAATGTCGCAATGAATTCATAAAATATATAATAAGATTATTTCTATCTTTTTCTTAATCTTTTTTTTTTACCCACTTCCCACCTAAGCCCATCATACTCCTTGTTGAATCGTTGGTTCAATGATTATTCTAATATAAGATTTTTATATATCTGGTCAAGGTCTTTCTTAGTTATAGTGATTCACCTTCTATCATGTAGACTGATACTTAATATATAGATCATCGTATTGTAATAATAATCATTGAATCATTAGTATTTCTAGATAAAAAAGCCTAAAAAATAAAATCAAAATAAACATATATTTTCACTCATTAAGAGTTTCTTCTGGAGGTGTCTTCAACTTTAATTAATCAGAGAGAGCATAATCTCTAAAAGAGATTGGACATTCTCTTGGCCTTTTCTATTAACTTAATGATATATCTACAAATGAATGTTTACAATGAGTTCAGGTGAAAAATGGAAACGTTGCTAGATCATCTTCATATCTCCTCTTGTGAAATATTTCATTCAAAAGTTATAACATCATGTCAATACACTATTTCCTCACACTTGTCGAAAGTTGAGTAACATTAGGTGCATATAATTGAGCTATCTCATTTCTTTCCTTCTAGTGGTATTTCTTTATTTATATAGAGATTACAAGTCTTATACTTTGTAGCCCTGTCCTTAGAATCTATATATCTAAAAAATCTCTAATTTTTTTTCTAGTTTGGGTCATGATTCTAACTTTGGAAAACACAATCTATGGTTATTAATAGAGTGTCTTATAGTTGGGTTAGATCAACTACTTTTCAAGCTAAAAGATCTTCAAGCTTGATATGGGATGATGAAACTTCAAAATCTAGAGTAATATTATTTCTTCTTAATCCTTGTTCACTTTTTCCCTGTATATCATACTCATCATTGAGTTTTGATGATTTATTGACTATTTCAACATAGGATTTCTATATATTAGGTTTTCATATCACTTGGTTATACTACTTTACCATTTGTCTTGTAAATGGGCACCCATTATATAGGTCACTCTATGATAATAATTATTGAATTTAAAGTCTTTCTTAAAAAAATCCAAAAAATTAAATAAAAAATAAAGACATATTTCATTTATTGATAATTTCTCTTTGAGCATGCTCAAGTGTGATTAACAAAAGTAGCCATGGTTAACCCACATTCTCTTGATTTATTTTATTTACTTAATAATATAAATACAAACAAATATTTAACATGAGTTTAATTGAAAGATGAAAACTTTATTGGGATTCTCTTCTAATCTCCACTTATAATATTTTATCTAAAGTTTGTATCATCTTACACACTTTTCCCCACACTAAAATGTTGATTTGCAGAGTTCATTCTAAGCATCCCTTAATGATGTCATGGTCTTAAAAAAATTGAATTCTATTTTTTTCTACATCTAGTTGCAAAACTTCCTCCTACCTGCTATTAACGGCATTAAGGTAGTAGGCTTTAAACTACATCAGATTTTTTTGTCATCATTTCTTGGTTTTTAAGAGAAAATTTTACTTACACTTGCTATGTCAAGATTACTACCTAAAATATTAATCAAGAGTGATCTCTAAGAAAAACATTTAAAAGTGTTAGGTGCATTAATAATAATAAAATCAACTATGGTTGTGTAACATCAATGTTGCTCTTCCTAAGTGAAGGGTAGAGTGATCATGCCTTCATTCTCTCTTATATTCCCAAGAAAATTATGGAAGGGACTTATCATAGGTGTTAAGTGGGTTATGCCAAAATTTATCTATTGCCAAGTTTATCCAGAGATGATAGCCAAGTTTACTTATCTTGATCATAGTCATTTAAGGTTGGAATAATTAAAGGTTTTATCTCTAGATCCACTAAGTTTAATAGGTACTACACTTGATAATGTATATTGTTTCAAATAAAATTTGCTTATTTCACCGCTCCTCCATATGTTCTTGAACTCCTATTAGGATCAACTAAGATGAACTCTTTTAATTTATTTTCCATGACAATCTCCTCAACTAAGTTCCACTAGTGCCACTAATCTATTTTATTTTATCAATGCTCTCAAAAGATTACACAATATTTAGAGGAGTATTTTAGGTATCCCTCCACTCTCCTTAGTGTTGGTCACTTAAAGAAGTCCTTATCTTGATGGCTTTCACACATCTGATCATTAAAACTTCTAGTGGCATGAATGTCATGCAATGATGAGTATTGGGTGGCTCCTTATAGTATTATCAAGTAGTTGGTCAATTTCTCTCTGCATGATTGCAAAGCTTGTGATTCTAAGTAGTTTTTAGTGAGTCTACTCACGATGATATGGATGATTTTGAAAGTGTGACCTTAATTTTACTTTCTAAACTTAGAAGTTGCTCTTATCAGTATTGTGACACATGGAAAGTCCCAACTTATTAAGATGACTATTTAGCATCTCAAAGAAGGCTTAGTTATATCATTATATTCCATTATGTTGGTATGACTATTAGCGAGTTTCAATAATTTTGATAATATCTTTGGATTTTACAAGACAATGTTATTTCTAAATTTCCTTTCTCATAAGTCTTAGGTGAGAGAAACTTAGCAACTACTAATTTTAGGTTTATGGCCTCCAGCCTTTCACTTGAGAATTCCATGATGAAGTCTTTGGCTCTTGACTTATATTTGAGAAGGAATGTAAGTGTCTTAAAGGGTTATAAGTACTAGAAAATTACATAATGAACATCTTCTTAAAATAAGTAAAGGATTTGATGACTCTAGCGATGAAACAATCAAAAGAGTTACTCCTTAAAAATAAAAAAGGTGACACTTAAGACCATAATTTATATCCAGGAAGGAGGTTGTTAACTCAAGGTGTACCATATGGCCAATTAGATTTAACCTTATTTTAAAGTTTGTTGTGGGCTTAGCTTCTAGTATCTTTCTGCAAAATAAATTTCTATTAGAGTCTCTTCTTTTTTCAGTTCTCATGGATGAGGGTGTGGATTCTCGATTGTTGTTGGCCTAGTAAGTCTAATTTATAGCAAGTGTGAAGGATAGTGCTTACAATCAAATTTGAGGATTCATTCAATGTCTCCACTCTTAAGCTGACTCAATGAGCTCACTCTAGTAATCCCTTAATCATTATTGTGAGTCTCTCTTACATCTCTACAATTTTCCTACTTGTTGCACACTCTTGATTCTTCATGTTCAAGGATAGTTCTTTATTAGGAAGTTGTACTTCTTGCAATGTCTAAATTTTAGTTCTTTGCATCAATTCACACTCAACTCACTTGAATGAATATTTGATCTAATTCAAATAGTGGTGATACCTAACTACTTAAAAGACTTATGAGATTTTGTGAGGCAAAGAGCAGTAGACATTAGAAAGAGAAGAAGAAGAAGAAGAAGAAGAAGAAGAAGAAGAAGAAGAAGAAGAAGAAGAAGAAGAAAAGAGAGGGAGAGAAAAGATTACAACATTTTTATTCACAACAACCAAAAATGTTAGCTAATGTAGATGTCTTATTTTAAAATAATAATTTGACCTCTTATTTATAGGATTTTGGACACTACAAGAAAATTTAAATCTTGACCCAATCAAAAAGAAAATAAAAAGTAGATAACTTGACTTTTCTAAATAATGTGGTTGATTATAGTAAGATTATGATGATTACATGTGGACTACTCACTTGATGAGGGAAGTATAAATTTTTTTTTAAATGATATAGGTCTTGTATATGCTCGAGGTGAGTACCACCTATGAGTAGGGTGAGTGCACCTTTAAGTCAAATGAGTGTCTTTCTTAAGCTAGGTGATTGTCTCCTTAGGTCTGGCAAGTGCTTTGCCACTTTGAGTTAAGTGTGTTCTTTCAGATAGGCCAATGCCCTCTTCATTCTATATGCCATAATTTCTCCTTGATCGCCATGCCATTGCTTGATTTATCAAGTTTTTTTTTCTTTTGGTATACAACAATCAAACATAATAATCAATATCCTAATAAATATTTAATGATCACAATGTAACATAGACATCAATTAGATGAAAATACAAAATTTTTATTATGTTTGTATGCTAACCTTCCTTTTACTTTTTATTTATGTTTCATGAATTGATTTACATTTATTTTATTCTTAACAATCATATAAAATATTTTTATTTAAATATTTATTTAACTAAGTTATTATAGTAATTTATATAGTATTCATAAATCAATATTTTAATAAGAACTTCCAGAACAATCATATTATATAAAAAAATAATTTTAATATATAATTAGTAATTTCAATGCCCTTTTTAAATAAATATGTTGATAAGAATTATAGATATTTAATCAATTTGAACCGTGATCTTGATGCTTTTAATACTTTTGAGTTTAATTTCGTATAGCCAAATTATCTCATTGATAAAATGTTAAAATTAAATTTGAATAATTTCAAAATTAATTTTGAGAATTTTGATTTGAATATTAATATGAGTGCAATTATATTTAAAAATTATATCAAATTTATATCAATCTTCTTTAATAGATCCTAAGTCCTAGATGTGAAAAGTGGAGGGTTGCATTAGGAAGTTGACAACCAATGTAATACTTGTAAAAAAAAAATCATGATAGGAACCTTTAATACATTATGTTAATGCTAGGGAATTCCCTAAAAGCAACACATTGTATGGCCTAAATATAGTGAAACAGGTGCTATTTGCATACCTCATTTTTTTAATAGGCTAATACTCATCACCTTGAATAGGATTTCATAGAAGGATCTCCCACTTGACTAGGACACTTCTTTAGTGCTCGTGAGAACACCAAATTCAAAACTAAAACAAATAGAACTCATAACCAAATAAAATGAAATTCAAGATTTAAATATAAAATTAAATTAAAATCAAATCCAAGATTAAACCATGATCAAGCTAGTGTGCCCCCATTAGGAGTTATCCTAGTGTAATTAGGCTAAGTGAATTTAAAAACTTCTAAATCCAATAAAGTTGAACAAGAATAAAGACAAAATATCTTTGAAATAAAATCTAAATCCAAATGGTTTTAATTGGATTAATTTGGTTTCTTATTCAAATTAAATCAAATTAATTCAAAATGAAATCAGAGTAAGTCAATCCAAAAGCTTAAGATTGGTTTTCCAAAATTAAACATGAACTAAATCCGATTGAGCCTCAAAGTGGTTAATCTAGTCAATTGATCTATGTTGACATATATGGGTCCCACTAAATAAAAACTAAATTTAATCAAAACTAATTCGAATTGAGCTCTCTCGAAGGCTCAAAATTATTATACTAATTCAAGCAAGCACAAAACTGAATTAAATTAGGATCAAGTTGGCTAGTGAGGTCATTTGACCTAAAGTTAACCCATGTTGACCTTGCTTAACCCAAATTAAATTTAATTAAAAGCAAATCAAAGTGAACTGGCGAAAAGGTTTTGAATCACTAAGAAAATCCAATCAAACCTATAAATAAATTCAATTGAGGCTTAAATTGACTAATTTGGTCACTTAACCCAAATGGTCTATATTGAGCCAAAATTAAATTATATTGATATTAAATCAATTTAAACATTCAAAATCACTTTAAATACATAATTGAGCTTTTTCCAACCTTTCCCTTAATCCAATTTGGCCAATTTGACTTATACACCCAGTGAACCTAAGTTAACCCAATTAGGTCAATTTGGGCCACATCAAAAATAAAATCAAAATCATCTACAATCAATTAAACTTAATCACTCCATACCTCTCACTAAATATAATTGGAAGTCAATCTATGTTCAAAGTAGCCTATTGGGTCATTTGAACCATTTTGACTCACTTAGGGCAAGTGGGTCAACCCAGGCATAAGTCAAACCAAATCCAAACTAATCTAAGTTAATTGACTTGTGCTTAATTTATTTTTATCCTAATCCATCTTTGAAAAATAAATGAAGACAAAAATAAGACTCTTGTTTGACACCATGTAGATCCATGAGATATTCTCATTGTGATGGGTACATATTGAGGAATGTACTACTCTCGAGATGTCACCATCCAATGGACCTAATGACCTAATGAGGGCTCCTAAGGATAATGGGTCTTCGGATGTATTAAAGATTCTTCCCCTACTTTACATAAAAAAGTAAGGTAGGGTTTATTTTAAACTGGGTTCGTTAAGTTCCCTATTGAGGTAAGCCCCTATTGTTAATTACATCCTAAAGAATGAAATTTCTAGGAATACTCTCAATTAAGGTAAATGATCATTATCTCCAAATATTTCAATTATAGGACTATCAATAAATTGATTTATTATACTAGGAAGCCTAGTAAGCATCCCAAACTATCCAATGGTCGGACTTTATATTTTTAAAATTTGAAGAGATTTATTTGTTTGAGTTGAATTTTTATTAGAAATCTAGGGCTTACAACTCCACAACACAAGATTATAGAAATACCTAAGAGGTGAGGATTTATGCTTATAGCCTACAAAGGAAAACAACAACCTCATAACCTAAATCTAGGGAGCTTTAGCAAGAGCCAAGGCACAACCTAAATCTAAGGCAAAAATGGGTATATGGTTTACTTCCACAAGAGAGGATAAACCACCCAATTATTAGACTTACAACCGCCTAGGGGTGGCTATTAACTAACTACTCCTACCATTTTAAATACATGTAGGCAAGTCATATGCTTTTGTAAGATAGCTCAATTTTTTTATTTAGAAAGAGATTAAATCTTTAAACACACTCCCTAAGATACTAAATCATGTAGGGCATGAATAATGACTTAAATTTAATGCAAATTTTATTAAGTTTTATTTCCATTTTTTGGATAATTTATTTAACACAAGCAATGGGATTCATATGCCTAATGCATGAGAAATAGGTTATGGGCCAAAATCAGCAAGAAGGAGGTGTGTTTCCACTATGGCTCTGAAAGGTCAAGCTAAGTTTTCTAGCATAGGTGGAAGCCCTCCATAAGCAAGAGTGAAGAAGATGCCTTTTTACGCATGATGTGAGACATACAACATCATACAACATCCAGCTAAGGGGTTGTTAAATCTTTTATCTTAATTTATAAACTAGGCTTTAAGCGAGATTTGGAGTCATAAATTTTTATTTTGAGTTGATTAATTAGATAGAAAATTTATTTTTCCCTAAGAGGATAATTTCATCTAGGCATCTAGGAAAAATATGTCATCTTAATGCACAAGCTAAATATCAAACAATTGTAAAAAAGCTAGCCCAAAAGAATAAAAGGCTGATGTGGTTGGGCTCCACCGCACAAATCCGAAAAGAAATGTGGGTAGCCGAGCTCTAGCCTTATTCAACCTGGATTATAAATGAATTAATTACAATCAATAATGGAATTCATGTTATGGGGGTCTTCATTCTTTATTTCTTCATTTCATTCTTTTTTTCTTTTTTTCTTTCTTTCCTTCTTTCTTCTTTTGGTTGGTTGGAATGTGGTTGCTCCAAGGCTTCACATGGTACATAACACATAGTCTTATGACCAATGTTCATCCTAATCCCTCATAACATTCATTCTAAATCTTAATTATAAACTTACATAAAAATGGGAAAGTAAATCTAACTAAACCTACAAAATAGAGATTAGCTAAATATAACACACAATCGCAAGCATGTATATAATAAATTGGACTTAGCACATAGTAGCAGTCTACATGTCCTAATTTGGATTATGCTTAGGGGTATAAACCTTTGCACAAAAGCATTTATATTTTTATTATATCGGCCCTTAAGCACAATCCCCTATAGAAGATAATGATTAGACTAAGATCATCCTATCATCAGTCTACATATGCACCCTAACATTGACTAAAATATTACATATAAAATAAAATCAAGCATCAAACATGCACCCCCTAACATAGAGCTAGAAATGGTGACTTAACTAATGTGTGCCATTTAAGGCTTGTGCATGTCTTAGCTTTAAGGTTGGGATTTCCTAAGTGTGAAGAGTTCAACTTAGAGGGTGGTTTCATTTAAGTGATTTAGTTGATTTGTTAATTTTATTTGATGATTTTGTTTGGTTTGAATGAACCTACACTTAATTACTAAGTGTTTTAAAGAGGCAAAAAGAGAAGAGAACTTCTCTTTCCTCCCTACCATAAGTAATTTCTAAGGTAGATTCATTAATGAATTTTCTTTAGTGAATATTTTATTATGTGTTTTAATTAATCCTAAGTTTATATTTGATCTAAATAAACTTATTCGATAAGAAAGATATTTTAAGATTAATTAAGGTAAATTACTATGAGAAAACATACGACCATTTATTTCTTTCAAACATGTGTATCATGCATATGAAATGATCCTAAGCATATCTATACATGTAATGCAAATATTTAGCACACCTTAATGATGAATGCAAAGAGATGTTGTTTAAAAAAATTTGGATATTTTTATGATGCATGATTTTGTTAAGTAGAAAAGAGAGGGATTCTTTTATCCATTAATCAAATGCACATTTACATGTATGAAATACATAAGTGAGTATGGTGCCATTATTTTCTACACCAAGGGTATAAGGTACAAGGCCATCTTAGAGCTACTTAAAGCCTTGCAACTGCGAGATGTCCAAACTAATATACCACTTTTCTTAAATACATGTGCATGTACAAAAAGAAAATAAATGGATGAAGAGTCATGCAAAAGATTTTTGTTTATTTGTTTGATTTGGTTTATATGTGTAATATGAAGATCCTTCTTAATTCATGACATGGGAGTGCATATGAATAAATTTAAGCAAGTGTTATGTTCTTTTCAAATGAACTATACACTTTGCAAATCCTATACAAACCTATGTTAAGAAAAGAAAAGGAAGTCACATAAAGCACATTTTAAGCTATATTCACATGCAAGCTTATAAGTAATAAGTATAACATACCTTCATTTATAGTCTTTGATTTATAAGTTTTGAAAAAAAATTTGATTTAATAGTGATAATAGCCACTCATATTCTTACTTTAGCCAAAACATGCAATTTAACATAAAGAAACATTTCATTTATTTTTATTTTCAAAAGATATGAATGCATGATTTTCATATGGCTACAACATTTAGCATGCTTGGAAGAGATAAAGTGATGTAAGCATGTAACATCATTCACCCTAATTAATTCTAAAGACAATCCTATGAAATAAGATCATTTAAAGTGAATTAAAATTCTTTAAAAGATTTTTTATTTTTGTTTTTAAGTTTGATTTGATTTAGAAAATGTGAAAAGAGTTTGCTGGTCCTAAACCATTTCTCATGTGTGAATTATTTAGTTTAATTTTAGAAATAATTAGATTGATTTTATGTTTTTGTTAGGTTAAGAAATTAAGTCCATTAATTACCCATTCCTAAACCACTTTAAATTAACCTAGCAATTATGAGCCAAAATATGATATACAACCACATGGAACTTAAATCAACAATGCACCTTAGAAAGAAAGGGACCTAATGCAATTGGCTCATAATTACTAATTAATTAAGCTAAAGGGTTTAATTAAGTACTTCCATAACCTTCCCACATGTGAGTTGAAAATGATTTCCTTAAATTTACCTTAGGCTTTTAAACACCTAAGGATCTACCCAGTAAGAGATTGATTAATTTTAGATTGATTTTGAAAGTTTGATTAAGCTAATTAATTAGGTCATTAGTGGATTAATCCTTAATTATGTTTGGATTAAGGAAGAAAGGGGTTTAGGGAATAACTTAGGGAAAATACTCCAAACCCATTCCATAAACCTCCTCTTCACTTAAATAATATTTAATTATCTTAAGTGATTAAATAATTCACATGCTTATACTTAGTATATTAAGGGGATGATTAGTGATTCATTAATTGATTTTCCTAATTAACTCATTAATAAATTTCCAATAAAATTGGAGGAGAGTCATCCCCAAAACATATGGAATTAATAAATAAATTAATTAGGGAGTAATTGAGGTTATTAAATTTTCAATTAAGCCCTAATTAAGAAAAATTTACTGTTCAAAATCAATTAGAAATAATTTTATTGAATTCCCTTATGAATTATCTTTAAAATGAAGTTGAGTTTGCATTTTTTTAGATTTTTTACATTTAATTAAGATTTTATGAAGTTTCTATGATTAAGGGATAATTAAATAACCCTAATTATTTAACTAATCTCATCAACACCCCATGGGCTACTAACGCGGCATGCACTTTCCATGTGATGTGATGAGATTAGTTATTTAAGTTATCAAATCAGTACCATGTGAAGCTTTTGCTTTAAGGTAAAGATCAAATGGTGAAGTTTCCAATTTGATGTTCCCATGAGGGAGAATCATTACCTTTATGAATCGCTCAGGTTTAGAGACTCACCATCAAGAACATAGAAAGAGATCCAATGTTTACAATTCCCTTAAGGACCAAGGATTTTTCTACTCAGTCTGAGTCTTACCTACTGGCCACTTGAAAGCTTCATCCATGAAATGAACTTTGTTGAATTAAAATCTATAAATATCAAAAGTAAAGAATGAGCTTAAGAATGCTTAGGCTTGGAGAAACTTGCCTTTGATCTTTGGCTCAAAGCAAAAGAAAGGTGGTTTGAGTGAAAATGAGAGTATATCTCCCCACTTTATCAAAATTTGAAGCTTGTTCTTCCATTTTGATCAAATTACTAAGATTGGATTGATTGTTTAGGTTGTTAAGCTCATGTGGTTTGATTTTGGCAAAAGTGGAATGGAAGAGGTGCACATGTGCTACTGAGTGTGGAGGTGATCCATGAAATTTTATTGGAGGCCAATGACCTTGGTTGGGTCATGGATGGCCCAAAATGGGTCATGTGCACCACCTCCCTTGGTGACCAAATGGTCCACTAGGAGGATACCAAGTGGCCATGAAAAGGAATTAACCAAATTCCAAGGGGATTTGGCCATAGGTTACCCTTTGACCTAAGGGTAAAATGGTCATTTAGCTATGCATTTGATTTGGGTAGATTTGAAATGATTGAAAAATGGGTTGTGCTAATTTTTAATGAATTTGGAGTTTATTTGATATGATTTGGCTCAAGTTGACCAATTTAGGTCAAAATGGGTCAACTTGAGTCAAGTTGACCAATTGGTCAATTGGGTCAAGCCATGGCTTAGGTCAAGTTCATATGATCATTTGGAGCCTATGGGTATCATTAGTTTGGTTAAATTTGATTTATATTTGGTTTTGGTTCATTTGAGTTCACTTAGGTCAAATGGGTCAAGTTGCACAATTTGACCCATTTGACCCAATTGGGTTAGGACAAGGATTGGTTTAGGCTTGGTTGATCATTTGAAATGTTTTGCAAGCTTTGGTTTCAATGAATTTTGGTTTGGTTAAGACATGGATTGGTTTAGGCTTGGTTGATCATCTGAAATATTTTGCAAGCTTTGGTTTCAATCAATTTTGGTTTGGTTAAGTTTTGAGATGATTTCACCTTTAAGGTCAAGTTGGGTTCATTGTCAATTGGGCTAGGTTGGGTCTAGTTTGCCAATTGAGGCTTTGGTCATGTTCAATCATTGATAATGGAATGGTTTTGATCAATGGTTTCAATCAATGTAGCCTATGGTGGATTTTAGCTAGTTTAGGTTTCATTTGGGTTAAGTGTTGACTTGGTCAAAGGCTAGTTTTGACTTGATTTGACCTAATTTGAGTGATTAATCATCTTATGATGATTGTTGCTCATAATGTGAGGCTTACATGGGCTTAGTTCAATCTAATTTGGGTAGGATTAGAATTCGGCTTAAAAAGGTATTTTAGATCAATTTGGGTCAAGTGAGCTTAAGTGGGTCAATTGACTTGATCAAGACTTCATCAAGTTTGGTTGAACTCACATATAGACTTATGATTGAAATTTAAATCCATTTGCAAGTGATTTGGAGTCAAATGGGTTTTGATTCATTTGATAATTTCAAATTCAAAGGATGAACATGGATTTGAGTTTTGAATTTAGTTTTGGTTTGATGATTAAAGTTTATGTTTGAATTTGGTTTGTGATTGAAGGATTGATTGTTTGAAGAGAAAGTCCAAAGATTAGAAGTGGTTTGTGTTTGATTTGGTTAAGTTCAAGAATTTGACTTGAAAGAGTTTAGGTTAGCTTTTGATTAGATTTGGATTTGTGCTTTGAATTTGGTTTTAGGTATTTGAATTTATATTTAATTTATTTTTATGAATATAAATGAGAATATAAATGGGTTATGAGAAAATCTTTTGAATTTGGAATGATTTGGATTTGATTTGAGCTAAGTCCATAAGATGAAATCAAAGGCTTAGGAAAGATTTTGGATTTATAATTGATCATGGATTTCAATCATTTGGAATTGATTCATGATTTGAGAAAACCAATTGGAATTGATTTAAGTTTGATTTGGAATTGAAGTTGATTTGAGTTTGAAGTTGATTTGGATTTGAAGTATTAGCCAACCAAGCAACTAGCTCATGTGGAGGTGAAAGAGAGAAGGGAGAGCCATAGAAGTCAAACAAAAATCCCAAATGAAATCTAACTTTCCCCACCATGCACATGTCCACATATGAGGAATATTACTCATCATTCCACGTCATTGGACTTCTAAGGATGGCTTGAGCTAGCTGACCACTGAAATCCAAGTGAAAAATTAAATTGGCTAGCCAACACATCCCATTCATTATTGGAATCTCTCGGCAAAGCTTAAAAACTAAGGAAATCAAACTCTTCAAACTCTATTGACAGCTGCAACACATTCTAACAGAGTAGAGGAGAATATTGGAGTGCTCACTTGATTACCTTGATGCTGGAAAGCACAAAATTGACCAAAGTTGATGGAAAAGTGATGACTAAGTCGAGTCCACACCGATTGGTTGAGAGGAAACCTCAGATTTTTATTTGGGAGGTTCATTCTAACCTAATGAAGCTCTTTAACACATCAATGCCATCAAAAATTGGCTTCAATGTGGTAAATCCAAAATCTATAGCCAAAATTTTAGAAGCTCATGCTTTTTGAAATAAACATGTATTCTACCAAAACCATATAGATCTCTTCTACTCATTTCCTTGATCATTTTGCATTTTAAATCCCATAAAATCACCACCAAAGAACACTAGATTTTTCCCCCTAAAAGTGTATGCCTTCGGTTCTTGCTAGCAAGAATAGGTAAGAAATCATGATCGTTCATTTTTTTCTATTTAGAATTGATGGTCATTATCTACTTGGATGAAATGGAGTTAAAATCTTTTAAAATTGCATATCAAATTTGGACCATCCAATCTTTAATCAGATGGTCTTGATTGAAGTCTCATTCTAACCGCCATTTAAGGTGGATCAACGTGGATCTACTATGTCCCAATAGTGCAAAAAACATGGAAAGGCCCCATCCCATCAGCATTGATAGGGATAAGTAGAAAATGAGGATTTCTGGATTTTAAAAATAATAAAAAATACCTAAAACTTCAAAAAATCATGAAAATTAAAATGCTCAATTAAAAATTATAAATAACCCATAAATGGATTTAGCTCATCAAGAGGAATCCCATGAACCAAAAATCTCCAATTTTTGTTAAGTATTTTGGGATTAATTTAGGTTTAATTAAAAATTCATATTTCTTTAATTAATCTCAATATATATATGAAGAGGAGAGTCTAATGCATATCTTCACCAATTGCTGCTTCACCGTCAAAACCTAGATGCTTCTGAGGGACTTTATGAAACCTAATATAAGAAAACAACTGGACAATTTAGATGATTGCATTAGTTGCTAGCAATATATCCATTCCAACTACATATTAGCTCAACAATAATTCTTTATTCTCCTTATCACGTATTAGTTTATTTGGTTTGCTAAAAATGCAGCCAAGTAAGATAACAAATAGTGTGCTCCCAAGAAAATAGTTATACATATTATTAATTATATTGCTAAAGCTACTAGATTTGGTTGCCTTAAGTTGTATTTACTCACTCAAGATGGTTTCTACTAGAATGATCAATGATATGCCTCCAAGTGAACCTAGAAAATAGTTTTTTTTATCTAACCGACAAGTAACACTATCAAAATTAACATTGATGGATGTTTCAAAGAGAAGGATAACTCAACTAGAAATGGTGGCCTATTTTGAGATTCAACTGGGAGATATCTATTATTTATTTCCTCTCCTTGTATTGCTCGATCTATCCTACATGATAAATTATTGGCGCTTAAAGCAGCCTTATCCTTGAATCCTACTTAATTAATCATTAATTGGAATATAAATTAAACTAATGACATGAAAGCAAATCAAATTAAGCTTCAACTAAAGTTAATAAATTAACTTAAATCATCTTAAATACAATAAGCTATCAAATCAAACCTTTATTAAATTAATCAAACATCAATTAGTACCAATGCATAATTAAACCTTGCTTAAATTAATCATGGTTGATTTAATTAATCAATAATTGATTCTTGATTAAAGGAATTACTTAATTAATCTTAGTTAAGTTTAATACTTAATTGAAATATTTGTGATAAATTAAATTAATAGTCAAATCAAACTTTAATCATTTGACTAGGTTGATAATTCAACAAAATAATAAAACAATTAACTATTAATCCAATCTTCATCAAATGAACTATTTAACAAAGTCAATTGATTCAACCAATTATCAATTAACCTTTAATTCAAATAATCACTTGATTAAATTGAAACTAAAAAAATCACTTACCTAGGGTTGATTCAATTGATCATTAAATAAATTAAGCTTCTTAATTAAACTCTAATCAAACTAATCAAAGTTAAGTTTTAATTAGTTACTAATCCAATGTTAATTGAGTTGAGATTATTCCATCAAATTAAGCATGATTAATAGATTAAGTTTTAACTAAATTTTATCTAAAATAACCATTTAAATCAAGCTAATAATGAAACTTCAAATTAAGTTAATTAATCATCTAACTAAATCAAATTAAACTAAACAAACCAAATCATCCTTAAGTCAAGGCTAACTTAAATCAAACACTTAATTAAATTCATCATAAATATTCATCAAATTTTAATCAAATTATTTATGTTCATTAAACCATTAATTAATTTAAATAAATACAAAAGATAAAAATTAATTAGTAAAACTTAAAAAAATTAACATAAATCAAGTAAATCATGATGATTTTAAATAATTAGTAAAACTTCAACTATATCAATTAATCAAGTAAATCATGATGAATTTAAATAGTTATTGATTAAACCCTAATTAAATCAATCATTTAATCCAATTAACTAGCTCTAAATAAATAAAAATTAATTAATTAAGTTAATCATGAACAGTTAATGATCATTCATTAAACCTTAACTTAGTTGATTATATGAATCAAACCAACCTAATTGAACCTTGATCACTCATTAAGCCTAATTAAATTAGCCACTTAAACTAAATAAGCAATAAACTCAACCTACCTTAATTAATCCTTAAACCTTAATTAAATTGATAACTGAAACTTAATTAAAGATTAACTAAATTCTTAATGAAAGCCAACACTAAATTTGGTTAATCAAATAAACTTAACTAATTGATTAAGCCATATATGTCAAAATTAAAAATAACATAACCAAACTTTGATTATATAAATCATTAAATTAACCAACTTAGAATTGAATTAATAACTAATCAAATCTTAATTATTTAAGTTCACCTTTTCAAACATAAATAATTAAACTATATTTAAATTAACTAATCATTTGACTGAATTAAACTAAGCAAGTAATTTAAACAAGACATACCAAAATAAATCTTAAGTTAAAGTGAATTTAAACTAGGCATTTAATTAAGCTAATTATAAATAGCCATCAAATTTTGATAAAATGAACCATGATCAATTGAATCATTAACCAATTAGAAATTAAGTTAATCATATGATTAAACCCTTGATCAAGTCAGCCACATAATTAAATTGAACCCAAACAATCTTTAATTAAATAAATTCAATTGAGCACCTAATTAAAATGAATCTAATTAAATCAAATCACATGAATAATCTAAGTTGATTTAAATAAAACTTTAATTACATAAATTAATCAAATATTAAATAAAGTAAGTATATAATCTACCTAATCAAAATGAACAAGTCAAATTCAATTAACTTAACCAAAATTAAAATAAATATAAAAGATAAAAAGAAATGTTAGGAAAAATCAAACTTTTTAAGACAGATAGTTAAAACTTACTTAAACCATAAGCTCTCATTAAAAGTTAAAATAATTCATAGTGTGTAGTCATAAGGTATATAATCTGAAAACTAAAGATTAGAGTGCTACAAATCTAAATGAGGCATTAAGCCTCGTGTCTTTGGTCAAACAACATGTACCTATGAATGTATATTTCTAAAATCAATATAAAAGAAATAGAATAAAGTAATAAAAAGTTGAAAAGATCAATTCAACATCATCAAAATGCATAGATTACTAAATTAGGTTCTTAGGATGGATCCTTATCATTTGGTGAAGACTCCACTATTAGGATTAGAGTGTTGATTAAAATGGCTTCCCCCTCAAGCAAGACTCATTTTTCTCTTCACTTTAAAATCTTAAATTCTACTTTAACATAAAAACAATTTGAGGATTTAAAAATGCATTTTAAAATTATTTAAATATTTAATTTGAAACAACATAATGGCAAGCTAAATGAAATTGTAAAATCAAATCAAAACTTAAACCTAAAGAAGCCTACTATAACCTCACCACACTAGACTACTAGGTCACCGGCCCAAGATTTAGGTTAGGTCGATGTTGTGTTTGTGATGTATTAATTTTTCTTATTTTATAGTATGTTATTTTAGACTAAATATTAGTATTGTTTATTTGTAGACGGGATGTTAGGGTGATGTTTATTATACTAACACTATGTTCTACGATGGGTTGTGTTAAAAAAAGGGACTATTTTAATAAAATTAAAATTAATGTCATTTGCTTGCATGTATTATTTTCTTAAGTCCCTAAGCATAACAGGTACTAAGCTCAAATATGTATAATATATACTACATGTATGTGTTCAACTAATCTCTATTTTACTCGCATAGTTAGGATTTATTTTTGAAATTTTAAAATAAAATTTAATAATAGAATTAGATTAGGTTCTATTAGATTTAGGATTAGTAAGAGATGACTGCACAAGCTAGTGGTCCCCATAAAAAGAAGATGATTCAAAAGAAGAAAAGTAAAGTGAAGACCCCTCATAGATCAAAACGTTTTGTTTTAGGCCGAGCTATATTAGGGAAGAGCTAAGCTGCTCATTTTTTCTTTCTTTTGGAATGTATAGTGAACCTGCCACACCAGCCTTATTTAATTAATTTTCTCTTATTTAATGTGTTTATTTTGAGTGCACAATAGAACAACATGATTTATATAAGTTTCTTTATGTGATTTTGTAATATGATTCGAAAGCTTGATTTATATGGTATGCTCTTATAATAAAATTAAATTTTTAATCCAACCTCATTAAATAAATCTAATATAAAAACAATCAATTCATAACCTCACATAATTAAAGTCTTAGGTATAAACACAAAATATTAACTAGAAATTGTTATAACTTGTGAACCATACTTGCATATTTCTCTGTCTTTCTTGAATTGTGCCCTTCTCCCATTGCACATAAGGGAGCATCTAACCTAGAATGACCACCCTTCTTAGGAAAGTCCGCTTTTCATTTATCCACAACTTATTTTTAATTACATCTCATTATATGCATAATTTTCTCACCCAAAGCCTTAAGAAAAATCATTTGTCTCAAAATTATTAAAAATATAGAAATTATTACATTAGCCAAGTCATACTAATCATGATCTTAAGGTTAGAGGTGAGTTTAGGTTCTTACTCTTTTTCCTAATTAATAATAGCTTAAATCATTTTGTATTTCATAAATACTTGACTCTTACTTTTAAATCGTAGGGGGTGTTAATTGGCAACCTTACTAGGAAGGTTATAAGTCTAGAAGAGTTGGGATATATTCTTATTCTCAAGTGAGAAAAAATCAATACATCCCATATTTTCCACTATGAGATTAGGATGAGCTCATGTCTAGGCACCTCTAGATATATGATTTGAAGCATACTATTTTTCTTTACTATAAGAATAAGTCTTCACCTCTAAGGATTTTTTTTGTAGTTGTTTTATTGAATCTAAGTCTAACATTTTAATAAAATGTTAACTCATAATAAAATAAATTTCTTTTCAAATTATAAAGCCAAACCTTATAATAAGTTGAAGAGCTTATAAGGCTTCCCAATATCAAAGTACTTTCTACATCTTTCCATTTGGAATCAGAAAAGAACTGATCCTTTTGATCTATCCCATTTGACTTTCAAATTAAGCAATCTTGAAATCCACTTTGAAAGTCATGGTGATAAGAGCAAATTTCTTTAATCAAGGGTTTCTTTTGATGATTTATCTCTCTTAACATGTAATCAACTATATGGGCTTGCCTTTATAGGGAACTGAGCACCCAATATAAAATAACATTTATTCTTTTTCATTCATATATTTTAGGGGAATAATCTTTAGAATATGCAAATCCATCAGTCTTAAGGATTTTTATTAGGTGATTGAATTTATTATAGAGTGATATTTTCATCTCGTGAGATAGTATATTATTTTCTAAATAAGAACCCCCCAAGATCTGTGTGGTATTCTATAAAAATTTAAAATTTATCCACTACATCGGTGCCTTGGTGTAGTGTTAAATAAGTAAGGGTTCCCACATTATGGATGGATTCGAGTAAAAAAGATAGTCAATGAAACTAGAATTAGGTTAGAAACTTAGAATATAGGTACTCTTACAAATAAATTAATGGAATTAATATATATTATGGTTCATATGGAGATAAATATCTTATCTACTTAAAAACTAAATGGGTTTTGGAAAATGTCAAGGAGATTGATATTTTAGGTTTAAAACTTTGGTATTCAGATAGAAGTCAAATTAGAAATTGTGTAGATGTGATTATAAATAAAATATTGAAGGATAATAATTTAAATATTAATAAGATTGAAGATAAAATTATAAGTTAAAGATTGTTATTTATACCAAGACGTAGATATTATAAATATCTATATTCTCAAATAGGTTTAGATGTAGGCTCAAAAGAAAATTTTAGAATAACTTAGATGTATTAATACAAAGGAATACTCTTGATGAAAAAGTATTTATTAGAGGAGATTTAAATAGACATATTAGTAGAGTGATAAATTCCTTTAAAAATAATCATGGTGGCAATGGATTTAGAGTGACTAATAAAGATGGTAGGACTACATTAGATTTGATTTTAGCATATAATTTTATAGTTGTTAATACTTTAATAAAGAAAAGAATGAGCATATTATTACCTATAAAATTGACCTAATAAAATTGATTATATTTTGATAAAAAAAAATAGATTGGTTAGATTGTAAAGATTGTAAGGTCATTTTGAAAAAAGTTTAAGTACACAACATCTACTATTAGTTTTAGATTTTCAGAAGAAGAGCTTGAAGATGAAAAATAAGTTGAAAAATTATTTTAGGATTAAATGGGAATACTTAAAGAAACTAAAATTGATATTTTTAAGAGTAAGCTACAAGATTTTAGAATTTGGGATATTCAAGAAAAAAAAGCAGTAAGTGCGATTAAAGAAGTTGCAAAAAATGTGTCAAAAAGAAATGCTTCATTTAGTAAAAAAAAAGTTCTTGGTGGAGCGAAAATGTGCACCAAAGAATAAAAAATAATAAGCTTTATTATAAAACTTGATATAGATATAAAAACTTGGAGAATTGGGAAAGTAATTAAGTGACCCGTAGGGATTCTAAAAAAGAAATATGTGATGATAAAAAATTAGATTTAGTGATTTATGTATGTTTAAGTTAGCCAAAGAAAGAGAAGAGAATTAAAGATTTAGTTCATGTGAGGTGCATTAAAGATGAAAATCATAAAATGTTTATCTTAGAAGAGGATATTGAATATAAGTGTATGAGATATTTTGATAAACTTTTCAATGAATATTGTGAGAATAGATTGATCAGAACTTAGTATCCTAAATAAAATAGAATTTTTTATTGTCTTAATAAAATTGAAGTTAGAGATACTTTAAAGAAAATAAAGTATAAAAAAGTAATAGGATTTGATGATATTTTAATAAAATTGTGAAAATGTTTAAAAGATTAATGAATTTTTTATCTTGCTAATTTTTTTAATATTATTTTGAAGATTAAAAAGATGCTAGATGAGTAAAAAAACTTGTTGATTCCTACTTTTAAGAGTAAAGGTGATGCACAAGAGTGCAAATTATAGAGGAATTAAGTTAATGTACAAATTATGAGAGTAATTCAACATAAATTATAATGTAATATAAAAGTTTCTCAAAAAATAGTTTGGTTTCATGTGGACAGCTACTATGATGTTATGCATTTGTTGAGAGGTTTGAAGAAGATAGAGAAAATAAGAAGTATCAATATTTGATATTTGTTGATTTAGAGAAAGCATATGATGAATTTCCAAGAGAAGTGCTTTGGAGAGTTTTAGAAAAGAAAGGAGTTAATATTTGTTATGTTCAATTCATCAAGCATATGTATACTAGAACTGTTAATTATTTTTAAACATAAGGAGGATTGACAAAATATTTTCATATTTCAATTCGATTACATCAATGATCGACTTTTAGCCCATATCCTTTTACTTTAGTTATAGATGTTCTTATTAGACATTTACAAGAGGATGTACATTGGTGTATGCTTTTCGCTTATGATATTCATCTTATTGATAAGATTAAAGAGGGCATTGAAGAGAAACTAGAATTATGGAGTTAACCTATTGTCTTAAGGTTTTCATTTAAGTAGATCTAGAAAACGAATATATAGAGGGTAATTTTAGTTGTAGAAGATCTAATAGTGGGGTTGTGGCATTGTGTGGTCAAGTCATCAAAAAGAATGAACTTTTTATATATCTCGGGTCTATTGTTTAAAATGATGGTGAAATAGATGAGGATGTTATTAGTAGATTCAGGTTGGATGGTTGAAGTGCAAGAATGCAGCTGGCCTGTTATGTGGTAAAAAAAAACTACTTAGACTTAAAGAAACATTTTATAAGATGGTGTAAGACATATAATCATTTATAATACAGAATGTTGGCCACTAAAATAGAAACATAAAATTAAGTTGAGTGTATATGAGGATGCTCAAGTGGATGAGTGGCTTCACTCTTAGAGATAAAATATAAAATGAATATATAGGTGAAAAGGTTGGAATAGCTCCAGCGACAAATTAGATTAGAGAGAGTCCCCTTAAATAGTTTGATCATATAAAACGTTGGTCATCCGACCTACAAGAGAAAGTAGATATATTAGATTGAAGAAGAAAAGATAAAGTTAGATAGAAAAAGACTTGGTTAGGAAATATAAAATTGATCTTAGTTTATTAGAATTAAATGAGAATTTGATATTTAAGGAGACACAATGAAGAATTAGTAGGGATCGGATGGTAGGATTAGGGGTTTTGCCGGGGAAGACTTCGTCAATGTGCTGGACTATGATGAGCTACTATGGACTTCTACCTCTTCCGCCATTATGGACTTATTTTTCAAATCCATGTTTAATAAAACTGCATGTTTAACCCATTTGAAAAAGGTTCTAAATTGTTATCATTGAGTTGGTCTTGCATAACCAAATTGTCTCAAATATAAAATTATTAAAGATAGACACTGAGTGATCTAAGGCCAACTTCTAAAATTTTATCTTAAATATTAATATGTGTACTTTCATATATAAATGATATATCAAAATTCATATATAAAATCATGCAACTTTTACGTATTGATAAATCAAACACTTAAAAGATGTGATTGTGTAATTTGACAAATCTTCATTTTTCATAATGGCACTAATTTTTGCATCCCTAGATTCGTAATTTATTTACTTTCTATAACTTGGAACATAATACGTTTCATAAATCTTGTGTTCATATCTATAATTATTTAAATATATTTCATGCAAAATAATTTATAGTTATAGATAGGCAAATTAATATGTGATTGTATAATTTTGTTCGTACTGTTATATGTAATAATATAACAATACCATAATATAACAACCGAATATATTAAAATTTGTTATCTTTCCTCGTAACATGAATTTAAAGATATGGTCGATAAATTAAACTTATTTTTGCTCTTTTTCTCTTTAAAATAGTCTTTCTTGTAGTTAATATATTATATATATAAATTGAGTTTTAATGAGTTTACTTATTCTTATATTTGAAGATGTTATTTTACACTTGTAACATTTACTTTTTCAAAACACATTAAAACTTTAATGGAATATATTGAGAGTATTTGATATTACCAAGGAATTATATGTATTCAACAATACTTGTATTATGATAAAAAAATGGGGGCTGTCGTAATAACTTTCACTTTCACAATTTCAAAATTTATACATACGTAAAAAATGCGGCTACCCGAGCTAGATTTGTCAAAACCTGTCAACATGAAAGTTGTAGAATTTTTTATCACCTTTCCAACGATACCAACCACGCAGAAATCCGACACCTGATGAGCGATATACAAAAACGAGAAGTTGTTTTTTTAAAAAATTATTTTTGCGTCAGCTTCAGTCCACTCTGAAGTCTCAGTCAGTCACCCGCTGATTAGGCGACTGAGGCTATTTTTAAATTTTTTTAAAGTAAATTAATTAGCTAATTATGTTATTAATTAGGACTAATTTAAAAATTAAGCGCAATAAACCATTGCCGGACAACCTATTTATTACCTTCTTGTCGACGTAGTCTGCCCAGAAGCGTGCAATGGTGCGGGAGTAGGGATCGGAGGGTAGGAGAGGTGCTTTGCCAGGGAAGGCTTCCTCAATATGCTGGACTATGATGAGCGACTCGCAGATATGTTTAACGTGGTGGAGCAACACGGGAATCTTCTTGTGCACCGGATTGGATTTCAGGAGAAGCTCGCTCTTCTCCGGCAGATTCTCCTCCTTGTAATCGTAGTCCACCTCTTTTTCCGCTAGTGCGATCCTGCATCGGATGTTATAAAGGCTCCCAGAAGCCCAGCAGCTTCACTTCCTTCTCTGCCGCCATTACTCTTCCTGCTTCATTCTGTCTTTCTCACGGAGATGCTTAGAAATCGCTATGAAGATAAAAGTGTTCGATGAATTCGAACTAAGCGTTGGTATTTATAGGTGTGGTATTTATTGGCAATAGCCTCTAGAGAGTTCCAAAGATTTGTCATCGCTTGCGTCATAGAGCTGGGATTAAAAAAATACAAGTTCACAGTTGAAAGTTGAAAGTTGGCAAATTTTTTTAAATTAAGTATGATTAGAATCTAAATTAAGTAATTAAGTACGGTCAAATAAAATTTTAAGAATAAGTATATGCCAATTAATTGCAAAATAATAATGGCGTGATAACATCAAACGCTTCAAACGATGCAGAAAATACTTTTAATAATAGTTTAAATTAATTATTCTTTCTTTAAGTTAAAACACGATAGGAGATCACAAATCAAGATCTAAAATTCATATGTTAATCATTCATGATTTAAATTATTTTAAAAATAAATAATTTCCTTTTAATAAGATAAATATTATTAATTAATTGATTTATTTTTATTATATTTGAAAATAAATAATTATTTTCATTCATTAAAATTGAGTGAAATAATTAACTATTTCAATAAATTTCATAAATATTTATAATTATATCTATATTTTAAAACTATTATTATTTAAAACTATTATATACTGGGATTATTTTAAATATAATATCACCCAAAGAGGGAGGTTTTATTTTATTAATTTTTAATTAATATAATTATTTAAAATATTTAATTTAAAATATTTAATAACCAAATATTTATATATTTAGTTATTAATTTATTTATTTATATATATATATAATTAAATATAAAATTTAAAAATATTTTTAATTATATATATAATTTATAAATTTATTTAATATTTTATTAATTAATATAATTATTTAAAATATATAATTTTATTATTTTTTTGTTATATAAATAAAAAATATTTAAAATATAAATAAATATTTTTAACAAATAAATAAAGAAAGGAATAAATTATATAAATATTTTATAAATTATATAAATAAAGTAATTATATATATATATATATATATATATATATATATATATATATATATATATATATATATATATATATATATACATATATATATATATATATATATAAAATTTATTTAGTTATTTATCTATTTAAATTATATAAATATTTTTAAGTTATATATTTAAGTTATATATTTAAGTTATATATTTATATATATAATTAAAAATATTTTTAAATCGCATTCCATTAATAATATTTATCTTATTAAAAGGAAATTGAAATTTATTTTCCAAAAAATAATTTAAAATGCAAAGATGAAAATACGCTTTTTATCTTCAATCGACAATCTCCAACCGAAGCATCCTACTTAAGAAAGAATAATTATTTAAACCATTATTAACATTCATTTCGCTGCAAGATCACTCACGCCACATCGTATTCGACGTGGCTCGTAAGTCACCCATTAATTGGGCGACTATACCTATTTTTAAATTTTTATTTGATCATATTTAATTACCTAATTTAGATTCTAATCATACTTAATTTAAAAAAATTGCCTTGAAAGTTTACTTGCAAATGCGATGCTTGCCTGACGTTAGGATTCATGCACGCGTTATAGTTGGTAAGATACTGTCAGGTCAGACATAATTGTAGTATTTAATGGTCAATATTAATGACTCGGTGATCTTACTTGTCTAACTCTGAAATGGATTTATATAGCATATTTTCATAATTAAGTTTAAAAAAATTTATGAACAAATGAAAATGTTAATGCAAATCATATAAAAATTGAATTTGTGTTCAACATCGCATTGGAAGATTCAGAAATATATAAAATAAGTTTAGCATGGTTGATCAATAACAACGTAACATCCTTTTGCCGCATAAGAATTAAAAAGGTAAAATCTATAGCTGAGATGTTTAGTTTCAGTGGAACAAGGTGTAACCCTCCTGCATGTTGAAATATTTGCAGTAGTAACAAGATTGTATTTAATGTTTTAACTTTGTATAAATATTCAATACACACACAAATAGGAAAATAATTATAAGAGATGCATGAGCTTTTACAATAAAAATATAGAAAATAGAGAAAATCATGAGGCTTGATCTAGTTTAAATCATTTCACTAGTATATATCAATAGATAAAAATGTTGAACTTTTTCATATGAAATAAATTATAATATAATATTCATAGATTGTGGATAATATTTTAATATAAGTGATAACATAAGTCAATAGCATGCAATGCTCTTATAAGCAATTGTATGTATCAATGACTATCGATCATAAAACAGTTGCATGTATCAATGTTGTTAGTAATATATCAAAATTAGTAGGTGATGATAATATGACAATGGTCGGATAATGTAGTCGCGGCACTATGATCGTGACCATTATGATGGTAAAGTGATGGTAGTTAGATGATTATAATTAGGTGATGATAGTCTAATGATTATAATATAGTAATTATAGTTGGACAATAGTTATTGATTATCCATAATTGGGAAACTTTTGTTGGTCGTCGAAGGTCGGGTAATTGTGGTCTATTGAAAGTTGTCAGGAAATGAAGATCAAGCTACTATAGTCGGTTGTCATAGGTCAGGAAAAAGTAGTGAGGCATTAGGTCGCGAGCATCTATATTTGGTCATTAGAGGACAATAGTTAGGTAATGAAGGATAGGCAACAGCCAATTATTTGATGATAGGCAACCATAGTTGGTCATGAGAGAATGATCAATGTGGTCGAGCGAGGGAGGACTATTGACCATGCTTGAACATTGAAGAATGATCGACCAAAATGATCTCAAAGTGACGATGATGAAAGAAGGTTGAGTGATGAAAGTCACCGACTATAGTGATGGTGATCAAGAATTGTAATCGACAATTATAGCCACCTGATAAATGATTGTGTTGATCGATGATATGGATGTTAGATGGTCAACGATAGTGATGCCAAACAATGGTGGTCAAGAGGCAGGACTAAGATGGTGGTCAATTGGTAGTTTGATAATGAAAATTAGATGGTGGTCATTTGGTAGTTTGATAATGCCAATGAGATGGTGATCAGTTGACCGTCTAGTAATGGTGATGGTCCGATAATGTTGAGATATAATTCTAATAGAAGTAGTTAGTCCCGTGATAGTGGTCCCACCTTGGTGGTCTAACAATCGTAGTATTGAAAGCTAATCTAATAATTAAAGAGGTAGTCTAATGATAATGATCTAGAAGTTGTTAGGTAACTATGGTAGAGAGGTAATCAAGCCATTTGTTAGAGATGATCTAAAGATGATGATCAAACAATGGTGGTCGTAATGTCAATTGATTATTGCCCAGCAATAACTGCATTGTGCTTGATGGTTGGATGACAATAGTCGGTTAAAGGTCCAATGTTGGTGATTAATTGACAGTCGATTGTTGGAATTTGAGCATTAATGATCTAACAACTTAGCAATAACAGTGATTAGTGGATGTGGTCCAACTTAGTGGTTGGGAGATGATCCAACGAAAAGTAATGGTCAAAAGATGATGGTTGGCCATTGGTCTAATGACAATCCAATAAGAGTGACTAGGTGATGGTCAGTTGATGATTGTTAATTGGTAGTCTGGCGATGGAAATCAGAAGATGGTTAAACACTAGCCACCAAGTGATGTCCTAACAATAAATTGTCATATTACAATGGTCAAGCAATGATCCAATGATAAATTGACCTTCTAACATTGTCATTCTAGCGATATGTCGACATTAGTGGAAACTTAGTAATGGTGGTGGTCCTACTATGGCGAGGATTCTTAAAGCTTTAGTAGTCAATCCCCAGCTTAATTCCCTCTCATGTTAGAGCAAGAACTTATTTATAGATTTTAAGAGTGTCACCTCTCACAAATGTAACCAAAATATAAAGCACTCCATTAGATAAAGCAAAATAATTCTTTTGATGATGAGATATTTTCTTGAGTATTTTAGTCCCTTAAGGACATCAAAATTTAAGGATCTTAGTCTTGTGAGATTTGTCTTTTTGAGATGCTTAGTTTCAATATAAGTATGCCAACTTTTAAACCAATTGATAATCCAAATAAAATTCTAAAATTTTCAAAATGCTTAAAATGTTTGAATTGGACTCATTTGAACTTGAATTAGGCTCATCTGGGCTTGAATTGGGCCATTTTTTGTGTCATCGGGTTCCTTTCCTTGAGATGATCAACTTGATTATAAGCTTTGTTAAAATTTGTCTATGGATGGCCAAAAATTTAATTTTAGAAATTGTCTACTTTCGCATGCATCTAAATTCATGTCTGAACAAAGAGATTTTAAATGAAATAGTATGCCTTTAAATCATAAAAAATAAAAAAATATAAATTAAAAATAATTTATAAATATGACAAAGCCTCTATATATTTATGTAGTTTATTATTGTACAAATAAATTACAAATATTAATTTTAAGTTAATATAAAATAGTAATTTAATATCTGATTTAAGATATACAGTTACTTAAATATAAACACACAATAGCATACGATTCATAGTGACCTCATTCCTACTTTTATCATCTTCAGATGAATCATCATGTGTTTAATTGACATCTTACAAATTATTTTTCAATCACTATGTTTTTTCCCACTCTTATTATATTTAATATTGAATTTAGTATAATTAAGATAAAATAATAAAGTAATAGCATAATTAATAATTCATTATACTTCAATTATCTTTTTATTTTTTTGTAGAATTATATTAAGTTTATTAAAAATAAGTATAGTATATTATATGATGATTTGATAATATAATATAATATAATATAATATAATATTTATTTAATCATATTAAGATGTCGCTTCAAATGCCTCAAAAAATAAAGCATTGTAACTCTCCTAAGTGATAATGAGGCTTGTTGCGTGCTAGAAAATCAGTTGTGGTAGAGTGAAAGTTTATGCCTTAGCCTTGTTGTGAAATTCAGCACACACAGAGGTATTTAAAGAGTGAACAAGAAAACTCCAAAATTGTTACGTGAAAAATCTCGAAAAGAGGGAAAAATCACGCGGCCTAGCCCAGTAAAAATCTTCCAATATGTATTTGTTTTGGAGTACAAGTTTTCCCAATACGGGATTATAAAATTGTATATGAGAAGGGCTAACAATGTGAATTCCAAAATCAGGTAACAACAGCTATATAGTCACGTTCAAGTTGTACGATTGCTAGGGTAGCAGAGATGATGATGAGCAATGAGGATCGATGGCCGATGATGAAGGTTATCATGATGATGGACGGAGATTGGCGGCGACAAGGATCGGCCGGCGGCCGGTGGTTGACAACCGTCGAGTGGAGCTACGATTATGCTTGGAGAATCTTCAAGCTTTAGAGCTCTCTCCTCTCTCTTGCAGTCCCCCCACTTGAAAAAATGAGGGTATTTATAGGTGAGGTGGCGTCTCAGAATATGCAAAATCTAAACCACTCCCCTCCATCAGACGACTCAAAATGATTCCTTTGATCATTTGATGTATTTTAAGCATTTGAATGCTCAGATGAAGTCAGAATTATGAGATCTTGGGCTTGTTATATCTAGCTCGTCGAGACGCTCAATTTGATTATAAACACTCCATGTTTAAGAGCTATTTAGAAATTTAATTGATATCTCAAAGTTTCCAATGATATTTTAAGCGCTTGATCTCAACCAGTTTCAACTTAGTATCAACTTTCTTTTGACATCAAGATTCGTACTTTGATTAGTGGTATTTTAAGTGACATATCAGTTTCCCCCCTATTTTTGGATGACATTATCTCAATTATCCAAAATACATATGTACTTGAAGTAACAAATTCTTCAATGAAACAAATTTAACCATATATTTTGAGAGAAACAGATTTTCATTAGCACAAGATTATGATCACCAGCGAGTGCGAGCGGATGTGTGCGGATATGTAGATTTGAGGTTATGGACCCATCAGTGCTCTGAGCCATGGTGCCCATGCGCTCATGCGGCGTCCATGGCGTCGCATGCGATGCGGGCAGCGGCTAGGGATGGCGGTCAGTGGAAGGCGAACGCAAGCTATGCCGTTGCGGCGAGCGAGCGGGCATGGCGTCAGAGCTTTGAAGACAAGGTGAGAGTAATGGTGGCGTCTGCCATCTTGGGAAGTGTCTTGATGCGCATGCATGGTTGAGAAACACCGATTAGGTATTTTTAATCCATTTTATCTATATTTTGTGATTTTCAGCATTTTTTTGTAGGTTTTTGCGGTTTTCTTTCAAATTTTTACTTTTTTGCCCTTATAAGAGATCTATAAAAACCCCCCAGGGCTAAGGGAGAAGGCACACTCCTCATATGCTGGGGTGTCCCTCTTCATCTTAAGAGGAGGTCGTTTGGAGGATCAAGGCCCGCGATATCGTCGTTGTTTTTCTCAAAGAGGCGTCAGCCTCGGACCGACCGGTTTGGGCGATCAAGGCCCGTGATATACGTCGTTGTTTTGATTTTCCCTCGAAAGAGGCGTCAACCGGCCTCGTCGGACCGACCGGGTTTGGAGGCGATCAAGGCCCGCGGTATACATCGTTGTTCCAATTTTCCCTCGAAAGAGGTGTCAACCGGCCTCGTCGGACCGACCGGGTTTGGGGGCGATCAAGGACCACAGTATATATCGTTGTTCCAGTTTTTCCTCGAAAGAGGCGTCAATCGGCCTCATCGGACCGATCGGGTTTGGAGGCGATCGAGGCCCATGGTATACGTCGTTGTTTCGGTTTTCTCTCGAAAGAGGCATCAACCGGCCTCGTCGTACCGACCGGGTTTGGAGGCGATCCGGGCGTAGTTCTACTTTTCTTGTAGGAAATTGGATCTCTTGCAACTTCAATAGATGGTTCAACAGTTGATAACCACCGAGATGGCGGGGAAGCGTTAGTTAGGATCCATTGTTCAAACGACTTAGAAAGTTTGGCAGGTAATTTCAGAGCATCATTAGATGGGAATAACTTCTCTCCTTTTTTTCGATCTCCAATGTATGTGCATTCTTTTTGTCAGATCGTCTGCAAAAAAATTTATCCCAAGCTGTCCATGAGCGACAGAATTGGGAAAGGATATGCCCAAGTATTGGGATGAGTGAGTTGCTTCACAAAAATTCTCAATTTTTTTTCATTTCTTTCACTCTTTGCTTATTTATTATGTATTTTCACAGGGTAATGGCCGGAAGAAAACCTATAGCGTGACAGCTATAGATGATATACTATCCACTATTACACCAGATAATTTAATGGTGCTTCACAGGAAATTTTACTTCCCTAATGAGTTGGTGGCTATTGTTGCCAAAAGTCAGCGTTCACTCAGGATACTCTTGTTTCTAAGATGATTCTTTGTGCGGGACTGCGATTCCCATTGGCTCCTGAGTTAATTGAGATCTTTAAAATATGTGGCGTAGCTTTGTCACAATTTTTATTTTGAGCTCTAGTGATCATCATTGGTTTGACTATCTTCTTTAGAGAGCGTGGTGTTACTTTGAACATCAAATATTTGTGTCGAATGTGCAAATTCACATGTGATGCTTAAGGATGTGTTTCTTGTCGGGCTATAAAGAATTGGATATAATTTTTAGCATGGGATCCATCAAGAAATTGGTCTAATGGATTCTTTTTTGTGAAAAATAAGTAGGACCTCCCTGAGAGATGGGGAAGATTGAATGACCTTCCAGATCTAATGATGATCGAAGAGAATGAAATCTTAATAACTCTTAATATTCTTGATGCAGAGAGCTTACAACATGAGTTACGTTACATTAGAAAATACATTATTGAAGTTAGAATGTTCAAGCTTGGCCTTTCCATCCAGGCAGGGAGATCTCATGCTCTTCCATTGAAGAGATCGGGTAAAGGTGATGACAAGTCTCCTCGTACTCAAGAAGTTCTTTCTGGAAGCCCGTTACAAAACCACGGTGGTAGCAATGTTTCTTCTTTAAAGAAAATGAAGACATGAGCCGAAGTGACTACGTCATATATCTGCGGAGAAAATGTTCGCCCCCAGTTGGCCTCTGAGAGTTTAGTTGTTTCAACTCATAATGGGGGAGTTTGTTTCTCGAAGCCGGAGATTCCTGAAGAGGTGTTAATACACGTATGCACTAGACGCCAACGAGCGGATGAATTAGTATGTTGTCTTTTCTTCCTCCTCATTTTCTTCTTTTCCTCCTTCTTTGTGTAATATTTGTGATGGTTTATATATATATATATATATATATATATATATATATATATATAGGTAACTCAAATATTAGGGTTGATGGCTCATTTGGGTGTCACTCATACAGTGGAATCAATTTGTGAAGGTGAAATATCTGAGAGTATGGCGAAAGATGAGTGTTAAGTCCAAAGAAGTAGAGACTCTGAGGATCGATTAGGGTGTAGAACGAGCTAGCAAACATGTCGACTTCTCTTTCTCTCGACCGAGGTGGAGCGCGCGTGATGAGTGATTGAGGTGAGAGGAGACTTCAGAAAGAGAAAAGACTCAAAGCACTTGCAGCAAAGAAGAAAGCTTTTGAACTGGAGAAGAAGGCATTACAAGATCGTCTTTCTGAGAAGAAGCTTATATTGTCAGAAGCAGAAGCAAATGAAATTTCTTTGAAGGCAGTGGAAGACTTTAAGAACTCCTTGACGTATTGCATGGGAAGAGACTGCGAGATATAAGTATAGCATCTCTCCTTGGATAGACTTGGATAGTAGGGGTGGAGATGCTAAATACTCCTTTAGTTGCTCAAAAGTAGACTGACATTTATCAGTCCACTGAAAATTATTATTTTTAGCTCCCTTTAATATTTTAAAGAATGATAAGTATCTATCCCTAGAATGAGCTAGGAAGCGGGATAACGCAGCAATTCATCCATTCAAACATTGAACTTCCTTAATATTCTTCAGAGGAGTCATTTCTTTGAGAACTTTGATTTTCTCGGGGTTGACCTCTATCCACGGTGGGTTACCATAAATCAAAATTTTCTCGGCGTAAAAGCACATTTGGTCGGTTAAGTCGTATGTTATAACGTCGAAGAAGGTTAAAACATATTTCTAAGTCAGAAATATGATGTGATTCTTCCAAGCTTTTCACTAACATGTCATCCACATATACCTCCATTGTGCGGCCTAATAGGTCTTTAAAAACCTTATTCATAAGTCATTGAAAAGTAGCACCAGCATTTTTTAACCCAAACGATATAACTTGGTAATAGTATAAACCTTTATATGTTGAAATGTTGTAACTTCTTCATCTGTTGGGTCCATTTTTATTTGGTTGTAACCAGAGTAAGCATCCAAAAAATTGAGCATTTGATGTCCAGATGTAGCATCAACCAAATGATCAATTCGAGGAAGAGGAAAACTATCTTTTGGGCAAGCCTTGTTAAGGTCAGTGTAATCAATATACATTCTCCATATTCCATTTTTTTTCTTAACCATGAAAATATTTTCTAGCCATGTAGGGTAATGTACCTCTTATATGAATCCCGGCTCTAGAAGCTTGTTAACTTATTGCTCAATAGCCTGGTGGCAATCAGGTGCAAAACTTTGCTTCTTTTGGATGATCGATTTGAATGTCAGATCAATCTTGAGAGAGTGCATGATCACATTAGGGTCGACCCCCAGCATGTCCGTCGAACTCCAAGCAAAGATATCTTGATTTCTGCACAAGAAGTCTATGTATTTTTCTCTTTGTTCGTCGAGAGATCCAACTTACCTTGTTATGGTTGGTCATCGATGCATGAGAGCAAGTCTTGATATGGAAGCTTTTAGGGTACTCTTCATCTCAAAATTAAAATCTTGATCTTTGAAGGTCACGAAGGCGTGGTTGAGCTTGTCACGAGGTAGCATGATTGCTATCTGTTGATTTCCTGAACCAACTCAACGAGGGTTGGAAAGATGAGATACTGAAATGATTGCACCGAAAATTGATTGGAGGGGCCTTCCAAAGATAGCATTATATGTCAAATCTGACTTGACCACCATGAATTGGATTAAATGAGTCACTTGTCGAGGAAATTTATCAAGGACAATAAGAAGGGTGATTGTCCCCTCTGCATAGGCGATTATCAAACCATTAATGGTCTGCGGCGGGTTGGAGCTTTTCCCAAACCAGGCCCATGCTAAGAAATGTGGAGTAAAATAAAACATCAACAGAACTTCCATTGTCAATCAAAATTCTCTTAACATTATAGCATGGGTCACCGATCCCTGCGTTGATGACAAGTGGATCTTGATGAGGAATATGGACTCCTTCTAAGTTCGAGTCATTAAAAGTGATGGAATGATCAATACGAGACTTCTTTAACTCTGGCTCTTCAAAGGTGATAATGAAAAATTGATTAGATAGTATTGGTCCACCTGCGATTGTTTCAATTTCCCAAATTGTTTGATGATTATTTTGTTATATCTGTGATGATTGTCCTGGTTGCCCCCCAGTTGGAGGTATGTTTATTTGATTCACTTGATTCTTCACAAATCGATGTAGATATCCTTGTTGAATGAGCCTCTTGATTTCTTCTTTGAGTTGTTTGCATGCCTCAGTAGTATGTCCACAACTTCGATGGAAGTGACAATATTGCTCCTGATTTCCTGAATTTGGTTTCAGTGGATGTGGCCACTTGATATTTTCTTCATCTCGAATAGCTATCAGGAGGTTGACATAAGACGTGCTCAGAGGCGTGTATTCCTTTTCTGGTCGTGGTCCACGTTATTGATATGGGGGCCGTGGAGGGAGATCACGGCTGCCTTGTTGCTTCTTTTGATGGGATAGTCGGTCCCCATTCCCTGGGGTGCTCTTACATTTTCCTATAGATTATTCAAATTATTTGCGATGGGCATTAATGGCCTCATTAGCAGAGATTTGTGCTTCCACACGATGAACTAAGTTGGCATATGAGCGGACCGTGTCTATATTAGTGGCAGTAAAAGCGGGCGACGGTCCTCAAGGAAAACTCCTCTTAATAGTTCAGGGTCTACTCTAGGTATTTGGAGAGCTTCTAAGGAGAACCTCTGAAAATATTCCTTAAGTCACCCTCATTCTGACGAATGTCAGAGAGATGGAAGGAATCTTTAATGATCCTCCTATTTGCAATGAACTGTTCCACAAAAATCTTGGCGAGTTCGTCAAAGGTACGGATGGATCCCCTTGGAAGGGAGTAGAACCAAGTGCGAGCTTGCCCTTTAAGGGTAACAGGAAAGACCTGACAAAGCAGTGTGTCAGGAGCTCGTTGGATATGCATGATAGTCCTATAATGGTTGATGTGTTCATGTGGTGGTCCATCATAAGAATCAATGCTCGAAGCCCACGAATAGGATGTTGAAGAATAGCTTTAGCTAAAGGTGAGGATTCCTCATAGCCGCAGTGAGGGAGAAGATGATTTCTGTCTTGAAGGTGAAATTCATCTTGCATTAAGCATCGTAATTCTTCATGTATAATATGATGAGTGGGGTCAACAGGATGAGAATGTGTCAAGCTACCAGTAATAATTGGTGGATTAGTAGTCGGAGATGATAGATGAGTAGAAAGCTGTCGAGGAGATCGACATCCGGTCTCTGAGGAACTTGTGTCAAGGAGATTAGCATTTTGACCTCCCACGACTAACGATCGATCTCGAGAGAGATGTGTTTACCGCGGTAGTGGCTATTGTGTTCATCGCAAAAGTCAAATAATCTCATTTTGAGACTCTTCCATTCGGCGGACATAATTTTCTAAAGAGATTCCCATTGCGCCTTCAACGACAGGGTCACGCCTTTCACAGGGGAGTGAGGCAGAAGCTTGGTGTCCTTGGTTCAAGGATTGGTTTTGAGAGTGATGAGAGTTGGAGCGGGAGGCTCCATTGTTACGAGTGTTGCGCCTATTGGCTCTAACGAGGGTGTTCACAGGAATTGTGATTGAAGGGTTCTTTTCCTGATGGTGTCAAAGCCTTTGCGTCTTTGAAAACCGGTTATGGTAGATTGAAAGTTTCAGCCTTGTTGTGAAATCCATCACACAGGTATTTAAAGAGTGAACAAGAAAATTCCAAAATTTTATGTGGAAAAAATCACGGGGCTAGTAAAATCTTCCAATATGTATTTGTTTTGAGTACAAGTTTTTCCGATACGGGATTACAGAATTGTATATGAGAAGGGCTGACAATGTGAATTTCAAAATCAGGTAACAATAGCTATATAGTCATGTTTGTTATGCTTGCTAGTGTAGATGATGATGACAATGAGGATCGGTGGTGATGAAGGTCTCATGATGGTGACCGGACGAGATTGGCGGCAGTAGGATCAGCGATGGCGGTGACGTGCGGCCGGCGGTGGTGGCATGATTATGGAGGATCTTCAAGCTTTAGAGCTCTCCTCTCTTTTTTGCCTCCTCACATATGAAGAATGAGAATTTATTTATAGATTTAAGGGTGGCGTCTCAGAATAAATACATGCAAATTCAAACCACTCCCTCATCGGACGACTCAAAATGATTTCTTTGATCATTTGATGTATTTTAAGCATTTGAATGCTCAGATGAAGTCAGAATTGTGAGATCTTGGGCTTATTAGATCCGGCTCGTTGAGACGCTCGATTTGACTATAAACACTCTATGTTTAAGAGCCATTTAGGGATTTAATTGATATCTCAAAGTTTCCAATGATATTTTAAGTGCTTGATCTCAACCAGTTTCAACTTAGGATCAACTTGCTTTTGACATCAAGATTGTTACTTCGATTAGTGGTATTTTAAGTGACATATCAAGGCTTATGCCTCATGATACTTTTTATGTGTCCCAATTTCATGTGAACCTCAAGACATTCTCCTTGAATGCATTTTTAAATAAGGATGCTACATCTAAAATACTTTAATTGGAGTCAAGTGACAACAAAATTAATTAGTGATTTGCAAAGTCAATATTGTACAAACTAGGCACGATCTTCACCCTATCCACTTTTATGAGGAAATAAGAGTGATAACCAATGTTATTAAAATCAAATCAAACTGCCAATTAGACTATTCAACCGTGAACTAGTCGTGAGGCTAGTCCGATCACTCTGAGAATCATCGGTTCAATTGTTGAACCAATCCTAGTTTTAAGAAACTGGTAAGTTCAAAAAATTCCCCCTTATCAAATAATTAATAAATTTTAATAAATTTTTAATAATTTTTTTAACCATTTTATATAATTATTCTATAATCACTTTTATAAATTCTAAAAATCATAGTTTATTAACCTGAATATAATTAAATTAATTTATAATATAGTCATCATGAAATCACTTAAGTTGTTTACAAGCTTATCTTTTGGAGCTCTATGTTTTTTCTTTTTTGTGTGCATATAAATAGTGCAAGATCTATTTCCCCTTATGATGTGCAACTAAAGAGTGTAATTCTATTTTAATTTTGAGAATAATAAAAGACATTGAGATATAAGAATATAAAAGTAGCATTTGAATTTTTAACGCTATATGTTCATTATAAATTAAATTTTATAATATTAAAGTTATTAAAAATATATATTTTATAATAATATTTTATATAATATATTTTTATGTTAGCTGTACTTTATAAAGTTTAGTTTAAAATTAATTTTTATATTTATTATATATTATAATTTTATAAAATTATATTCTTATTATAAATTATATTTATATTTATAAACTTATATACTAAATTTTTAATCTTCTAAATATATTTAATATACTCATCTAGATTTATAGCAATACATATATATCTTACTAAGCTTATATAAGTATATAAATTTATAATTATTAAAAATATTAATTATGTATTTGTTTTATTTATTAATTATTATATATTTATCATATACTTATATTATTGTATCTGTGGTGTTTAAAAAATTATTATGGCACTATGCAGATCTTAGAGATTCTTATTTTGATGATCAAGTATAATATAAAAGAATAATATACCACCTCAAGAGGTAGAGATGCACTATAATTATGGACTCGATCATTTCATGGACCCTAAGATGATTGTACGACGGGATATCTTTCCCTTGCTTTAAATGGATGAAGTAAGGGAGGGTTTACTTTAAAATATGTTATAAGTTCCTTGGAGGAGCAAGCCCTCATTGTTAATTACATCTTAGAAGACAAGATCCCTTAAGAAAATTCTTGATTAAAGTAGTTTGTTGGCGTGTTTATGAATTTCAAAGATTATGATCAAAGCATTGCTCAGTTCAGAAGTGAAATGGGAACGATCAAGCAGGAGCAATTCTTTTTTAGAATTCAAGGGTGAAAGAGTAGAAAGTGTTTCAATACTAGGAGGACTAATAAACACTACAACCTATCATCTTAGTGGTCTTTAAATATTTTAAGCAAAAATTCATATTTGTTTTGAATTAATAATTTATTTGAATGCTAGGACTTATGTCTCAATAGTATAAGATTATCAGAGTTCCTAAAAGGTGAGGATGTATGTTTAAAGCAAAAGAGAAATAGCTTGTTTCAGATCTTAGAGCTAGAAGTGCTTCATCACATGCAAGAAGCTCGTCCTAATCTATTTGGAGAAGGTGAGATATAATGGCACATTCTCACCTAAGAATGTGAACACATCTATCATTTTAAACTTACAACGCCTAGAAGAGCTCAGCCTACCACTATATATGCTTTAAAATTATGTGGATAAGTCTAATATAGATCAAGATGGCTAGACTGTTATTCATTAAAAAGAAAATTTATGATTCAAACCCCGCCTTTAGGATTTTAAGAGCATGATTTATATGGACAATCCTTTTAACTAATACAAACCAAATTTTAACATTTTATAGATTTTAAACTAACAATTTGACTAGGCTTGAGTATGCAATTATGCATATATGTATGATGAAATTAAGTTATTGGTCAAACTAGGCATGGGTAAGCTATATGCTTATTACAAATTATATTTTATAATATAAGAAATTATTAAGAACATATATTTTTATGTAATATTTTATATATTTTATTTTTTTATGTTAGCTACATTTTATAAATTTTTAAAATAATTTTTATTTTTTTATTACATATTATAATTTTATATAAATTATATTCTTATTATAAATTATATTTATATTTATAAACTTATATAATAAGTTTTTTAATTTTTAAATATATTTAATATATTCATCTAGATAACACACATATAATTATATCTTACTAAGCTTTTATATCAATCTATAAATTTATAAATTATTAGAAATATTAATTATGCATTTATTTATTATTATATATTTATCATATAGTTATATTATCATATCTATGGTGTTTAAAAATTTAGTATGATACCATTCAAATCTTAAGGGTATATTTAAATGATTGAGTACGACATCAAAGAATGATATACCACTTCAAGAGGTAGAGATGTCACCATACAATGGCCTCATTGTTAATTACATCTTAGAAGATATGATCTCCTAAAAAAATTCTTGATTCAAGTAGTATGTTAACGTATTATGGATTTCAAATATTGTGATAAAAGGATTTCTCTGTTTAAAAGTGAAATGGGAAGTATCAAGTAGGAGCAATTTTTTTTTTTTTGGTTTTCAGAATTCAAAGGGGGTTGAGTCGGAAGTGTTTCAATACTGAAAGGCCTAACAAACACTACAATCTATGATATTATTGGTTTTTATATTTTTTAAGCAAAAATTCTTATTTATTTTGAATTGATAATTTATTAGAATGCTAGGACTTATGTCCTGATAGTATAAGTCTATCAAAGTTTCTAAGAGGTGAGGATGTATACTTATAGCAAAAGAGAAATAGCTAGTTTTAGATCCTAGAGCTAAAAGTGGTTCATCACAAGCTAGAAGCTTGTCCTAATCTATTTGGAGAAGGTGAGATTGAATGGCACATTTTCACCTGAGAATGTGAACCCAACCTATCTCTTATGAACTTACAACAGTCTCGAAGTTTTGTCAGTTAACACCACCAATGCTTTAAAAGTATGTAGATAAGTCTCATATTTATCAAAATGGCTAGGTTGTTATTCATTAAGAAGAGAATCTAAGATTCTAAACCAACTCTTTGGGATTCTAAGATCATGATTTATATGGACAATCCTTCTAACTATTACACACCAAATTTTAAGTTTTTTTAGATTTTAGACTATCAATTTTACTAGGCTTGGGTATGCAATTATGCCTATATGCATGATAAAATTAAGTTATTGGTCAAATTAGCATGACTGGTGTTCTTCACTCGAGGTTTATTGTCCATAATGGTCAAACTCTTCCCATTATTGTGCAATGAGTGCAAGCTCTTATATCAAGGGTGGAAATGAATATGCATTTGTTATTATACATCACCAACCTAAAGTTTCTAAATATTTTATCGATTAATCCTAATGCCTTAAAGTGATATTATGAGTTGTGTTAATTTTAATTAAAATTTGATTTTTTTTTTCTTAAAATGGTGTAAAAAACATAAGTCCTAAGAGCCTACCAAATCCAGGCCATATACATCAACACATTATAGTAAAAGAATCTATGAAAACTATACCATTTATATAGAACGAACAATGTAAACACTTCAATAAATTCAAATTAAATTAAAATAATAAGAGACTAGTGCGGCCGAGTTCTATTTTACACCCTCTTAAAAGATAGGAAGATGGCAACTATGTACTGTTCTTATATAGTATGACCTAAAATTAAGTATTACAATAATGAGCCAATAGGGGTCTTCATCTTCATCTCCAAAGCATGAGTACTCTAAGCTGCACAAAGACTCTTAAATTTATACCCTCTAGCCATTGCTCATCCTAAAATCCTATGGCCCTAACATAATTCTAGTAAAAATTACATTTTAAGTTCTAAATAAAATCTTAACCATACCAACAAAATAAAAGTTAGCTAAAATGTAGATACACACAAATAGTTATAATCTATACTATAGGGCATGGTACCATGTGTCCAAGCCCACTTGTCTAATATGGGTGCTCGGAAAATAGCACTTGCAAGTAAAACTTATATGATTTAATTATATTATAGCTTATTTATTCTATTAAGCACAACCTTAAGTGGAAAAAAATCATTAGTCTAATATCATTCTGATAGCTAGTCTACGAGCACACACCCTACCATCTACTCTAAAATATTTAATGACTTAGATAAGAATTTAACTTTAGATTCAAGTTGAGCTTAATATTTTCAAGAGTATGAAAAGTGATGAATTCCACTTAAGATGGAACTCAATCTTTTTCTACACCCTACTCTTAATGAAGTCTAAAAGATGAATTTTACGGCTTTCACTTAATTTAATGAAGCACTAAATTTTGATTAGATCCTAAGTTGAATGAAACTTATGTGATATTATAATCTTATGCAATATACTTTAGAATGAAAAAAAATTAGAAAATTTCTTCAACATAATTATCTAATTCATTTATTATTTTAACATCATTTACTTTTTAAATATGTTATATTATTTTGTGAGTTAAGAATAATGATTAGTTTTATATCTTTAAAGAATAATTATAACATTATAAATAATTCTTCAATCATACATGCAAAGGTGTAGAAATATTACAAGGCTTAACGATTTAGATACAATATATTGAAATGATTTGTGAACGAGAAGTACCGCACAGACATAAGGGAAAATTTTATAAGTTGGTGGTAAGGCCTGTAATGATTTATGGTGCAAAATGTTGGCCAATAAAAGAGAAACATAAAACTAAGTTAAGGGTTGTAGAGATAAGGATGCTCAAGTGGATGAGTGGCTTTACTCTTAGAGATAAAATGTGAAATGAGAATGTTCGGGAAAAGGTTGAAGTAGCTCCAGTGGTAGATAAGATTCGAAAGAGTTGCCTTAGATGGTTTGGCCACATAAAGTCAAACCATCGATGACCCAATTAGAAGAGTAGATTTTTCTTATGTTAAGAAAGGTAGAGGTAGACCTAAAAAGACTTGGTTCAGATGTATAAAAAATCTTACCTTATTAAAACAAAATGAGGATTTGATTCATAATAGGATACAATGGAGAAGAACAATTCATGTGGTTGACACCACAAAGTGGATAAAGGCTGATTGCTGTTGTGTTAATTTCTTATTACAAAATGATGTGATTATATATCCATGAAATATTTTTAATGTAAAATTTTATAAATATTATTGCTATAAAATATGTAGTGATGATAACATAATAGATATTAATTAGCATAAAATTTATGCGACTTAAATTTTTTTTAGTTATATTTATTTTTTATTTTTTATTTAATCCTTTGCCTAATTCAGACATATCACATATTTAAATAATTCAATTTTTAAGACAATATGTTGGACAAATACATTATGGCATTTCTATTATATAAGCTCCGAGCTAAATATTTGAGAATCATAGTTAATTATCTAGATTGTTAAATCTATGTTTCAATTAACATTGCAATAAATGAATTTTAGCTAACTCATTATATATTATTTCATTAAACACTTGTTAAAATAATTTTACTTAAACTTCTATTAACCTTTTATAAACATATTAACATAGACTATATTTTATTTGTAATGACCAAACTTATAATTATAAGTTTAAACTAATGAGATTACATGAATCATTATTGTTAGGTGATCATCCATTTATGATCATACTTGAGATATCATAAAAGATGTCGAATATAAATTTATTTGAGTTTGGAATCATAACTTTACTAATAAGTATGGTTCAATAAAATAAGAGAAAATAGGAGATTAGAGGCAAAAAAAAAGCTTAAAGTAAGAAGTTTTAAATCATTATTAGATCGCCAAATATAAGACTCACTACAAGAAAATTATAAATTTCTGGCAGAAATTTACATCAGAAATAACACATAATCCATGGTTAGTTCCAGTTTCTAACGGATATCACCCCACTGGTAAAACCTTGATTAGAAATGATTTTCGGCGGATGAACAAATTGATGTAAATTAGTACTAATGTATTCAATTGAATATTTTTTGCAACACAGAGATCTTCTTGTGCACCGAATTGGATTTCAAGAGAGGCTCTCTGTTCTCCGATAGATTCTCCTCAATGTCCTCGTAGTCTACCTCTTTTTTCTGCCAGTGTGATCCTGCATCGGATGTTGAATGGGCTCATCAAGAAACCCAACTACTTGACTTCCTTCTCTGCTGCCATTGCTCTTTCCGCTCATCTCTCTCTCTAACGGAGATGCTTAGAAATTGCTATGTGTTCGATGGAATGCGACTAAGCTTTGTTATCTATAAGAGTGCTGCGGTAATCATTTAGTTTAGCGTCGCCAGAGTTCCACACATTTGTCATCGCTTGCGTCAAGGTTTTGGATAATAAAAAAACAAAATATAAAACCAATGTTCAAAGTTGCAGTTTAGCTGCATTTGCCAATCATAATGGATGTTGGGGCTTTATGGGGATGAGTGGGTGTTGTCTGGTCAACAATTAGTTTAGCATTTACTAGTCAATGTTTGTTTGAATTGATATGCGTACTTATTATTTCAAGGCAATAATTGAATTACAAATTTAGTGTTCTAATTTTCAAATTTATTTTGTTGATAAAAAATTTCTTTTTTTTCTCAAAGAAGCTACAAACTTTTGATTTTTTTAATTACATATCTAACTCTTTATCATTAGATAAATCATTTATCTCAAAATACTCCTCTTAAATAAAAAAGTGTTAATTCATATTAAACTGGTTGGTTATTATTATCATTACTATTATTATTCTTTTTGGAGAAATTGAGGTCTTATGCCCAATTCTATTATCCAAAAGAATAAGATACCTACTGAAGGATGAAAATAACAAAGAGCTATCAACCACAATTGAAATTTAAACACATAAAACTCTCGAGATCAAAACCAGCAGTAGCAAATCAAAGGAGTAAAAAAGTTGAAGAGGACTCAGTGAGATCACAAGTACATCAATTAGATGATAGGCACAAAATGCTTTCTTTTAGGTTGACAGCCAACCATCCATACGGATTGGGAGGAGAATGAGAGAACGATTTGCCTTTAGAGAATTGAGCAAGGTTGAACTACACCAGAGTCCATAAATTGCCAACTGTCTTTCTAGTAAATGAAAACCATAAAAGCCAATATTAGAGATATATGAGATTAGCAACAAAGCCCAAGAAAACCTACTCTAATCACAATCCATGTATCTCTAACATAAAATGTGAAAGAAGAGAAAGTCTCCATAGAAAGCCAACCCAGAGAATCCACTATATAGGATCAATTTCACCAAAATGTTTCCACTTGATTATTCTTGATCTCAAACCATTTTAATGTGATGAATAAGAGTGGAGCTGCTAGGAAACCTTTGAGCAAATTTTCTCTAATTTCTCTCTTGCTAGATGAAGTGAATGGAGACACAAATGGAAACAAAGTAGAAATGTTTCTTATGCTTGTTTATGTTTTGTAAATTTTGATGTGCATCATCACTTTAATAAGAACGAGGCATGGAAAAAAGTTGAAGATCCTAGGAAAGAAAAAGTCGATAGAAAAAGTGCAATAAAAAATAAATGAACTGAATACTTTGCCCTGTTATAGCATAAGACACAAACTTCAGAAGTATTTATATTTTTGATCTTCAGCATTTCTATTATTTTGAGACTATTCATAATGCAAATCTAGGAAAAAGAAGAAAATATCAAAGCATAATTAGGGTGCCATATAGTGGAAAACTAGTCAACAATGAAAATTAGAATAAAAAAAGCATAAAAAAGATTTTGAAAATTAGCTTATTACCATTAATCTAGAGAATACATTCTTGATCATCTATTGAAAGAGAATGCAAAAATTATAGATAATACATGTGCATTAGAAATAAGGCCTCCATTCCATGTATTGTTTAAAATTATATCTGCAAACCTAAGTTTTTCATCTGCAAAAATCCAATTAAAAGCAACCATCCTAAAAATATCAATAATAGAAGAACCATTTAACCAAGGATCTTAGAATTGATTAAAGGAGCCTTGTCTACTAATAATAAAGGTGACTTCAGGTTTATGAGCCAAAATGATAAGTTCTTCTAGTAAGAGGATTTGCCTTGGTAGGGTTTCCAGAATGATAAGAATTTTGAAAGGCACCAAGTGTTGAGGGGACTATTGAATTTTAAAATCCTACTAATAAGATAGCCTTTAAATGTGTAAGTCATAGAATGTTAATCCCAACTCACCAAGTTTTTATGCCTACAAGTTATAGATCAAGAAATTAGTTGCATTTTAGTAATATTAGTATTGTCATGGAAAAAGGAATTTAGAACACCATTTATTTATTACTTTCAAGGGTAGGCGATAACCTCTAATCATGTAGATAATAAGGTTCCATATAGAAAATTTTATTAATCAGATACTTCTAGCAAAAGAAAGTAATTTCAGTTTCTACCCATCTAGAATATACAAGATTTTATAACAAAAAGGTTGAAAAGCAATGGCATGTAACTTAAAAGAAATAGAAAGCCCAAAGTAAGTCATTTTGGATTTAGCAATAAGAATCTTTGGAATGGTGCTCAAGTCCCTTGAGTCTTTCATTTTAGATGAAAAGAGGATATTACTCTTTTGGTAATTTACTAGTAAAGCCAATTATGTTATGAAAGGAATGAAGAACATTCTTTGAATTAAGCATGCATTGTTTGGAGGCTTTCCCAAAAACCATAAGGTCATCAATGTAGACAAGGTGAGATAATTTATTTCTCCCATAAGTGGGCCTTTCAAATTGATTACACTTTTCCAAAAGGTTAGAGAAAGTGTCAATGTCAATTCAAAAGAGATAAGGAGAGAGAAGACAATCTTTCCTGATACCATTTGGGATTCAAAATAATTGGCAAGAGAGCCATTAAAGCAGATGAGAATTTGACATTAGTTATGCAAGCCTCAATCTAACTAACAACAGGATAAAAAAAGCCCTTCTTTAAGAGTCTTTGAATAATGAATTTTTGTCCATCAATCAAAGGTTTTTTGAATATCTACTTTAACATATATAGAAATCCTTGAATTGGAGTGATGGAATTCCTGAAGAATTTTTCATAAGTGTTAAAATTATAAAATTTCATATAATTAAAATTTCTTTATCATAATTTAATATGTTAATTGTATTTAATAAGTATATTTTATGTTTTAATAGAAAAAAAATTTAAAAATGAAAAAGAAAAAATTTAGGCCCAACCTGCAATTTTAGTGGCATTGCTATCCAATTTATTAGTAAGGTCAATGCCTGTGGCACTAGATCAGACTCATTTTGGGATAATTGTATAGCAAGCTCAATGCCTAGGCACTACATAAGCAGATCACAAGCAGTTAGAGGAAAATAAGAAGTAGAGGTAGTAAGCATACCATAGTGCCACTTCCACCACAACAACACACATCAATAGCATCAGCGTGACAGAATAGATTCATAATGGTTTAACAATGGTTTTGGCCAATTTTTAAGAAATTTATGGCAGAAGCATCATGGAAACTGACAATGGCTATTTCTAGGCTATATATAAGAGACATTTCTAAGGAAAATGACTTTTTCTTTCTTTTTTATCTTTCTTAGAAAAAGAGTGAGGTTGTGCGAGTTCTTTATGAAGCACTTGGAGAGTGTCACTCCAGTGTTATGAGAGTGTTGGGAGGATAGTGTAAAAGAGTTATTTTCTTAATTAAGAGGTGGAAATGGAGATAAAAAATAAAGAATTTTCAGCGAGGGATGTTGGATATTTCTACGAGAAAGCAGTAGAGGATCACGAAGAGTGGACTTAAAAGACTTACTCAGTGTGCTCTTTCCTTTCTTCTTTGTTTATCCTATGTCTTATTTTATAATGTTTAATGAGATTTTCTTCTTTCTCTCTTTATTATGGAGCATTAATCTATAAAGTGGTCTCAATTTATGTGAACTTTTGAATATTTGTGTTGTATTAAACTTTATTTAAAGATTAATATAATATATTTTTATGTGCTTTTAATTAATATGGTTTTTTTTATTTTCTCCAAGCTTCATTTACTTACGATATGATAAAAGATAAAGTTAAGATTAAGTGGGATCTAGAGATATCGATGGAGTCCTAGAAGAATAACTAAGAAAAAGGCAAACAAATATACTAAATAATTATTAATGTGGTAGATAGTCCAAGTGCTAAATAACTATTAAACATATGATTATTTTTAGTATTCACAATCATTTAAAGGGAAATATGGGTAATGCTACCAGTAAAAATTTACTTGACACTAGGAAAAAAAAATTAGGTAAAGGGATTAGTTTGGTTATACTTGTCTAGACATAGAGAGTATAATATTTTTGTCCCTGATTGACACTACAAGCATAAAATTAATTAACTACTTAGTTTAATATAATAAATAATCTAAAAAAACTAAGTAAAGGGATTAGTTTGGTTATACTTGTCTAGACATAAAGAGCATAATATTTTTATCCATGATTGACATTACAAGCATAAAATTAATTAACTACTTAGTTTAATGTAATAAATAAGCTAAAAAATTTATAAATTCGGAGTACTACTTTTAAAATTAAGAAAATACCTTATTATAAAAATTAGATGTTTTAATATCTTGCAAAATACTAGAAAGTCATTTTATTTAAGCATTTTGTTGGATAAAAATATAGTTTTAAATGATTAGTAATTAAGTTAATATAAATTATTATCAAATTTAGGATCCGAGGTGTATAAGAAACTGTGGCAATCAACATAATCCATTATTGATTTTTTTTAAAAAAAATTTTAATTCCATTGAGTTTTAATGAATTGATTAAACATTTTAAGTTGTTTTAATTTGAATGATGAAATCAACTTAGGGGAAAGGATCGAGGGCAAGGCCTCAATCTAATCCCTAAATCATTTAAACATTCAATTAGATTTTGATTTTTTTTATTTTGAAAATTAATCACTTAATTAATCAATTAAGCATTTCATTAACCAATTAATTAATTTGATTTTTAAAGATAAAGAAGACTTAGGAAATGAATTAGGAAAAGTATCTCCAATCACATTCCCTAGGTGATCTTATTGTTCAAGAGAGGTAATTATGTTTAAATGATTAATCAAGTTACTGTTCATTCTTTAATTATGAATAATTGAATTAAGAGGGTGATTAGGGCTTAATCAAATGATTTTCCTAATTAAGCCATCAATAAAATCCTATAAAAATAGAGGAGGTAGAGGTCATCACCCTAAACATCCACAGAAAATTTAGGCTTAATTGAGTGCTTAATCAAGGTGTAATTAAGCTAATTAAATTTTTAAAAAAAACCCTAATTAAACCAAAATCACTATTCAAAATCAATTAATTATAATTTTTCTAGATTATACTCTGAAATATCTTCAAAATAAGCTTAAGTTTGTATTTTTTTTTTTTGAATTTTTCTACAATTAGTTATGATAATAAAAAGTTTTAGGATTAAAAACTAATTAATTAACCCTAATTAAAGCTTTAATCCCATCGAGCCATGCGTGGTCGACGCGACCGACGAGGCATTTTCACGTGGCATGACGGGATTAGCTATTTAAGTTGTCACATCTGCATGCTGACTCAATTAGCGGCGGACGTGCTTTATATATGGACCATCCGATCTAAGATAGGGCGGCCACGATTCGATCCACGGTTTACGAAAGGAATCGAGGCTCTAGCGCAGGATTTGATCAGAGCAGTTCATCTCAATCACGCGTGATGGACAACTCTTGATCTATCCGTCGGCAAAGACGGATGATGCCTTCCTCGCTCCACCGAGCTCACGAGTTCGACTATCTCCAAATTCTTCCCACACCTTCAGGAAGGGAGACACACACATTCAATGGTCAATTTTGCATGAGGTTCGAATTTTCTTCGAAAAAGACCAAGCCACTTTTCCTATAGCTACGGTTTTGAAAAATTACCTCACCGGAGCTAATGTCCGATGGTGCAACGTCGGAGGTAGCTTCGCCTAGTTGAGGTGAGGCCCTTTTGAAGAAGTTCGAGCTTGATTTGGTGTGGAATGGTCTGTGGATCAAGCTCCCCTCCTTTGGCGTTCGATTCTGATCGAACTCAGTCCTCCCTTAGCTTGGAAGCTTGTGAATTGGTTCGGTTGTGCTCGACAACATGTGGTGATGGTGTGGCTAAGAGGAATTTGGGTTTGATTGAAAAATGGGGGAGTACTGCTCGAATTGGTGGTGTCCTATTTCAACCATGCTTGGGAATGGGCAATGCCGAATGGAGAGGGATTGGGGATAGTTGCAAATGCTATGAGGGGCTTCGAAATTCACCTAGGAGAGCTCACGATGCAACTGTGTTCAATTCCGTCTTTGAATTGAGGGGTATACCCTTCAATTTCCCATCATTGATGACGGCGCGCACGTTGCAGCTCACCGTCGTCCACCGGAGTTGTCTCCATCAAGGTCAAGCCGCACGCTAAGGATGGGAGGAGTGATGTGGAGCTCTCATGGACCCAATGTGCAAGATGCCAAGATCTTGATCGAATGGGTTCTCATTTGGGTTGGAGGTGAGTCAACTCACCTCCCAAAGGTTCTGGCACTGGGGTTAGGTGGGCTAAGTGAGTCATGAGAAGGTTCTTTTGAGTGGAAAAGGGCTGCCATGGGGATGGGAGAGTTGACTTGGCTTGGATCAATTGGTTTTAAGGTTTAAATCCATGGTTTGATGGCTAATCCTCTGGGGCCCACTTGGCTTTTGGGCTAATTTGGGATTGAATTATGACATGTTTGGGTTAGGTTTGACTAAGTCCTAAGGTCCCATAAGTTGGTTTGGAATGATTTGGCTTCATTTGGTCAAAATGGGTTCATTTGGGCTAAGTTGGGTTGACCAATTGATCAAATTGGGTCAAACCAAGGCTTGGGTTAGGTTCATATGATGATTTGGGATGTTTTTGTTCAATTAATTTGGATTGGTTTGGCCTAGGTTTAGTTTTGACTCATTTGGATTCAAAAGGGTCAAGTTGGTCAAGTTGACCAATTCGACTAATTTGACCAAATTAAGTTGGGTTAGTTGTTGAGTCAAGTTCAATTGGTTAATTGAAAATGATTGTAAGCTTTGATTTGGTTTAATTTGAAATTAATTTGAATTTTGGTCAATTTGACATTTTAGGTCAATTTGGGCTAAGTTGGGTCCAATTGACCAATTGGTCTACTTGGACTCAATCATGGCTTTGATTAAGTTCAACAAGTGATTTGGAATGAACTTGAGCCATTGGTTGTAATCAATTTGGGTTAAATCATGATTTGACCCATTTTGGCTTCTTGGGTCAATTTGGGTCAACTTAGGTCAAGTGGCCAATTAGGCTTGGTTTGGCTCAATTGATGGTTTGGTTATGTTCAATCATTGATTATGAATGGGTTTGGGTTAATGGTTTCAATCAATTTGGCACATGATGAATTTTGGCTAGTTTGGGTTTCATTTGGGCTAAGTGTTGACTTGGTCAAAGGCTAGGTTTGACTTAGTTTGACCCAATTCAAGGTGATTGATCACCCTATGATGATTGCCGATCAAGATTGAGGTTTATATGGACTTAGTTCAATCCAATTTGGGTTGGATTAGAACTTGGCTCAAAAAGGGTCTTTAGGTTACTTTAGGTCAAGTGAGCCTAAATGGATCAATTGGCTTAATCAAGGTTTGAATCAAGTTAGGTGAACCCACGTATGAGCTTAGGATTGAAATATAAATCCAATTGCAATTTGTTTGGAGTCAAATAGGTTTTGGTTCATATGACAATTTCAAGTCAAAAGAGGTTAACTTGGGTTTGATTTGGGTTGTTTTGGATTTGATTTAATAATAATGATTTATATTTATATTTGGATCAATGATTGAATGATTGATTGAATCATTAAGAAATCCATGAGTTTTGAGTTGATTTGGGTGTCATTTGGCCAAGTTCAAAAGTTTGGCTAAAAGGGCTAAAATTGAGAATTTGGTTTGATTTGAGTTTGGTTTTGGTCATTTTGGTTTATATTTATTTGTGAATATAAATGAAGATATAAATGGGCCATGAGAAAATCACTTGAGTTTGGAGTGATTTGAAAACATTTGATTATAGGGATGTAGGTCGAAAAGGTTAACTTGAGTTTTGATTTGTTTTTTTTAGTTTTGGTAATTAGATGATGAGTTTCATTTATATTTATGAATATAAATGAAGAAATGATTGACTTATAAAGAAATCAATCATGCTTGGGTTGATTTGGATCAAGATTTGATTAGGTTTATGAAGGTAGGTATATATGGCTTAAGAAGGGTCTTAATTTGATTTGATTTGCTTTGAAAGGTTTGAACTTGGATTTCATTTATATTTGTGAACATAAATGAAGGAATGATTGATTTATAAAGAAATCAACCAATTTTGAGTTGGTTTGAAGGAGTTTTGGCTAAGCACATGAAGGTGGTTCATATGGCTTAAGAAGAGATTTTATAATTTGGAGTTAATCATGGGTTTCAATCTATTGGGATTTGGAATTGATTTATGATTTGAAATTTGATTTGAGATTGAATTTGATAATTGAGAAAATCAAATAGATTGGGGTTTATTTGGATTTGGTTAAGGCTAAGTCCATAAGATAAAATCAAATGGCCTAAGAAGGGATTTGAAATTTGAATTTGGTGATGGATTTCAATCATTGGATGGTTGGATTTAATTTTGGAATTTGAATTTGAGGTTTGGTTTGAAAGAAGAAAGCAAGGATTGAGTTTGAGCTATGTGGCAAATGACAAATCTTCCTAAATCTCTAAGGCACAACCTATTCCATGGCTAACTCTTCTAAGTCTCTAAGGTTGGTTAAGTGTTCTCCTAATCACTAAAATGTCTTAAGATTAAGGGAATTCTTAGTGTCTATAAAGTCTAGATTTATGATGATGAGGAAGTTGAGAGCTCATTTCAAAAGTGAGGTCAACACATACTTCTAACCATACCTATAAGGGTTTGATTTCATTTCTCAGCTACACCATTTTGACTTGGAGTCTTTAGCATGGTGTATTGAGGAACGATGCCACATTTTGCTAATTATTTGGCAAAAGGGCCTGAACATTGTTCACTTGATCCATCATATCTGTCATAATATTCACCATCATGGTCAGATTTAACAGCTTTTATTTTGTTTCCAAGTTAATTTTCAACTTCCTTAAAAATTTTGAATCGTCAAGTGTCTGTGACTTCTCATAAATTAAGTATAAGTACCTAATAATGCCTATGAAAGTATGAAATATTGTTGATCATTCTAAGTAGTTGTGGGGAATATACCACAAATATCAGTATGAATTAATTCCAAGACGCTTAAACTCTAATTAGCACCAACTTTCTTGATATTTATTTGTTTTCCTTTGATACATTCTATACAGAGTTTATCATCTGAAAAATTAAGATAATCAAGAATTCCTTCTAACACAAGTCTTTCAATTTTATATTTAGAAATATGTCCTAAACGCTTGTGTCATAATATAAATGAATTCTCATTCATTAATTTTTTACTTCGTACCAAAATTACTTGCAAGCAATGTTTCATTAATTTGTAAAACAAAAATGTCTAATTTATATAGATTATCAAACAAAGAATCAGTACCAATAATATGTGAATACTGAAAGAGAATAAAATTTTCATTTCCAAATGAACAAGAATAACAAGATTTGTCCAAACAAAAAATAGAAATTAAATTTCGTCTAAATGATGGTACATAAAAAGTCTCATGTAAATTCAAAATATAATCAGATTCTAGATATAATATATATAAGCATATTTCTTCAACAAGAGCTTTATTGTCATTTCTCACATAGATGAATCATTCAACATCAGTTGGCATTCATCTCCCTAGACAACCCTGCATAGTCACACTTATGTGAGCAGTTGCACCTATGTCTATCTACCAAGTATGATTTGATACCAAAAATAAATTAACTAAGAAGTTTACCCTTTTTCACGAGCTAATTTGCATACTTGGGACAATCCTTCTTCACATGACCAGTCTTCTTGCAAAAGAAACAAGTAACAACATTATCTTATTTTTGTTGCACCTTACGCTAAGAAATCTTTTTGTTTGTAGCTATTTTTCTTTATAAGTCCTCTTTCTTTTAGTAACAATGCCACGAGAGGAAGTAGCTAAGGGAGCACTTTCTATTTTATCATATTTCAATCTCTCTTCCTCTTACACAAATTGAGCAATGAGCTAATTAAGAGTCCATTTTTCCTTTTGAGTATTATAACTTATCTTAAAATGATTAAATTGTGCTGAAAGAGGGATCAAAACTAAGTGCATAATAATGTCATCAAATATCTCTAATTTTAATTTTCTCAATCTAGTGACAAAATTAGACATCTTCATAATATACTCCCTTATGTTTTCATTACCTTTATACCTTATTGAAATGAGTTTACTAAGGACAGTACTCCTTTCGATCTTTTCAGAACTAACGAAATGGTCTACTATTTGGCATAAAAACTTTTTAATACATTCTTCTTCATGCACTTCTTATGATTTCGGAATGGAATGCTTCATAATCATAAGACTCATGCGATTAGACGCTCTCACTTTTCAAAATTAGCCCTTTGTTCAATTTATTTTGCGTAAAGCGGGAGGATATTCAATCTGGATCGCATAGTCAAGGTCCGTATACCCAAGAACAATGGTGATATGCTCTTTCCTTTTTTTAAAGTTAGTACCGTTGAGCACTAGAACGTTATTCAAATTAGCAGATATAGAAGAAATATTAATTGAAAAGAACAAAAATAATACTCACAATTAACAAAACTATCATTTCCATATGCATATATAATGTAAATAAAATATCAACAAAATACATGCTTGAAATGAAATGTTTAGCAAAATGATCACATATAAGATACCTAATACAACATTGTATTTTAGTCTAGACGAAATAATAATTTATAAATTGTACTCTTAAAATTACACAAATATTGATAACAAATTTATCAATGATATGTCTATCTTTGGATTGACATATTATAATTAATATAAATTTATCACATATTTATAAGCGCAATCCAAAAAATAATCTTCCTTTGGGCGATTATTTTTTGCATGATTTAAATATAATCCTTAAATAATATTTATATATTTCAAAAATAAATAAATTGATATAATAGAGATCACTTTGATGACATAATATTTTAATTTAAATTATTTTTAAATAATAAATATTAACTGAATCCATTTAATATCATAATACAAACTTTAGTGAATAATTTAATTAAAACAATTACTCATAAACTTTATCAAATGCAAATTCCAAACATTAGTAATGAATTTAATAATAGGAATGTTTACATTCAATTGGATAATTAGAAACATTCATAAAATATTTATTACATAATTATAATATAACATGTTTATAAATATATATAAGAGCTTTAAGATGAAGTAGTTATACGAAAATGAATGAATTAATTAAATAATTAACCCATTCCTTTATATGAAGCTACAATAAGCATTTAAGATTTTAAATTGGAGTAAACTAAAAGCGTCTATTGAAATTAATTACTATGCCAATATAAATGAGTTAATTAATTGTGGGGGATTTTGTTAATGGTTTATTATACGGTTTTAAATATTACATCTACTCCTTATGACGATTTTGTTAATGTATTATTATAATATAATTAGTTATATTTTATTTTCAAAAATGGGTTTAATATATTTCAATATGCTAATCTAACAATAGTATATTTTAGAAAATTTTTTAATTTAAGTATGCTTTAAAATGTAATTAGTAAATTGTATCATTAAAAAAAGATATTATAGTATACTAAATGAGCTAGTATGCCATATCAAATTTGACGTGGTGTATCGCCACGTAAAATTAGCTACTTGCTTCATTAGGTAATCCCCCTCTTAGTGGGTGACTAGAGGGGCATATAAATAAGGTCGATCAACCCTATTGCGTGATCTATTCTGCGATCCAGCTCGGTCCACCATCCAAGTCTCCACGCGAGGCACCCTTCCTCCCTTCCAGAACACGAGCCTTCCTCTCCGACCTTTCCTGGTCGACTTTGCTCCAAACCCGATTGCTGTCTGTGCTTCTTCCTGGACATTTTTTTTTGACGACCCGCTCATTGCATTTTTGACTTTTCCTCCATCTAACGACCCTTTGAACCAAACATTAGCTTCCTGATGAATCCGACTCCGTTCTTTCGGGAAGTTTCTATGGGATTCTGTAATTCTTAGCGCACATTACTGTCGTTCTTCATAAACACACAGTAAATTCTAATTTTTCTCATTTATAATTAATTAGATTGTGTGTACTAGGGCTTAGAGTTGTGGGCTTAGAGTTGCGTACTAGGATTCTAGTTTTGGGCTTAGAGTTGTGGCTCAGGGATTTAATTTGTAATTTTTGGTGATAATACAGTCTTTAATGTTTAATATATGTCAGGTATATTATTAAAATGATTGTGAAATATTTAGGAATGATATGAGCAGGATTTGAGTCATTGTAGTTAACCTATAAGATTATAGCTCGTTACTTTTAGAACAAGTCATCTTAGATGGAGGTGTTAGCATAACGCGTGTCGATTGAGTTAAATATTGTTTGATTTATGTAGTCATACTACAAATAAATTTGGACACACGATATTTTTCTAAATTTAGGGAATCTTTGATTGGTTATTTTTCAATTATTTGAGGAATGAGTAGAGAGTTTATTTCATTGATCATATTCTATGGAGGAACTAAGTGTTGATGAGCGTTCATTCCAAGTTATATGCGGTGAAATCGTAGTTATGCACGCCTTATTGGAATTGAAATAAAGAATTATAAAATCATTGCACATTGATTCAGAGCATCACATGCCATTTTACATGTATTATCGTGATGAAATTTATAGAATTATTATATTACATTATGTAAATTTGGTGAAACCATCATGATATAATTTCATCGCATCTCCTTACATAGGGACCACAGAGCGTGATATTGATTCCCAATACCTTCTTTATCTTTTCCCGCTTTATCTTGTATTTAAGTAATGTGTGTCATCGTACTTATGAGTGTTGTGGCAGCGATGATGTTATTTATTGATCAGAGGAACTATATGTGCCTCAGAGTGCTACAGGCGATGATGTGTATGAGACTATGAGCAGTGGCTCAAGTAATGACTCTTTGCAGAATATTAGTGATGATGATTGTCAGTTGGGTTAGAAGCTACTATGGTTGAGATTATAGTCAATGGGATCTCTTAAAATCATTCATCTCGAATATTGATAGTGAAAGTCAAATGTTGTCTAATAACGAGTATGTATGGATGTGTCAAACCAGAGAGTGAGACAATGATATTTACTTTGATAGTCTATCTAATGAAAATGTTCTAACAGATGATGTTGAAATCTCAAGTGATCTTATAGAAGGAATGTGTTTTACAAGTAAAAGGAGCCTTCAGTTTGCTGTTATTGGATGGTGTATAGTTAATAATATTTAATTCTAAATAGTTACCTCAAACCAGAAGAACTATACTCTAATATGTGCACATCATGATAGTCTTAACATAACATGTAATTGGCGTCTGCATTGTAATAGCGGCAGAGGCGTAGGGAATTAGAGAATCTCGAGTGGGATCACCATAGATGTATCAATGCGGTGAGCACTTGGTGGTCATCACGTATAAATTCAAAGCTCATTTCATTATACTTATAATCATACATCAAATTGATTTGAAATCTAGGAAGATTATAGGTAGAATGGAATCAAAGCTTAATGTAAAGTTTTCTACATGAAGGTCTAGGATGCTAGACGTAGTAAGACAATAAAAGTAATTTTTGGTAGTTGGGAAGAGTCTTATAGGACTCTCAGCCTTTTCATGGAAGTAGTTTATACTACTTTACCTAGTACAGTATACAAAATTTAGTCTAGTAGTACACAATGATTCTAGACACTTTTTTGGGCATTTGGTCCTTTCATTTTGGGCTAGGCTAGTTGTCACCCTATCCTTAGTTTAGATGGTACATTTTTATTAGGCAAGTATCGTGGTACATTACTTACTGCTGTTGGAATAGATGAAAGTAATGGTTTGTTTCCTATTTTCTTTGATGTCGTTGAGTCTGGGTTGACTGATTCTTGGTTGTGGTTCACTGCATGTGGTGTCATCTAGATGCAATTTGTGCATAATATCGATAAATCTTGGCTTGTTATGTGGGTGCGAGATATTTTTCCATGGGTCGCTAATGAATCTTTGCTCATCTACATAAGAATTTCAAAAGGTGATACATAGATTATTGGTGATATTGAATTTCTTTGCCGGATAATGTATATGGTGGAAAACATGACATTCGTAAGTTTAATCGATATATATACAGATATAAAAATGTGAAAGAAGAAGCTCACAAATGGCTTGTGGAACGAGACCCAGTTAAATGGTCACTAGTGGATGATGGTGGAATGCGTTATGCTACAATGACGGCCAATACATCTGAATGTTCCAATGATGTTCTTAAACGTGTACGTGGTTTGCCAATTTAAGCACTAATCACTACTATTTATTATAATTTAGTTGCACTATTCATGAAAAGACTTGCCACTGCAACTCAGCAATAGGAGGCTAATTTATCTATGTTCACCCAAAGGGTATCAACCATGTTACAACATACTGAAAGGGAAGCCAGACATTTCCCAGAACCGGTGAACATCAACCCTCGGGAGATGCAGGTGTTCGATAGGTCAAGCTGATCATTTAGAGTTGATTTATTAGATAATGGTCAGTGTAGCTGCAGTTGCAACAAGACAATTATATATCATTGGCCATGCATGCTTGTCTTTGTTTAGAAGATTAAACCACGTGATGTGTGTGCCACAATATTACACTTTGCATCTGTATAAGCTCACATATTCAACTAAGTTCTACACTTTGCTTGACCATTCTGATTGGTCAGCTTATAGTACTGAGCAAGGTTTAATAGAATTGCTAATACACAATTTTCATAGAAGTTAGACTTGTACACTAGGTTCGAAATACAATAGATTAAAATAGAGCTAGCAGTAGCAGAACTTGTAGTCTATGCAAGATAGTTGGCCACGACCGGTCTTTGTGCCCACACAATGTCAACAGTAGAAGGTATGTTGTAGTTACAATAGCAACCCATTTATCTGTTCTATACTCCTTGTTAAAATTTTTATGTAGCGATCTTTTTGGCTTACTTTACGCTACAATTTTTCATTTAAAATTTATAATTTCCTAACACTAACTACTACATATATTTTTTTCAACAATTACGATGGCCAAGGAGCACCCCCACCTATTAAATGTAGAAGCGGGCCATGCTAGAAGACACACACCTCTAAAGAGGTCCACCCTAGTAGACTCTCTACATGTGAATTAAGCCACCCATCTCATGTAAGTGTTATTTAATTTCAATTTTATGTTACACATGCACATGAGTCTTGGTTTGACTAATAGTTGATCCTTTTTTTATTATGAGCATTATTCAGAGGCCGCTTCCACTTGCTTAAGGAGTGGCCCATCACTTGCAAAGATTCAGCAGAAGTAGGCCTACATGTTAGTCATCGTTTTATTTGGATCATCATCTACTTATTGCCATGGCTGAGAGATGGTCTCTACAGACCAATACATTCCACCTTATCATTGGTGAGATGACAATGACGCTTCAGGACATGGTGATGATCTTAGGTTTACGCGTTGATGGGCCGCATGTTATTGGCTCAATTATGATTGGTGAGGGGAAGAGGCGACATAGTTGGCCAGACTACTATGATGAGTTGTTGGGTCGACATCCCCTAATAGATGTGGTGTATCATGACCATCACACACACATCGACCTTCGGATGGTCAAGCACAAGCACGAGCGTACGCCGCCGAGGTGGCTTAGGTGGTCTTTCTGAGAGAGTTTTATACACATCCGAGCATTGAGGAGTAATGCGAACTTGTGTCTATATTTTATTTCTTATTGGGTGCTTCCTAATACGAAGCATGTCATGATCCGAGGTCCATCTGCGATCTTCCACTACTTGAGGACCTAGATTCATTCGTGATACTTGTCAGAGGAGCAGCTTTGTGCACTGCAGGGGAGTTATGAGTCTATTAGGTCCAACAAAGCCAATATGGCTCGCTTTCACACCTTTGTGATCTTGGGAGCATCTTCATGTGGGGAGGCAACCCTACATGTGTCGTCAGTGATCTCGAGGTCTGATTGGATTGAGGTATATTTTAATTTCTATAATTTCAAATTTTTTGCTTATATCATTTGTTTATAATGTGTTGTGTGCATAAGTAGAACGAGCGATATGTTCGCTAGATGCTAATGACTAACATGGCATTATATAATGGGTTGGATAGTTTGCTACATAGTAAGACTATAGGTACTTTTTATTCTAATTTCTATAATGTGTATACTAATTTAATATAATTTTAATATATACATGTGATTTGAGAGCCATACCAAGATCATGCAACACTGTCACACACATACTCACAGTTATGAACATGAGTCCCTAATCAACTGGAAGAGGGTGGAGTGACACTTACATGATCGAGTGTTGTGACAATTTGGACTCATGCCTAGAGTTGATGTGGCACGTTGACTCTACTTTCAAAAGGTTCGTGGTCGAGGTAAAGCAGATGTAGACGGTTGATTACCAGATGCACATTGTCGCTAGGAGAGGTGGAGGAATTACATAGTCAAGGGCTTTGATGAAGATGGTGACGGCTATCAAGACATGTACATGTCTGGTTCTTCTCTCTTACGGCCAACAAATCCTCCCATCACTTTCTATCCTAGAGCACCTGTAGAGTACATATATTAAGCGTTAACATAAATATTTTGTTAAATTCAATATGTTACATACATAGTTGAGGCTAATTTCACACGCTATTTTTCATGCAAAGCACATCTTGGTGACTCGATATCATCTTTCGGCCGCATTTTGCGTATAGATGAGCATGAGTTACGGAGTCAGTAGATAATGAGGTGTTATGCAGAGACTTGAGGTTGCAGGTACATATCGACGACCCACATTATGGATCGGAGCCTACAGAGGATGTCCCACAGCATGACTAGGGCGCCGACCATCTACATATGCTGATCCAAGTCCTTCTACATACCAGCCTACGTATGAGACACAGCCGCCTTTCTTCTCATCACAGGACTATCCTACGCAGACTTCTGAAGATCTTGCATTGGAGGACCACCATCGCGGATTGTCCACCGTGCACTTGATCGACACACCTAGAGTGGTGCGATTACCACATGAGACGTTAGATGTTTAGGATAGTGTGGCATGTGCATCTGTAGTACATTGGTTCATGTATGTTTTATTTTTCTTTTTAGATAGTGCAATAGTAGACGATCCATTTCTTTGTATATATCTTGGAATTTTGTTGTATTGTATTATTTTGGTAATCTTCTATGTGTTTGGATACAACTAATTTTTTCTTTTCTCTTTTACTATCTATTTCACCATCATTTTGAACAGTAGAGCCTAAATATTTGAATCACTCTTTTAATGACTTGTTCACCTAATATCATAACACTAACACTATAACTTATACTAAAATTACAATCCACATATTTAGTTTTAGATCTACTTAAATGAAAACCTTAGACTCTAAGGTTGACCTTGATAATTCAAGCTTCTCTTGGACTCACTCAGTCTTATCAACAAGAAGAATTACATTAGCAAAAAGCATACACCAAGGTAAAAAATTGCCGATCCTTGATGTAAATGACTTGAATACGACTAATTATCGATCCTAATATTCAAGTCATTTACATTAATGATTGGAAAAAAATTGTCGATCCTCAATAGCCTTCTTATAAATGCCTAGTAAGAGCATCCATATCTAAAGCAAAAAAGATAAGGGCTTAAAGCTGATACTTAATGTAATAGCTCTACTGTACATATCCTTAATGACTTCAATATGCCTAATATTAATTCACCTTAACAATTTGAATATGCTTAATGACTTGGTGTAACCCAATTGAAATAAAAAAATATCTATTAATATTAGCCATTTGACTAAAATACTTTAGAGCAAGTCGCCGATCGGGGACTAGTTGACGTTAAAAAGCTAGAAGAATCGGATGATTAGATATTGTACCACACAATTAATGCCTGCCACGTAATTATCGTAGAGTTATGTTACATACATATACTATTTCTAATTTTTTTAATGATACTTAAATTACTAATTATATTTTAAACTATACTTATTTTAAAAATTTGCCTATATTTTACTTATATTTGTTACAAAATAAATTCTGATTAATATTGAATAATGGCATTTTTTTATTAAAATGTTAGGCTTGAAATAAATGATTTATTAATGAAGTAATGTTCAAATATGACTAAAATAAATAGTTGAAATAGGAATCAAATAGTCTTTTAGGATTGATTGATGTTTGATCATATGTAATATAAAATTGAATAAAATATTTTGAATTAATCATGCTACAAGATACTATGAGCTATTAACCCAGTAATATTTTAGTAAATTTTGTTGGAAGGTTCATTTCTAAAATGTTTGACATTTGATCTTTTTGTAATAGTAGTTATAATCAAATTAATAATTAATAAATGATCCTATATTCTTAAAAGAGTTTTGAAAAAAAAAAAGAACTCATTGGCTCTTTTAAATTGATCACTATATTAAAATAGAAGTCAAATAATTTTATTATCAACAATTACAATTATGTCAATTTTTTTAAAAATTAATACTTCTAGTGATAATCGAAGGTTATATTTTAAAATTAATTATTTTTATAAATGAATATATATATATTTTTTGTAATGCATCATGCATATAAGCATCTTATATATAATTTTGTATTGTTATATCGTTTATTATAAACTATGCTTTGAATTGAGTTATATAATTGAAGATTGGGTTCATGACAAGTTTGAACATCTTTGAATCGGGTTGAGACAAAGATCATGACTCGAAGAAATATTTCGATAATATTCGATTCTGACAAATAACAGTTATCATAGAATTGATTTCATTATGAAAATCGTCAGAATGAGGTTACTTTCTTTCATAATTAGTATTAAATTCAAATGCTATGATACTATTTTTTGTAACATCCCAAACGATAACCTAATACTATCGAAAAGATATGTAACAAAGAGAGTACATTTAGGTAACTGAATTTTTCATAAACAACTGTTTTGAAAACTTTACATACCACATAATAGTATAAAAGATCATATTCTAAATTTGTCCAACAAAATCACAAGAGCATCTAAATAATAAATTTACCACAATCATAGCAAGCAAAAATAAACCAATTGAAACTTTTAATTCCAACTATAGAGCATCTAAAACATTGGATATTAAAACAATCTCTATAGATTTGCTCAAACTCTTCCTAGGTAATCTAATCTGTAGATCTGCTTGCAAAATTTTCTAACTATTGGCCTCTCCACCAATGCTCTGCCTCCCCTTTCAACATAAATACTATCATAGATACACTTCTATCTAATAGACATTTCATCTCATTTAAACAGTTCTCAATTTGGACAATCCAGTCTTCAACTACGTTGGTATCTACTCCTCCTTTGAATAATGGTGGCTTCAAACTCTGAAATAATTTCAACTCCTTATCGATATCACCACTAATACTGGTACTAACACTAGTGCTCTAAACTGCAATTGTGACTAATTCTGATATAGATGTTTGTCACACATTAGGTGATGTAGGTGCTACGAAAGATTGCATTTTCTCTATCATCATTTTCATCATTTGCATTTGCATCATAATAGTTGTCACATTTGTTGGTACATTTTTTTGCTTACTTCCCTCATAATCAATAGTTTCAATTTCAATATCTCTACCTAGTTGAGTTGACTACCCATTTATTCTTTCAAGCACCCTTTCAACCATATTTGAAAATGAATAGCATAACATATGTTTGTCATATATATTAATGTTTTTGTATGGCACAAAATATAAGTTATGAGTTTATGTCGTGTACACCACTCACTTATTACAATTAAACCAACATATGCTTTGTAGAAATCGAATCATATTCCATTCTTACCACCTCTAAACCAAATCATGCTTCCGTGATCGATCATTTGAATTCAAATGCTCCGATGCCATTTTCTATCACATCCCAAACGATAACCTAAGACCCATCGAAAGATATGTAATGAGAGAGTAAATTTAGGGTGAATTTTTCTTAAACAACTATTCTGAAAACTTTACATATTATAGAATAGTGTAAAAGATCAATATAGTGTCTAAATTCGAATAAAATCACAAGAACATCTGAATGATAAATCTACCACACTCATAACAACCGAAAATAAACCAATTGAAACTTTTAATTCCAAACTGAGCATTTAAAACACGGATAGTAAAATAATACTTTTAAAATTTATTAAATTTACTTTCAAAATTTATTTATAATGTTTCTCATACAATTTTCAAAATGGGCAAAACTTACTCTTTCGATTTCTCCTTACCCTTCCCTGAAAAACAGTTATACTCAACTGATAAGTCATACGACTTAGTAAGATAAGCAATCTAATATAGATTTGAATTATAGAAGAGTAAAATGTTAATATGTATGTGAACTAAATAATTAAAAAAAAAGGTTGCGTGTATAATCAATATGGTTGGTATTGTAGCACAATAACTTATTAACATATATATCATAATGTAAAAGCTACATAGAATTTCTTTTATTTTTATAGGAGACCCTTTTGCTCCATATCATATCATTTGAGGACCATATTTTTCTCACTAAGAACCCTTTTGTTATTCTTGTGCAAGTAATATCATAACATTTTTTTTGATTCTTATCACATGACATGTATAAAAGTTCATGCATAGTTTAGATCGAAAGATAGTATGCAAATAACCAGAAATAAATCAAAATAATCGTTGAGAGGCATAAATATGAAGCTATGCATATGACTTGATTTCAAATAAACTTATAATGATGATTATATGAGAACATACTGTAGGCTAATATTGTACTCACGAAAATGCGAGAATGATAAATATACTTTTGTATTATAATATAAATCTTCCCTATCGTGAACTTCATTCGAAAATGAGATTTAAACCTCTTCCGTACATAAACAATATCAATGACTTTTCTCAAACAAATACTATTTCAAGTTATTCAAAGCGCTTGATACTTCAAATAAATTTGGATGATTAATTAATCACCTAGTAATTTATAATAATTCATTAAAAGAATTTAAATATTGTATCTTATAAATTATTAAAACTTACTAATTAACATAACAGTTATCACCCATGCTTCCTACTACAGACCTTCTTATTTATGCTTTATTCGTGCTTAAAGTGAGAAAATAATATAATTAGAATTTGAATTAAAGTGTTTACAATTTAATTAAAATAAGTTTCTTTCAATCTCTTACTATTCATAATACTCCTTAGTGAATTTAAACTTATTTAATTAATCAAGTTAAATTGCTACCAAATAAATCATATTTAATCATAATATATATACATATATATATATATATATATATATATATATATATATATATATATATATATATATATATATATATATATATATATATAGTCTTACATAAACCAATTATTAATTTAATCATTTCACTTTAGCTAACATAACAAACTTTTAAATCATTAATACTTTATTTTATTCCATAAAAATATTGCAACTAATTTCAAATTAATTTATTAATATACAAAATACCATGTATATAGTAAATATGATATAATTACCTATCTACCTATACAACAAATAAAAAGAAAATAAATAAATATTAAAAATAAAAATCTTATTTACCTCTTAATTCCCATGGGAGCTGCAGTGTTGCACAATACCCGATCGATCCGACTCTGGGACGACTCCCCCTCATGAGAGCTACCAACATTGGTCATTTACTGGCCGATGCGACAACCTCCCACACCACAGCCCACCGAACCTCGCGGCCCCTCTCTCTCTCATGCTCCTCTGTCTCTCACATTGGAGGGGCGACAGCAGTAGGGAAGAGGAAAATGCAAAGGAAAATGAGAAGCAATCGATGTTTTATATTTCAATTCCTAAACCAATGCATGTCGAGCTAAGTGGGATTTCGTCCCCTATAGTGTAAAAGGAATAAAGGCTAATTAAGAATTTATTTAAATTATAATCATTATTAAAACTTGTTAATTATTACTTATTAAGAAATAAAAATTAATTAATAATATTACATTATACAGACCTTACAATTACTTTAGCATTAATTTTTTTTTCGCTATAATCGAAAGAATATTTTCCTCAATGAGGATTATCAAACATCGTCTACATAACAGAATGGGGGATGATTGGCTTAATGAATGTCTAGTATCTTATATTGAAAAAGATATGTTTGATTAATTCCTAATGATATAATTATGTAATTTTATTAAAAAAAATACAAAATAGATGGCAAATCTTATAATTAATATTTAACGTATTGATTATATTATAATGAAAGATTTTGATTTGAATTTTATATTATATTTTTCCTCTTCCCCTGCCCACAACTACAATTTTGTCAAATATATATTTTTTAAATTAAAACTTTTTTTGACACAGAGCAACTGCCACCAAATTTGTAAATAATAATAATAATAATAATAATACAAAAATGTTGATGTTTGACATTTGCAAAATGTTGTTGGAGTGCTACAAAAAGTTTTAGGTTATTTATTTAGTGATCACTAGACTTAAAAAAAATTGATTTGAATGATTTTCAGGTTGAGTTTGAATCGAGAAATTTTTAATTAATTAGGTCGATTGGGTTGACCTCAATTCTTGACTTGTCAATTAAGATTTGACTCATCTCTGATCCACAAACTTCAAAATTGACAACTTTTTTTTTTACCTGTGAATCCTAATTTGACTCGATTTCAATCTATTTTTAACCTAATACATGCATAAATAGATCATTCAAGTTGTGTTATAGTCAAGCGGATTGAAAGTGAGTTGGGTTCAGGTTGAGATTTTGGACCCATTTAATAAACGGGTTGAGTTCTGAGTCATTGGTTTATGTCGATTTAATAACCCAACCCATAAATTGACACCCCTATTCAAATGAGCTTCACCATAAAGCAATGGAATTCAAGATTCGTGTTATTGATAATAATTAATTAACAAAAAATAATAATTAATTAACAAAAATAATAATTAATACAAATATATTAATTACTGGTAAAATAGTGGAGCAGAACTATAAGATTCTGTATTTTATCTTAGACTTTTAAGGTTATTTAAAAAAACAAAAGGGTAGAAGGATAATATAACAAAATGGATCCCACAGCACAATGGTTGTATTTTTTTTTTTTTTTTTTCCTTAGATGGAAGGAAGTCCGCCACTAACCTCTTCCAAACTATTTCAAAATATGATTTTATTGACGATCTTAATCATGTGCTATAACTAATTCAAAATTAATTAATTAATTCAGGTACATTAATTACCTGTAAAATAGTGGAGTATATTTATAAGAAGATTTTATACATACAGGAGATTACGAATCAGGAAAGTTACCAAAAAAAGAAGAAGGTTAAAACTGTAATTTAAGGGAACCAGATACTCACTCACAACAGTTATATATACAAGTGCTCAGAAGGCAGGCAGGCCATCAGAAATCGCAGGCTTCTATAATCTTCTCTCTCTAGCTCTCTCTCACTGTCAGTTGGCTTGCGTTCAAAGAAGAAACGTTCCACCTTTCTCCTCTTTCGTCTTTGTTGAGAGGGAGCCAAATGGGCAGAGCAAAGTTAGAGATCAAATACAGAGACGAATCTAGGGCGAGAATGAACACTTATAAAACCAGAATCAAAGGTATGGAGAAGAAAGCTGAAGAGCTCTCTGTGCTCTGCAGCGTAGATGTCCTCTTCTCCTCTTTCTCTCCAGATTTGAACACCTTCCACTACTGGCCGAGAAATCCCTATGAATTTCATCGCATTGTCGATCGTTATAAGTCCGTCTCACGGAACCAGCGAAGCGTCGTTCCTTCTCAAGCACAGAATTCAGCATCCCAAGAAGAACTATTGGATTTCAACAAAAGCTCGAAGAGGTGAGACAAAGGATCTGCTTTCTGGAGACAGAAAAGAGGTGGGGTTCTTCTTCATCTCAACAGAACTGTCAACTTATTAGCTCCATGAGACACAAAGAAAATAGTTGTGCTTCCGTTGTTGTTCATAACGAAATAAAAGAAGATCAAGATATATACTCCATGTTAGAAGATCTCGACGAGGATCTGACCTTATCAGATATTCCTTCAATTTCGTGCGCAAAGATCTTAAATGATGACTGGAATATCTGCACCGAGAACTATTTCGACTCTACAGTCATGTGTTCTGATCTTGGGGGTTTATCTCAAATTTTTTAGTTACCGTTAGTTTGGATATAAGGCAAAGGACTTCTGTTATTCTGTTTTCAAATATTAATCCTCGGAATACCTTTTTTTTTTTTTTTTTTTCTGTTGATGCAAAGATTTCAGCTGAATGTTTTGTCCATTTGAGATCTTGATGTATTGTAATAAATATTTAGATTTGAAATTTAAGAAAGCTGTCATAAGCTTTTTTTTTTAATTTTAGATTCAAAGAGTAAAATTAAGTACAATGAAGAATTTTTTTTTTTCTAAAAATAATTTAATAAAGCACCTAATCATTTTTCCAGGAAACAAAAACGTACTTTTGGAAATAAATTATTGTTTTAATTTTTCATTTTATTAATTACAAGTAAATGAGTTGAGCAGGTCTATAATATTTTATATTCACACGAGAATGAGATTCCAAATAAGATTACCCAAAAAAAAAATTAAAAAAATTGCAATACAAAAATTGATCCCAGAACGGTTATATTTTTTACTCAAGATTGGTTGCCGCCAGTAATCCTAGGTTATCAAAATCCTATCTCTCTCTCTCTCTCTCTCTCTCTCTCCCCGTCCGCTAGCTTGTGTTCCTGCACTGCAAAGAGGAAACCGTCCACCTTTCTTTGCTTCTGTCTAGGTGGAGAAGAAACTATGGGACGTGTGAAACTAGAGATGGAGTACAGAGACGAATTTCTGGGGAGAATCGGTACCTATAATAGCAGAAACAAAGGTATGAAGAAGACGAATGAAGAGCTCTCTGTTCTACGGGATAGACGTCCTCTGCGCCTCTTTCTCACCAGATCTGAAAGCTTTCAACTACTAGCCGAAGAGAAACAATCCCAAGTAATTTTCCGTTAAAAAAAAATTATAAATCATTCTTATTAATTAAGTATAAGAGAAAAAAATTGCGCAGCGAATTTTTTTTATTTCTGAAATTAAATAAAAAAACATCAAATTATTTTACCACAGCCTTCTACCAGAAAAAAATAAAAAAAAAATAAAAATAAAAATAAAAATAAAAAACTCTAATTGTACAGATAGATCGAGACAAAAAAAGTTATTTTTTCTTCATATTTTTATAAGATTAACGAGTGCACTTAACACTATTTGACACATTTTATAAGATTGAGAATAAGCTAAAATTTTAAAATAGATATAATTTAAAATTAAATTATTAATTTAAATATTATTAAAAAATTTTAAGAATAGATAAAATTAGTTTACAGGGTGACATCTTGGTTGACATAAAAATCGAATGTGAAGTCTCCATGTTTTGGCTCACATCCTATCAATTCCAGAAAGTTTGACCAGAAAGTTTCCTTCATCGGACTCAAAGCTCCCTTCCGGACCCATTTTACACCTCACGTACATCCCTCACTGCCCTCAGAGTTGCAAATTTGTTCGATAAAAATTTCCGCTTTTTTATTTTGGCCGAGTTCTTTTTTTTACATCATTTGATTATAAATCTTTTGAAGCCTAGTTTTCCATTTGAACTTAGAGAAAGCATGCATTTGGAATGGTTCATTAGGCAAAATTATTTTGAGTGGATTAAATGATTAAATTCTTTAAGATATTTATGATGCGTTTGTGTGGCATGCATATAAATTTGTTAATTATTAATGTTAGACTTTTCAGCAGGTTTAAAATGAGTTGAGAGTTTGTTTTCTTCATGTTATTCTACAATGGGCTCTTGAGTATTGACAAAAATTTCATATCTGTGTACACTAGTGGTATAAATCGTCTAATAAAGTTCCACGTGTATTAGCATCGATTTCAAACAGAGATTTTGAATTCTCTGCACATAGGTCCGAACATGTACAATATTAACTTAACTTGCTTTTTTTCGTGCTTTTCTACATCTTGATATATGATGATGAAGTTTGTGAGGCCATACTAAGTGAAAGTCGCCAAACATAAGTCCTATATGTAGGTGGAACCACACTAGTATGCTGTGGACACAATAGTCGACTTACTAATTACTCAAATTTTGATGTTGACTTCATTTCCCTCAACGTGATGCAATAAAATAGTGATACTTTACAGAACTAGTTGTTTCCTCATACTTCACTACTCTTATTACACTTTGTACTTATGGATATATATACATCCTTACTCATGTAGAGTTTTATTTTATAGATCCACAACATAAATTGATTTTTCATCAAATGAACAACCTCACTCTTTGTGTTTGAATGATGAAATACAAAACAATGAATTCTAACTCATCTCATGAACTTGGGTAGTGATGATGACAACATCTTATCATGTAGAGAACCTAATGTAGGCACAAAAATAGCGGGTATCAATTTTATGTAGATTATGCATAGAATCAATTTTGAAGGTAAGTGTTTTCAAGTAAAAGAACCTCCACTTCACGATTGCTGATTGGTCTATCATTAATAATGCCGAGTTTCAAACAATCACTTCAAACCAAAATAACCTTTTAGTTGGTTGTGCACAATATTGTAATTCTTTCAGCTTTGTCAATGCGTTTGCATGTTAGCACGCTTGGGAGGTCGGAGAATTTCTTACATTTTACCATACATGCATTAATCTAATGATGAGTATTGGACATCATCAGTGTACTTTCAAATTCATCAATTACTTCATTCTACCAACAATAAGATAACAGATTGGCCTCAAACCAAGAGAAATCATTAGGAGAATGGAAACACGATTCAACAGTAGACCCTCATAAGAAGGCATGGGATGCAAGATGAAAAGACATTAAGTTAATATTTGGAAGTTAGGAAAAATCTTATAGATCATTGAAATTATTCATGGAAGTAACTTGCTTTGTAATGCCGTATATCAAATCCAATCCACATCTCATCATTTTCAAAGAATTTTTTGGTCATTTGGACCCTCAATTTCGGGAATCTTGTCATCTCGTTTTAAGTTTAAATGGTACATATCGCTTGAAAATATCATAGGACATTACTCACCGCTATAGCTTGATTGGCTTATTCCCCTTTTCATTGGATGTTGTGGAATCTCAATCCAACCAATCTTGGCTTTAGTTTCTAATTTGTTTGCATGAAATGATTCCACGTTTCATCACAAGTGACTTATGTGTAATATCGGACATCATGCAGTGTGTTCATGGATGGTATATATTTTCTTAGGTTGTCCATCAACATTGTTTAAGGCATTTGTGGAAGAATTACAAGAATGAGATAAGAAAAATTGGGATAGCAGATGTTGAGTGTTTTTTTTTTTAAAAAGATGTACATGGTAGTATTAATAACATCCAAAGTTTCAAGCGGTACATGAATGATATTAAAAATATTAAAGTAGATGCATACTAGTGGTTAATGGACCATGACATTATAAAATAGTCAATGATACACAATGGTGGTATGAGGTTTGGAACAATGACAACAATGCCTGAGTATTTCATTGGTGTTTTAAAGCAAGAGAATTGCCAATCCAAGCTCATATCATCATATATTATAATATAGTGACACTCTATATAAAAATATGTGATAATGTTGTTCATCTTGTGGAAGAAAATAATTCTTTTTTTTCACAACGCACACAAAGTCTAATAAGTCATTGAAGAAGCACACTTTAACCTATTAGGATAAATGCTAGAGGTCCAAGTGTTTGATATGTCATGTCATTCATTTAAAGTATAAATCATTGATGAAGAATCTTGTACAAGTTGTAGATGAATTTATATTTCTACTTTTCATGCTCATATGCAATTGATGCAATAAGATATAGAATGAACCACTTGGTATACATTTCAAATACTATAAACTTCACAATTACAATGAAACTTATGCACATGAATTTCATGTTCTACACGAATGTAGTGTTTATCTCTTACAATGAAGATCTTGGGCTCCATGCCTTATTACCACCATTCTACAAAAAAAAAAGATCAAGGAGACCACGTACTAATAGATTCAAAAATACTATGGATGAAACTACAAATTGTAGTAATCATTTATGTGGTATATGTTAAATAGTTGGTTAAAATAGGTCATCTTGCCCATATAACCCAAACAAGGAAGGTATTAACATCTTTATTACTACTACATTTTAGCATTTATTACTATTTTTATGCAATAAATAATTTCATTGCTCTAACATACATGTACGATGGCCGAGGCAACTACGAAGCTAGCTAAATGTCGACGTGGGAGGGATGCTGGGAGGAGGAGGTCACTTTCAGAAGACTGTGGTTCACCCAACATTGCCTCTTTGTGCAACCTCCATAGAAAGCGCTTGACAAGATATATTCTTTAACTTCTTGTCATCATTATTTTTTATAATGTAATTTGAGACAATTTATTTCTTTGCAGGGGACTATTTTGGAGGCCGCATCATATTTAGTTATGCTTAAGGAATGACCCATCTATTATTCCCATTTCATGGTTTTATGTGAGGTTGGATTAAATTGTGAGACATACATATGCTTAGACCACAATTTGACTAATACATTGGTTGATAGGTGGTCTCCGCAGAGTAATATATTCCATATGGCTGTTAGTGAGATGAAAATAATATTACAGACATCACACTAATCTTAGGTGTTCATAGTTGGGCTTCAAATTATTGGGCATGTTATGGTTGGAGAAAGGAAGGTTTTAGCGATTGTTGCATTGGTCATTAGCCAAACATCCATGCAGATGTCGTTACCAAGATCCAAACAAACCTAACATCCCTTCCACATTTCAGATGGTACGAGCTCCTGCTAAGAGTTGTACGCTCTTATGATGACTTAGGTGGACCTTTTTTAGGGACTCTAATATTGACTTGAGTGATGTTGAGTTCAGCAGACATTTAAGAGCCAACATGAAGTTCATCATAGGATGCTTCTTACTTTCAGATACTTTAGGGTCTAAGGTTCAGTTGTAGTATATGCAACTATTAAAGGATTTGGAGGCGTTTGTACACTATCTTTGAGAGGCTGATAGCTCATATATGGGAATTATTAGAGTCAACATAACTGGTGCTTGCATATTACGATTTGACCATGGAGCACATACACATTGGGAGACTCATTACATGTACCACACCAAGAAATTGATGGGCTAAGTATTCAATTCAAGTACAATAATCTAACAACTTTATGAATCAACGAGTTTATGTTAAGCTATATTGATTAATTATAATTTCAGATTAGGTGAAATGAAGGGCATGTGCAACAGATGCCAGTGGGTAATGTTGTACTCTATCGAAATGAACTGAATGGTCTCCTACAAAGTCATATACATCACTTTACTAAGTTTATTGAAATTATTTAGTGAATTTTTTTTCTAAGTTCAAATTTACACAGGTAATTTGAGAGAAGACATTTTCCTAGAAGGAGAGGACATATGGTTGGCTTGCATTCCTCTTATTAGTTGGAAGAGGGTGGAGTGGCACCTCTCTGATAGAGTGCTTCGACAATTAGGCCACCTATCACATACAAATGTAACACTAGTTGACCCTCCATTCAAGGGGGTTGATGAGCGTGGTAAAGCAGATATGGATTGGGCTGACTACGATCAGACTCATATTTTTATGTGGGAGAGAAGGAGAGATTTCATTGTTGACATTGTTGATGAAGAGAAGGATAAAAAAAATACAATAGATCGATACATGTGATGGTATAGATCATTGGCTTCACTGTACCTATTGAAAGCCCTAATAGAGCCTCATAGCACATATTATCCAAGAGCACCTAGAGAGCGAGCATTCATAAGTTTTTATCATATTTATTTAAAATTTTCTCTTTCAAATTATTGAATTTAATATGTATTTCCTAATTAAAACAGATAGATTATTACTTATCATCTGAGGACAATTTTCAACCATATTTTGGGGAAACTAGTGACTCTGGATTACCTATGGTATTAAATAAGTTTGAAAAGCTAATATCTAATATGAGATTACACATGCAAATACTTGACACTACTATAGACCCATGTCGGTGAGGATATAGCTCGAGAGAAAACACACCTCTACATGATTCACATTTGGGAGTAAAACTATCTACATGTGTTGATCCTAGACAGTCTACTTATCACCATCAGGCTCAATCTCAGCCCTACACACCAATCACCTCTTTAGCATATGTTGTCTCTCCAACATTTTGGATTCCCCTAGTAGAACCACAATATTTTTTTTAGTTAGACATTGAGTTCTACATCATTTACACAAGAAGACAATCTTTTGTCATATCCACGCCATGTGAGGAAATGAAGGACAGTTGATGAAGAACATAGGGTGGAGGGTCAACATCATTTGTGATATCATCCACTATGTGGACTTGCTCACTATACCCTCGGCAGTGTTGCGATTCCACCTAAACATCGCCGTTAGATGGTCTATATTATATTATTTTTATGTTTTAAAACAAATTTGTCTTCACGGTGTTTGAGATTTATTAGCTTTTTTTGCTCAAACTTGATCATCTATTATGCTTTTGAAATTGAATCATATGTTGCTTTAAAGATTGAAACACACGTTACTTTATCATAGTTCTAAACTTTGCGCTATGACTTTTATTTTCTTATGGGAAGCATATGTTGATTTTGAAGTAGATGTTCTGGATGTTCTATATGTATATTGGCATGTTTCTTTTCAGGAGTAAGCAATGCTACTACAATGATCTTACAAAAAGTTAGCTCATATAAGTCACTCGTTTAACAAGCTTCGGTCCAACAGTCAGTGCGTTAAATCATATTTATTCTTAAATTTTTTAGTAATAATTAAATTAATAATTTAATTTTACACTATATCTAATTTAAAAATTTACTCTTGAGAATAGCAACGTACAACAAGTAGATCCTTTCTTACCTCTTAGAACTTTTTATTAAAATCCAAGAGTTCATCTTGAAAGAAAGAGTTTAAAGGTAGAGGAGGAATGAGGCATAGTGATTATGATGAAATGGACTTATAACAGTTGAGTATGTGATGGAAGTCGGAGGGATTGTTAGGTCAGTAGTGGAAGGCTTTAAGATATATAGCAGAAAAGTCAAGAGGATGTCTACCCAGAGAATGGAGAGCTCTTTTCCTTCTTCTCCACTGATTGTCACCTATAGGTGTTGATTCTCAACCAGCATCTTTTCTATACTTCACCTCTAATTTTAGCCACCCATGGCTTTTTCTCATGGACCAAGCTAATAGCAAAGAGATGTGGAAAGGTTCTTCTTGCAGAGCGAGAACCCTAGTCAGCAGAGAGAGAGAAAGAGAGAGAGAGAGAGAGAGAGAAGACGATCATCAAAATAAATTCATTGATGAAGTAACCCCAATTCTAAAATAATATATTCGTTTTCAAACTTGACTTTTAACTTCATACAGTTTAAAAATTTTCATTTCTGATTATGATTATTTTTTTCAATGTATTATTATAATATAATTATTAATATTGTTGATTTCTAGGATTGATTCATATTGTGCTTATGATTAGACTAATTTGACTCAACTGATATTAGATGTAGCTTAATAGATCTTGTTGTGGAGCTCATCCTCATTTTTTAAATGATAGAAGCAACAAAAAAGATTTTAGGTAAATTAAAATGTGATTGTAATCTATAAAATAATAATTCAAAATAAATATTTCAAAAACACTTTTTAAATATAAATTATTTATCAAAAATATATAAAAGGATCATTGTTTATTAATGGTTAGCACAAATTACATCTTTTATGACTACTGTGGGGAAATAATATTATTATATATGTGGAAAGCAAAAATAATTAATGAATAAAAAAATTATGTTTGAAGAATAATTAATATTTTATTCAGTCTCATTTATTCATTTATTAATTTGATGAGCTAAGGCAATAGACTCTATAATAAAAGTAGGCACACCCTCCTCGCATCTTCAAAGATGGTGGGCCTCTATCCCTATCTCATTGGGTGCCAAAAGGTGACACAAAGTGGACTCTCTAGATGCTCTAGGCTCCACATGCAATCTGTATGTCTTTGAAGAAGGTAGCATATGAATGATCTCTAGGTGCACTCTAGATGGAGAGGTAGTATCCTCCATCTTGACTGGATCATCCCTACTACCTACAAAATAAAATAATAAGATATATGTTCAAATATAATAACAACAAGATAATAGCTTCATAAAAGAAAAGAAAGGCATATCACACTCATCTGTGCACCGTGAAGTCATGGACCTCAAACCTCGAGGAACTCCTTTGTGGCATACGCCATGCTTTGGATGCAAATGATAAGAAGCAAGTCAGAGTGTAACTAACTCTGTATGGTTGTAGGGTCTAGTTGAAACCTGAGTTAGTATGAGCAAATGTACCCATACAACTGAAGCTATATAAAATCTAGTCTTAATGACCAAACTATTTGTGTGATGAGCATCAACAACACCTGGTAAGAAAGGCCTCCCATCATAATGTCACGTGAAAACCAAACTGTGACCTTTTTTAGGCTGATATCCCTCCAAAATAACAGAACTACCAAAGCAAAAGCACAACCAGCTAGGACGTATGTTGAAAAAGTACTCAGCAACTCTTAAAGTGCGACTACCATGAAGAAGTGTATATATGTCCCGATGGTCTACACTATCTGTGACAGCAACCTCCATCAAATCAACAGGCAAAGCTTGTATCTCTGGATGATGAACCAACTAAAATCTATCTATAACTAAATGTGGAGTGAAGAGGAACAAATGAACTCGCTCTCACTCTAAAGTGGAAGAATCTTGGCACAAGTTCATCACTATAGAGAATCCCCTTTCTAAAAAGTAAGATGGACACTCCAAATAGGAAAAAGCTTCGTGAACATGAATATGAATCCAAGCGTAAAGGTACTTCCTTGGTAAAGTCAAATCTCGTAACTCAAGGGTCTTCGCCTTTGAAATAAGCCTTAAAACTCTAAAGATTCTAGCAAGCACTGTAGAAGCTAGGGAAAGTTGCTCTCCCTGAGATATCATGTTAGTTGACAGATAGACATTGGATCATATAGATCCATCTCTAATAGGTAACACAAATGCGCACAGCCATGTAGCCAAAAACTCTCAAAATAAATCTTCATCTATACCAGCTAGAGATGAATATAATGGAATGGAAGGCTCAATAGTCTCCTCTATCAAGCCATCACTGAACTGTACTCTAAAATCAAATGGATCACTGAAAGATATTGAGCACTGTATAATCCTCTCTTCAGCAAAGAAGCTATGAATCAAAATATCAATAAGAATGGTGGCTCGATATCGCATTGACAAACCTACTGTCAGGTAAGTTTGTTAGTAATGGCTAAGTACCTATGGGTAAATAGATGACAAAACCATTCTCCCTTCGATGCAGATGAAGGGCGTAAAAACGCGCTTCATATGGGATGCATTCCTTGTAATGGTGATCATAGGCGGTAGACGATACTTGCTCCCACAAAGTGATTGTCAACTCTTTTGGACCAACCTAACAAGTATTCCTACTAGAATCCCAGAGCTCAGCTACACCTCAAACCAAAAAAGGAGGAAGACTGTTAAAATCAAGCATCAAAGGATAAACAGCCTCATAAATCCCTGCTGTTTGTAACATACTCTTGTGAGCTCTTAGAATGTATCTAGCCATAACATACCCTGGCGGACTAGAATGTAGCCCACCAATGAGCCGTGGCCACTCTAATGTGGTGACTACAACCATGACTCATGATAATGACTCTCCGTTACGTGTCACGGGTGCAAAAACATCACAAGGTCCATATGACCGATCTGACTGCAAGGGGTTGTACTCCCATGAGGATAGTCATCCACCAGATCCTCAAATTCAAGAGAATTGGATGTACAATCTGCAAGTAAAGGAGACCGTTCAAAGAAGTTGTGATAAATATCACGCTCTCTCAACATCTTTGCAAATTGCTCAAGTTTGTCAGCGACATCTGCATCTCCTCGAAGATCATGAGTATCAATGGCAGCCCAAATATCATCCTCTCTGGGTTCAGTCGATGCCATATTTGCGGGTCTTCTCCAACTAAACATTTTCCTGCAACAATGATATATTAAGACTCATTAAAAGATGAGATAATAAATCACATAAAAAAAAATAAGACAGGGGAGGCTATATCCATAAATAGCATGAGATGTCTAAAAATTAGGTTAACGTCATAAAGCTTGCAAAACCAATCATCTTATAACAAATATGATCCACTTCAAAGCGCACAAAAGCTAAGTTAAGCTAGCCAGGAGAGTTAAATAGGCGATGATCATAATGTTATTTCGATCAAATGCACAAATATGCAATGCATAATCACATATGTGAATAAAACGATGGCATAGAGATGAAGAACTGCATGAGATGATAAAGTTTGCAATATCAATATATATATATAAATGTAGTTAGATTCTGTTAAATTAATATCATAAAACATTAGATTAAGATATTTATTCTAATTAATCAAAATCTGTATTAAAGAGAGAGAGAGAGAGAGAGAGAGAGAGAGAGATAATTAAATTAAATTTGAATTAATATGCCTCTATTTGGAAGTCATAAATTCCTATATATATCATAATAAAGTTAATTTTATGATTAATCTCTTGCTTATTACAATAACATAAATATAGCAGCTTAATTTAATCTATTACATTTTAAATTAATTTATATATAAAATGTAAGATTAAGTCTGTAACAAAAAAAGTGTATGTGTATGTTGATTTAAAGTGGGCTTTTGGGCCTTGGGCGTTAAATATAAAAACATGTTTATATAACATCCCTCATTTCATTTTAGTTGAACCTGAAATGGTAACGGAAATAAAATAAACTTAAATGAATCCGCTGCTTTTCTAATCGAAATCAAAAATTCGAAATTTTCGAAATACTCGTACACTGCAACGGCGTCGTTCGACCGATAAAATATTACGAACAAAATCCGGTACAAAGAAATAAGAAAAGGCCAAAAAAGGGGGAGATCACTGCAGTCCTACAGCTGGTTTTTGGCGGACTCTTCCATTGGGAAATTTCCGAACACAATCCGGCTGCACTCCCTCTTTTTCTCATAAGCGTCACTTCCCATCCTCAAGCTCTCGCCGGCGATCACATAAAGCACAACCAACTCTCTTGAATACGCGTGAAAGCTCTTCCTCATGTAAATGGCAAAATTTTAAAATTAAGTATGATTAAAATCTTAATTAGCGAAATAAATACGTTTTTAAAAAAATTTCAAAATAGGCACAGTCCTCCACTAAAATAACTTTTTTTAAAAAAAATAAGAATTTACATACAGATCACACAATTCTTATATATTTACATATATATCCTAAAATAGGTCTTCCCCCTCTCTCTCTCTCTCTCTCTCTCTCTCTCTCTCTCTCTCTCTCTCTCTCTCTCTCTCTCTCTCTCTCTCTCTCTCTCTCGTGGTTATTTTCACTCAATTTTTGTTAATATATAATTTAAAATTATTTAAAATATATAAATAAATAATTTTAGTAAATAAATAAATTATATAAATAAAGATATATATATAAATTTATTTAGTTATTTATATATTTAAATTATATAAATAAAGTTTAGGTAAATAATTTTAAAATATTTAAAATATATAAAATAAATAAATAGTTATTATATATATATATTTAATTAGTTATTTATTTATTTAAAATATATAATTAGTTAAACAAATAAATAAATAATTTTAAATTATATAAATATTTAGTTATTTATATATTTAGAAAATATTTAGTTATTTTATATATATATATATATATATATTTATTTATTTATTATATATTTATTCCTTTCTTTATTTATTTATTAAAAATTATTTATTTATTTATTTTTCTATATTTTTATATTTTTATATTTTTTGTTATTATTATTATTATAGACTTATATAAATAAATAAATAAATAAATATATATATATATATATATAATTAAAATATTTTATATATATCCGTCACGGAAGACCATTTAAAACTCATCCTTCTGCATTTTCTTATCTTCTATTCATCTTAAAATTAATCTTTGGCAAAATTTTTAAATAAGTTAAAAATATTTAAAATATATAAATAAATAGTTATTTATATATATATATATATATATATATATATATATATATATATATATATATATATATATAATATATATATATATATATATATAATATTTATTTATTTAAAAATATATAATTAGTTAAATAAATAAATAAATAATTTTAAATTATAAATATTTAGTTATTTATATATTTAGAAAATATTTAGTTATTTATATATATATATATATTTTTATTTATTATATATTTATTCCTTTCTTTATTTATTTATTAAAAATTATTTATTTATTAAAATTATTTATTTATTTATTTATTTTATATTTTTTATATTTTTAGTTGTTATTATTATTATTATAGACATATAAATAAATAAATATATATATATATATAATTAAAATATTTTATATAAATTATTTTTAAATTATATTTTTAAATTATATTTTTAAATATTTTAAATTATTTATATAACTTTAAAATATTTATATAACTTTAAAATTATTTATTTATATATTTTAAATAATTTTAAATTATATATTAACAAAAATTGAGGAGAAAATAACGACGAGAGAGAGAGAGAGAGGGGGAAGACGTTCGGCCCTGACATTTTAGAATTGATATGTAAATATATAAGATTTGTGTGATCTGTATGTAAATTCCCATTTTTTAAAAAAAAGTTATTTTAGCTGTGCACAGCACCACCCATTAAACGGACGACTGTACCTATTTTGAAATTTTTTTAAAAACGTGATTATTTCACTAATTAAGATTTTAATCATGCTTAGTTTAAAAATTTTGCCCATGTAAATGCTTCACTCACCTTAGCATGCTCTAATCCGCACACACCAATAGAGTTTACCAACTCCAACTTCCTCTCTTTATCTATCCATTCCTTTGGTTTTACAGAGATTACAAAGAAGAAAGAAGTTATTTTGTTTAATTATTTTCTTCCCTTCTAGTCGACTCCGCCTTCCTCTCTCTCGTTCTATATGCTTTCGGTTTTACAGATTCCAAAAAAAAAGGGGTTATGTTATTTTCCTTTGCTTCCACCCTCTCTCATTCTCCCTCTTCCTCCCTCGCTTTCTCTATCTCTCTCCCTCGCGAATTCACACACAAAAAAACTATTTTTTACTCATGCTTTTCCTGCAGCAAACTCTCATTTTCTTTCTCTCGTTTTCCTTCCTTCTCTCTCAATCCAAACCGAGAGTTATTTTTACTGTTTTATCCTCTCCTTCTCTCTCTACCTCTCCATTTTCTCTTGCCGTGAGTTGTAGGGAAAGCATAAAAAAATAATAATAAAAAAGAAGAAGCGAAATTTCTCTTTTTAGAGTTTGACGAAACCGAGAATAATAAAAAGAGAGAAAAATTTTAAACAGATGGAAACTATTATATATATATATATATATATATATATATATATATATATATTACTTATTTGCAAGTTTTATTATCATAATGTGCTGTGATAAATTATAATATGATGAAATTTAAGTATATATACTCGTTGTTCTAACATTAAGGGAAAATCTTCAAGTTAAGTATTCGTGCGAGTTGTTCCAATGCGGCGAAGAAATGTGTATGTTTTTTGTGCAGGTACATAAATTTATATGCTTGCTTCGTATAAGCGCGGTAGGATCAAGATCCCTTAATGCAAGACATTAATCATGCGCTTTTATAATGATGAATGCCTCGCTAATTTCTTATGTGGGAAGATGTCAAGAGGTTGTCGAATTTTAAATTGAAATATAGGGAACAAATTTAAATGAAAAAAATAACTAAAATACATTAAGTGAAAATCGAGTTAAATTAATTGTATGTTGAGCGAAAAAAAATGAAAATGCAAAAATTAAAATTGGCAAAGAGAAAAAAAAGAGAGAATGAAGAAGCACAATTGTTCCAATACACATATATTGTCCTAACTTTTATTAAAAAAAAGAGAGAAGAAGCACAATTGACTTGAAAGCAACACATGTCATGAAACACGTACTTTGAGGCATCATATTTAAATTCAAATAAGTTGTATCAAAATACGTGCAAGACAATGAAATTAGACATGCACATTAAGATAATGTTATGTTTGCATATTATATGTAGATGTGCATATAAATGATTTGAAAAAAAGATTGACATTTGCACACATCATGATGCAATCTAATACTTGAATTATTGCAAGCAACTCAAATGTATTTTAAGAGTGTTGCAAGTATCCTCAAGTGATTTCATGTTCTATGAGGAGTGTCTTAAGCATACTCTTAATTATCTCATAAAAGTAAATTTTATTTAGATTCAATAATTGAAACAATGAATATGATTTGGCTACTTTTCTATATGGTGAAGTGTAAGTCTCACTTAATCAATCTAATTCTTCTTGCAAAATAGGAGTTGAGATTGATTCTAAATCAAACTCTCAATCACCAAGAAGATAATTAGATTTATACATTTACATATGACAATCAAAGGTCTAAATAGAAAAATCTTATAATCAAATCCCTAGTGATGACTGTGTTGATTGTAGAATCTAGCTTAAGAGGGTTATTATTAGCTAAAATTTTAACGTATTTATGTTAAAATATCTCAAATTCAAATTCATGAATACAAGTCGAGAGATCTTTATTAGAAATGAGCAAAGTTGACAAGGTTTACCCATGATGGTATTGAATGAAGATTTCAACCTGGAGGATATTCATCATCAAAATGTGCATGCAAGTTCAAACCAAATTAATGAAAATTATCAATACAAAATAAAGAGGTCTTTATCTCTTGGAACTTACTCTCTATTTCAGTTTCTATTATTGTTCCATCTTTAACTCTTAGTGAAACACACGAGACAAGAACTTAGCTTGAAGGTAAATATGATAAATGAGATAGCCATCAATTCTACTTTGGCCTCCCTTTGGAGGTGGGCTATCCTAGATGTTGCTTTGACTTTAGAGACCATATTAGTGCTAGAAATAATACGATTGTGACATGATGAGAACCCTCTTCTTTTTTTAATTAAAGGGATCTTAAGTCAAACTAAATCGTGGACATTTTATTCTCAACCTCTTAATGATCCACCACTGATCGGACCATCATAAGTAATCGATTCTCAAACCCAACCCAAACTTGATGATCCGGTGTTGGTTGACCGATCCGACCCTAACCTAGAGGTGAATGAGAGATCAACTTTTTAGATGACATTGTGATTGTTTGAAATAACTGATTGAGCATGATATAATGAAAGGGATGCCTCTCTCTTATTATAAGAAGGAAAGGAATCAGTTGATGAAAATAATTAATTTAGATATATTTTTTTCTCTTCTTCTTTTTGGACAGACATCCCACCAATTCTTATGGTTCGCATAAGATAAATTTTGTCATGAGAATTTCAAGACAAATGCTGAATTTTTAGGCTCTTTTTATGAATATTTTGTAAAAATGTTGTATAGTAAAGCATGCATAATTAAGAGAACAAATGGTTGATATTATTATCTCATTAAACACAGTGAGAGACACACTAATCATGATTCCTTTATCTTATAGAAAAACCCATTCTTCTTGTGCTCATACTATTTGATACACCATGATATAAGACATCCATCGATCACTAATTCTATCTCTTCAAGAGGAAATTTTGAACTTTGAATCTAAAATATTGTATACCAACAAAGTAATGGGAATAAATTATGGCTAGGGGAAAACATATAAAATATGTGAAGTGTTAAGTAGCCAACAAATAACCAGACATGATGTAGCCTATTTTGGCATATTGGACCATCAAATGTATATTGCCTCTTATCATAAGGTTATATATATATATATATATATATATATATATATATATATATATATATATATATATATATATATATATATATATATATATATATATATATATATATATATATATATATATATATATATATATATATATATATATATATATATATGTATGTGTGTGTGTGTGTATGTGTGTTTGTGTGTGTGTATGTGTAAATTTTTTTGAATTTGTGATTAAATGTTTTAAATATCCCAAAAAAATGTATACCTATTTTATCATATAACCTTGACCTTTATAACGGTGGATTCAAATTGACACTTTCTAGATTAGGTTATTTTAATATTATAATGATATTTATAATGATATTCAAATCAGCTTAATTTAAAAGATAGTTAGAGATGGTTTAAAGAAAATGAAATATGGAAAAATAGTAAGACTTGATGATATTCTAATAGAAGTGTGGAAATGTTTAGGAGACCAAGGAATTTCTTGGGTTACAAATCTTTTTAATGTTATTTTAAAAACTAAAAAGATGTCAGATGAGTGGAGAAAGAGTTTGTTGGTTCCTATATTTAAGAATAAAGGAGATGCACAAGAGTGTACAAATTATAGAGGAAGTAAGTTAATGTGTCATGCATTAAAATTATAGGAGAGAGTAATTGAGCATAGGTTACGATGTGATACAAAAGTTTCTCACAATTAGTTTGGTTTCATGCAAAGTAGATCTACTATGGATGTTATACATTTGTTAAGAGGTTTGATGGAGAAGTATAGAAAAATAAGGAGGATCTACATATGGTATTTATTGATTTATAGAAAGCTTATGATAAAGTTTCAAGAGATGTTCTTTGGAGAATTCTAGAAAAGAAAGGAGTTAATTTTGGTTATATTCAAGTCATTAAGGATATGTATACTAGAGCTTTTACTTGTATCCAAACACAAGGAGGATAGACAAAACATTTTCCTGTTTTAGTTGGATTACATCAAGGATTAGCTTTAAGCCCTTATATTTTTTGCTTTAGTTATGGATGCTCTTACTAGGCATTTACAGGAAGATGTACCTTTGTGTATACTTTTTGTTGATGCCATTCTTGTTATTGATAAGACTAGAGAGGGAGTCCAAGAGAAACTTGAATTATGGAGGTCAACCTTAGAGTCTAAAGGTTTTCATTTAAGTAGATCTAAAACTGAATATATGGAGTGTAATTTTAGTTGTAGAAGTCATAGTGGTAGTGTTGCCACATTAAGTGAACAAGTCATTAAAAAGAGTGAGCGATTCGGATATAACCTCTATTGTTCAAAATGATGGTGAAATAGATGGAGGTGTCATTAGTAGAATTCAAGTTGGATGGTTAAAGTGGAGGAATGCATCTGTCCTGTTGAGTGATAGAAATGTACTGCTTAAACTTAAGGGAAAATTTATAAGATTGTGGTAAGACATGCAATGATTTATGGTGTAAAATGTTGGCCAATAAAAGAGAAGCATAAGACTAAGTTAAGTATTGCAGAGATGAAGATGCTCAGGTGGATGAATGGCTTTACTCTTATAGGCAAAATGTGAAATGAGTATGCTCGGGAAAAAGTTCGAGTAGCTCCTGTGGCAGATAAGATTAGAGAGAGTCACTTTGGATGGTTTGACCACATAAAGAGTCGGCCGTCCAATGACCCGGTTAGGAGAGTAGATGCATTAGATTTACCTTATGTTAAGAAAGGTTGAGGTAGACCTTGGGAATTTGACACATAATAGGACACAATGGAGACGAAGGATTCATGTATCCAGTGGGATAAAGGCTTGTTGTTGTTGTTGTAAAAGATAGCATCAACTAAATTATTTTTTCTTAAGAAAATATTGCATTAGAAAAGAAAGAAATTAAGAACACCTAAATTTGATGTAAAATATTATTAAAACTAAATATATTTAATTTTAGCCACAACAATAATATTATCAAGCGATTAAACCTAGCAAGTGGCCAGAAAACATGCGAAGCAGAATGTGATGATAACGGCTCATAAAACCATCAGTATTGTATGTTAAATGGGGTTGGTTAATTTTATTTGAGAAAGGGTTTTGATATTTATTTTTGAAGAAGAGATTTTATTTGATTTAATTTTGATTTTGAAAAAGGAACCTTCACTTAACAAATTTGGGTATGCTAAGTGGGGTTCAATTAATTTTATTCTGAAAGGGGTTTAAAAATTTTTGGATAAAAGAATTTTGTTTTTGTTTAATTTTGATTTTAATGAGAGAACCTCCATTTAACAAATCGGATTATGTTAAATGGGCTTCATATGATTTTTATTTTGAAAAGACTTTTGAAATTTTTTTGTAAAAGATATGTTTTTATTTTACTTTGGATTTTATTCAAATTTTGTTAAGCATGGCGTGAACCTTGCTTCACAAAGCTAGTGGTAAGAGATTCTAAATTTTATGTTTTGTTTTCTTTCTTTCTTTAGTTAATTTATTTTTATCTATTGGGAGACCTAATGAGGGTTTTAAGACCTACATGGAGTGAGATCCTAAAACCTAAAGGATGTTGGCTACCTTCGCTTAAGGATGAAATAAGCAAAGTGTCAATGAAAAGAAAGATAGTCTTGGGCTTATATAAATATAAGTCCACTATCGATGCTTGGACATAATAACTGTCTACTAAAGATGGAGAGAGGAACTCTCCCCAGCGGAGTAGCTAGAAAATTTTTGGTGTTTATTTTTAAGATGTGGAACACCACGTAGATCATAGGAGGTACTTATTGAAGTGATCGGGTATGACATTAAGGAATGGTATACTATCTTGAAAGATAAAAATCAAAATCTTATAATGGATCTAATCACCTAATAAGGACTTCTAAGGCATGATGGGACTTCGAATATACCAAAAATTTTCCCCTACTTTACATGAAAAAGTAAAGTAAGGTATATTTTAAGCCGGGTTCATTAGGTTCCCTATGGAGGCAAGCCTCCATAGTTAATTACATCCTATGAGATGAAATCCCTTAAGAATACTCTCGTTTAAAGTAGAAATTAAGGTCTTAAAATATTTCAAGGCTAGACTATCAAAGGATTAGTTGTATTTGGAAATTCAAGTGAGAAAACTCAAAGAGAAGACTTATTATCAAAGCTAAAGAGAATGAGTAGGAAATGCTCAAGATACTAGGTAGCCTAGTGAGCATTTCAATCTATCATATGATCGGGATTTATATATTTGGAATTGAGAAGAAATTTATGTGTTAAAGTTGACATTTCATTAAAAAGCTAGGACTTATAATCTAATAACACAAGATTATAGAAAGGTCTAAGAGGTGAGGATTTATGCTTATAGCTGAAGGAAATAGCTACCTCAGATCCTAAATCTAGGGATATTTAACACAAGTTAGAGCACGACCTAAATCTAAGCCAAAAGGGGACATAGAGGTTTATCTCCACAAGAGAGAAAAATATACATCTGACTTTTGGACTTACAACCACCAGGACTATCTGCCAGCTAACACCTTCTATGATTTAAATTTATGTAAGCAAGTCTTATGTGTTACAAGATAATTGGGCTATTATTTAATTGGAAAGAAACTAAAGTCCTAAACCCACTCTCTAAGAGACTATAGCATGAGTGGTATAAGCATATGACTTAATCTAAAATGCAAAATCTTTACAAATTTTCATTTTATTTTGACACATTCATTTTGACAAAGGATTTGAGATTTTGTATGTCTATATGCATGATGAAATTAGATTATTGGCTAAAAAAGCAAGAAGGGTGTTTTTCACC
>CM038231.1:47896770-48128865 GCA_021442155.1 Cymbidium sinense | reverse complement strand
CAAATTTATCATTTTTTTTAAAATTCACTAACATGATCACTATAAATGGAACCAATACTATAACCTATTTTTCTTTGAATTCAAATAGCAAAGATCTTAAATTCAAAAATATCTCAAAAATCTCACCCAAGTAAATCTTGTAAAATCATCAATAAAAATAAATATGTACAACTTTCCTCCCAAATTAGTGGTACTGATAGGTCCAAATAAATCCATGTGAAGAATTTCTAAAGGTCATGAAATGACAGTACTTGATATGGATCTTAAAGAAGATTTAGTTTGCTTACCATGTAGACAGGAATCACACAAATGATCGTTAGAAAAATAAAATCTAGGTACACCTCTAACCAAGTTAACTCGTGTAATCTTCTTAAGTGTGTGTATGTTGGCAAGACATAATCTCATATGCCATAGCGAAGACTTATCTAATGCATACATCAAAAAGACAGGAACAACCTAATTTATCAAAATCAAACTTGTAAATATTATTAATCCTCATACATTCTAAAATGAATTTGCCATTTACATCAAGTAAGCATTTATCATTTAAGAATTTTACATTCAAAACCCTTATCACATACCTAACTAAGCGATTATGTATCGATCTGTCAACAAGAAAGACCTTTTCAATTGATAAAGAATTTTGAATATTAGTGGTACTTGACCCTAATACTTTACAAATTGTGTTGTCTCCAAGAGTGACCTTTCCTCCACTTTTAAGTTCCAAAGAGATGAATTTCTTTTTGTCTCCAATCATATGCTCAAACACCCTCTATCTAAATATTACATGCCTCCACTGGCCGCTGAGTTAAGACATATATGTTCATCGTCAGAATCATGAGAATCACTTTTTGGCATCAAACAAAGATTTGTTGCTTTTTTTACAATTTTTTTCCAAACAAATTTAGATATGAGTCCATTTAGAATGCACATTGATTCCTTCTCTTGCTCATCTTTGCATCACTATTTTTTTCCTTTTTATTCTTCTGATTGGAGTTTTTGAGCAGAGGGAATTCTCGCTTGATATGATCAATTTTTTTACATTCATATTAAATTATATCAATAACATTTAAGAAGTTCTTAGTTTTACCTTTGCCTTTTCTTCAATCAAATCTCATCTTTTTTATCTTTTAGAAAATTGTTAAACTTTTTAATTATGAGTGCAATGTCATCCTCCTCAATGTTGCAATCTTCTTAACAACAATCAAAAGTATTAGCTTTAAGGAAATGGTATTCTCCTTTTCTTGTCACCCATCAATATTCATTTAAAGAATTTTTTTTCATAAATAATAAGAGAGAGTAAGTGATCAATAGAGTAAACAAATAAATCTTTATATTGATATAGCGGTAACCTTGGCATTCTAAGATTCACGTAAGCAACACATAATTTGTTAAGTTTTTTAGCATTAGTAAATTCTCATTCTAAAACATGTAATGAAGTAATATTTTTTTGTGGAACATGTGTACATATCAAAATTAGACTCATGAGGTAACACACAAAAGTTTGTAATCATGCAAAAGCATGTTGATTCAAGACTATTTAACCTTATTGGTCCCTCCATATATAACACGTAATTTATCTCAAATTTCTTTACTGATTTTGCAAGTGGAAACACTCATATAAATTTTCATATTTTAAAACATAAAAAATAACTTAATCATTTTGAATTCAATTGGGTTAAGTTCCTCTTCTTATGATCGTGAATTGAAAAGCCTTTCAATTCATTTACCATTGACAACATCATGTTGAGGTGAATATCCAACTTCAATCATATTCCACATTCAAAAATCGATTGATTGAATAAAAGTTGACACACATATTTTCTAAAAATTAAAAGGAATATCATCAAAGAAAGGTAATAGAGTGTCCTTCCATGGTGTTTCTATTTTCTAGATGTGCTATTGATGAATCTACTTGTGGTTGCTAGATCATGAAATAACCAACCTGCTCTAATAGCACTTATAAAGTTCACACACCCAAAAAGGAGGGGGGTGTAAAAATAGTGTGCTTTTAAAATTTTCTTTAACCAAAAAAATATATAAAAATTTTATTAATCATTGAGAGAGAGAGGGAGAGAGAGAGAGAAGTTTAATAAAATAAAACTAATAATCCAAACACAATGAAAAGAGCACTAGAAAAAATAACATAAAGAAAAGAAAATGGGCACAAAGACTTATAATGTTTCAGTCTAACTAGCCAACTTCTACTCTCCAAATCTCCTCCTAAAATCCACTAACTCTTCTTTAGCACAACACACCAAGGTTGAAATGTCTTTCTCCTTATTAGGTAATGGAGAAATCCTACACCCACTCCTCTTCTCATTCAAAGCAAGAATGATGTTACTCCCTCTTCAAGGTACAATAAAAATTTTCTTATAAAAAATTTTATAAAAGTTCTCAACTAGAATATTTATCAAGTTAAAATACAGGACTCAAAGGCAAGGTGAAAGAAAAGAACAGTTAAGATGAAAATGCAACATTACCAACACACAAGTCCTTGAGGGAAAAGAAGAGAGAGAAATCTCCCCACTTTTCTCTTAAATTAAGCACTTTTCCTGAAGCCTTCTTCAAGATTTCTCACATTTAAACTACTAAGTTAGGCTCCAACAAGAGGTATTTATAGGAGAGAACTGAAAAAAATTAGAAAAAATAATATTAAAATTTTGTTTACTACTATACGATCCAACATTGTATAGTACGATTAGTTTATTTCTCTAGGGTTAAGGACTTTGGATAATACAATTGTCCCATCAGCTATCACTATTAATAGTGTACAACCAAGGTTCATATTATATGAATAGTACTAACTTAAAATTCAGCTCTATATTCATTCATCCAATATGATCATATTGTACAATACAAACTTATTAAGATAAAATTTTATAATCAAATCCCTCAAATTCTAGAATAAAATCAAAAAATTACTAAATAAAATAGTATTGTATGATTGACATCATATTATATTATCAATCACATTAGGCATAATTTATAATTAATTTATTTAATCCTAATGGTTGAAATAATTAACCAAAAAAAGGATAATCATACAATACACTCATTATCTCCCAATACAATTAGTTCAATTTTAATAATTTTTACAAGAATTGAATTAATTATGATGGTTGAAAGTAATTAACAAATATGGACAATTGTCTAGTATGGTTGTGCTTGCTATAGTGCTTCATGTTGACGTAAGCTCTTCGGTGGTGCTAGCCGCAAGTAAGATTGTTGTTCCAACTAAAATAGTGATAAGGACCCACAAGAAGAGGCAAGATCCATTACTCTGGCCAAGAATACTATTGAGGACTCACAAGTAGAAGAGCATGTTCCTAATGGAAATGTCACACCTCTAAGTGTTCTTAAGGGTCGTGTTTATCCCATTCATTGGAGAAAAATTGTGGTGAGCAAGTTGGGCCATGATATAAATTTCTACTTTGGTGACTATTATTTCTTGTCCAATCTTATATGATCTTTTAGTTGTCACAATTGAGTATGTCAAGTATTCAAGAATCTATAGAGAAAGATAAAATCTAGAGATTGGCTCTCATGGTCGCCCCTTTAGAACTTCTAAGCAAATCGAAGATGATTATTCTTGTCACAGTAGATGAGTTATCATATCATTTGAGTGATAAGAAAGTTCATTCACTTCAAAAGTGGATTCATTTATCAAGGATAATGCCTTTGCCCAAGTGTCTTTTAAGAATTCCATTGTCTCTAATTGATGACATTGCTTCTCATCATGTAGAGGTGACTTCAGCAAAAGATATTCTCAATGTCATCAATCTTTCAATGGCTTTGTCAATTGGAAACTCGGTGGTTTAAAGTTTTTTTTTGGGGAGGGATCTTTATTTGCTAAATATGGAATCAGCAAACCTAGCTACTTCAACTGTCAGAGCAATTAGCTTTACTTCGATGGATATTCAAAATATGATAGTGGGCTTTCCTTCATCAACTCATCAAGAAAGTAGCGAGTCCTCCCTCACAAGAGAAGACAGTGTTATAAGGGAGCCTTAGTCATCTACCCCTTTCTACCGAGTTCATTTCTTTGTAGGGGAGGGTAACTTTCCTTAAAGAAGACACAAACTCAAAAGGGTAGATGGTTTCCAAGTTGTTGAAGAAGTTGTAAGTTGTGGACTAAGTCTGAGAGGCTGGAGACTATGGAAGCTATTGCTATGAAAGCTAACATTTATGAAGGTCAAGTTGACCTCATTTCCTTATTGTGTTGAATCGAGCGGGTCTTCTCTCTTCATCACAAGTGCTAATTTTATGTTTGATTATTTTTCTAATAAAAGAGCACTCATTGTCGAGTGGCACTCCAATCCATAGTTAGGAAATCTAAGAAAAATATGAAAGAATAAAGACAAGGGTGAGTGTATGTAAAACGAATATGCATCTTAACAAAAAAAAATTTACTTTTACTTGCCTTTCTTTCATGCCTAGTTTATTTAATTCTTTGCTTGGTTACGAGTACATTCATTAAATATTTTTTTGTCATGTGGTATGTTGCTTGAGATTTCTGCAGGATTTAATAATGATTTATTTATTAAAGGCTTAACATGACACCTACATTTCCAAGATCTTTTAACCATGCCTATAAATTTCTTTGATCGCTATTAAGAGTTTTTTACATTACCACTTTTGATTTGGAGCAAACAGATCTCTTCTCGTATGAGTTCCTTTCTTCTTTCTTGCTAGGATTTTCGCCCTTTAGCGAGTCCTCCTGCAACTATGGTCAAGGCAACTTTGATGAAGGCATTGATTATCTTTATGTCAAATGTGGTGAATGAGCCTTGACACTTTCGACCCGATTGAACCCTTCATCTTTAATGGATTTTCTATGGCAATTCTAACTTCTTGAAGAGAGTTGCACATGAAGAAGAGTAAGTTAATTCTTTCAAGATAGACAAGTTGTGTGTCCCCTTCGACCACTTCCAATTCTAACTCCAATTTCCTCTACATATTGAGTGGGTGAACATCCCAAATTTTTATAGAGTGGTGCTCTCTAAAGTATTATCAAATTTTAAAGTGAGTTTCACAACCTTCATTTTATATTTAAGGCAAGAAAGATTAGTCTGAATCTTGACTCTTTTCCACCATTTATTTTTGGTTAAGGGTCATAAAGATGAGACTACCTAGTTCTAAGTAGTCTACTTAAAAATAGTTATTTCTCAAACAAGGTGAGAATTACGATTCCAAGCTTTGCTTTATCAAGTCTTCGGTAGAGTGGGTAGTGCCAATTACACCAATTCTCATTATTGCAACAAGGTGGTGGTTCTTGAGTTGAGTGCAAAGAGGCTGATATTTTAGGGAAGTTAAAAAACAAAATGCTCAACGTTAGGAATTTCCTCCAGTTTGACAAAATCCACAAGCACATCTATAATAGGTACCCATCATTATAGAGATTTTATTCTTCTTTTTGCTTTAATATGTATTAATCTCAACACTCACTTCTTTAGGTGATGATGTCTCTCCTTTCTATCAGGGTCATCTAATTTCTTAGCAAGTTTAAGGAAGGTGAGGAAGGTGAGGGCTAGTCTACAGGCCTCCCCGAGAAGCCGGTGATGAGGTTAGGCCTATTCTACTCTTAAGAAATCTAAGAAGGGACTGCGAGTGCTATTCTTAAAGCTTTATTAAGAAAAAGGGTAATAAGTGAAAGGAGAAGAGAAGAAGTTCGTTGCACTTATCCAAAAAAATAATTAGAGTGAAGCTTTAAGTTGTGGATTGTTTTTTTATTAATTTATTCTAACAAGTTAAAAATAATTCTTGATGAGATCCCAATGGTGTAACCTCATTATGCTACTATGACTGCTCAAGTGATAGCATGGCAGTTGACCTGGAGCTCAACAGGGTGTTTATATTTACAATAAAAGCTCTTATAACTATCAAGTTAGAGTGCAACTCAACAAAGGACTAGCTTGAAAATGTCAAGTCCAAGCTGGTTGAGCTCCAAGAGGAGAAGGATCAAGAATTCATGGAGCTAACTCACCTCTTTAAGAATAATAAAGAGTTTGAGGTAAAACTTTATTTTCTTATCAAGGAGTTTCAAAAGAAGAATGTTGATTTATATAACTTTCACACTAATGAGTTTGAAGGCATGTTATAGTAGAAGTTCAAAGATAGTGCTAAGTTTGAGTTCGTGATCACTAGGTTGGTGAAACACTAGATGTCAAGTTCTTGGACTTTAATAATGTACTGCTCTATCAGTGGCTTGAGGAAAGCGAGGAAGGCATCGCCAGCTAGCCTATTTTTAGCTTTTTTTGTGTATGTGAGTTAGAAAAGTAATTGTACATTCAAATTTTGTAAAATCACTACTCACCTTTGTTTTAAACATTTTTCTTAATGAAGTAATTTTTTTTATATTGTCCATCTTTTCATTGTTGTGCTTATGAATGTACTCATCTTATGAATGTACTCGACAAATGAATAAACTTGTTAAATATACCCATTGAATGAATACACTCACTAATATAATTAAATATACTCATTATTGAATAATTGTTATAATTGGTCGCTTCATCATATTAGGAGATTATTATGTCACTGTAGAGTATAGGTCTTAATTTTTAGTTGCAACCACATGGAATATTGATCTTTTATTTTTAGTCACCAACCACATGGAGTGTTGGTCTTACATTTAAGACGTCAACCATACAAAATATTGGTATTACACTTTATTCATCAAACACATGGAGTGTTGGTCTTTTATTTATAGTTGCCAACAATACGAAGTGTTGGTCTTACACTTTAGTCACCAACCACATGGAGTGTTGGTCTTACACTTTGATTGTTAATCAGATGAAGTGTTGGTCTTTTAGTTGTAGTTGCCAACTACATGGAGTGTTTGTCTTTGTATTCCCTTAACATTTTATTAAGTGTGTAAGTCAAGTAAGCTTAAATAATCAAGATTTAGTTTTGGCAGTTCATTAACCCAATCATTGTGCACTCGGGTCAATGAAGCTCTCCAAGTGATCTGAGTTAGCACCTATCTCTTCGAGTCTCAACTTGAATTACTATAGCTTGTTGAGTTACCTCAATCAACATGTGGCTCTTCAAGTTTTCACAAACTTGAGTTGAAGGTAACTTATTGAATAATTTGGGCAAATGTAGCTTAAGAAATAGCTTGGGCCAAAATGTGGCTTGAATAGCTTGAGCCACGTAAATCACCAAGTCACTGAGTCAATGTAGCTCACCAAGACATTTGGTCCAATGCTCGCCAAGTTAATTGAATTATTGTACTTTATTTTCCAAGTACATCATGCCTCATTTAGTGACTTGGGCCAAAGTAGCTAACCAAGCATTTTCTTATTTCACATTTAAACTTTAAGTCACCATTCTTAAATTTCTAATAATATATTTTTGTGAATATCAAAAACTATTTGATGAGTGAGAATGAAGAAATTCATTTAATACATTTGAATCATTAAAGTGTTTTTTATGCATAACTAAATTTTAAAAATAATAACTTATTTGTAAAGGAAACAAATACAAAGATAGAACTTCCATTAAAGTAGTATTCCTACAATATGGGTCACGCAAGCTGTTGTCGGTTCATTATTTGTTTCTAAAATTATCTCCTTTGTATGCCTTATCATAAACTCATCGAGCTTTCCCAGTTTGATGAATTTCTTAACCAAGCTCGTGAGGTTTCATGCTTATGGTCGTGAAGATAGGCACAATATCTAGATCAATTGAGAACCCCATCAACCTTCAAAGGTGATGGTTGCTTGAAGTATTACTTATTATAAATGGCCTCAATTAGCCCAACCATTTACACCCTCAGTGGCGTGATTGCAGTAAATTGTAAATACTAACCGAGTTCAAACGAGTTGGCAAATTTTTAAATTCACACCTATGCATAGGCACTTCATCTCATTCAACATATTGTCTTCTTTCTTTTTCACGCCTCTAAACTTGGAGTTTATCTTCAAAGAGTCGCTCTAGAGACTACCTTTTTATCGGCTCTCTTTTATAAGTTGTTGTCAGTGACTGGACAACCTCATTGTACTCTTTCGCATTCACACAATCATTCGTCAACCCTAGTAGCTTTGCTAGTGTTTTGAGTTGTTGAAGTCCAAGAATGTAGCTGAACAAACCTTCTTTAAGGCTCTATGCAAGTGCAGCTTGTGCAACTATAAGCTCCAAATCTTTTACTTTCAACATTTCTTTTTTGAAGTGAGTAATGAATTTCATGAGTGACTCACTTGGCTCTTAACTCATTTGTGGGGATCTGTGAACTCTTCAATGATTTTGGGAACTAGGGAATTACATGAGAAATATTTTCTTGAATTCTATAAATGAAGTGATGACTCTCATTAGTAGACATGAAAACCATTTGAGAGACAACTCTCAGTAGTGAAGAATAGTTAGCACTTCATTGCATCATCCAGGTCCAACAATGGTATAACAAATTCAAAATGCATTATATGGTCAGTAGGGTTGGTATGATCTTTGTAAGAGTTTAAGTGTAAGATTTTGAATTTTGATGGGGCCGAGCCTTTGTGATTTTCTTGAAAAATGCATTAGTTGAAGTATTATTTGCATGTTCTCCTCTGGTGACTTCCTCTATACTCGTCTAATAAGTCTTATCATTGATACTTGGCAACGTGGATAATTTTCTTCTATAATATCAAAACTAATGAGTCACCAAACCATAGGATTCTCCGATCTCCCTGACCCTTGAAATTTCATTCTTTACTTTGTTCATAATCACCTGAACTATGCGAGTGATCCGGTCCTTCATATCCATCGATCTTACTATTTAATGAACTATGTGTGTTCACTCCAATGCTTACCGAGTTGTATCGTGTTAATAAACCTATTTCATTATGCATCTGGCTTCTTGTCCTTAGTATCAGCCACATTCACCGCACCTAAAAGGATGTTGAATCTAAATTTGTCTGTGGAGACCTTACTTAGACACATAGAAAGTTAGGCTAGTTCATATGGGACAAAATAGAAAAAATAAGAGAAAAGTGCAAGAAAGTATAAGAAATTTCACTATCTATGAGGTACAAATACAAGTAGGGGGTTAGAGTACAAGAACTTCTCTATAAAAGAGTAAAATAGTTGAAAAGAAGATCCCACACCTCCATGAGAATCCCCGCTTTTTATAAGCAAGGGAGGCGGTTGTATATAGAAATTACATATAAGAAAAATACACATTAGTTATGTAAACACAAAGATAAGACTCCCACAAGGCGGTGGTGTATGTTGAATGACAAGCTCTCAAGTTTAATTGCTAGTGCCATCGGGCATGTTGTCTAATCTAATGCCTAGTTGCATAGTCACCGGTGTGGGCAAGTCTCCTCATGCGAGACTAGTTGCTTAATCGTGGCTTGACTAGATGGCATTTTCCTCATGCTCTACTATTTAAAACAAGTCTTTGTGGATGACCGAATTACTTGTTTGAATTCTACTTCTCATAGCTAAATGCTCCTATGTTGATCATTTGCCATTTATGAATATTCACTGTGTTCATGCGCACTCAATATATATTAGTATTCACTTTGATGATTTAGATATGATATGAATTAAGAGTTCCCTACTATGATACAAACCAATGATATTTTCTTTGTGATAGGATCACATTGTAATGGTTAGTAATATGGATGACCATCTCCAATAGTCACCCCCTCAACTTGTGCCGTCTTTTATTCCAAATTTTGACTAGCAACAATCAAGAGGTCAATCTTTTCATCTGCTTCTCGAACTATGATGCTCCAATAAAGATGATGAAATTTAAATAACTCCACTCAAAATTATAATCTACAGTAAATATAGTCTGTCAACTCCCTTAGCCTTTTCAGCAGATAAGGTTCTTAAGGATTTTAACATCTTGGGAGAATATGCATCCTGCATAATTGTATGCATTCAAAAATGCAAAATTTAACCTAAGATCTAGTTCATGCATAATTACTATCAATTTTCTAGAAATGTCACCATACATTTTCAATTTCATAATGCCAAAATCATTCATGTTTTCTACTACATTATTTTCTATACAAATAATACTATTATTACATAGCATATAAGCATAAATTAATTTTTCATGATGACACATGATATGATAATATTAATAAGCTGATTGTAAAAACCCACTAACCACTGCATCTAATTTATGTTGTCATTAAAATAAGGAATATCACAAAAATATGTATTTGATAAAATTTAACCATATGAGCATATATTTGTTTTCCTTATAGTTGTCATTTGCACGTTGGTCTTTTTTTTTTCTTTTTGTACCATTTTTTCTAACATTAAAAGTTCACATATTTATACTTACTAGAGACATGCTTAGAGGTAAACTCTTTTCCAAAAAAAAAAAAAAGCCCTTCCCTTAACCAATAATCTTTTAGTTGATTTTATATCTCTAACACCATCAAGCAAAAAATTATCTTTAAAAAGAATTCAACCATTAAAATTTTCTAAATTGATTACATCTCTATCATATAACATAATGTAACAAAAATAAATATAAAAGAGAGAAAGAGGACAATTATGATAAACTCGATCATCATCATCAACCACCATATTAATATTCCTAAAATTATTAATAATGAAATTAAATTCATTAAGATGTGAGTTAAAACATTCTCTTGCTTGAGAAGCAAAAAACATCACTTTTAATAAACATTATTATAGAGATTTTAGCTACAGGCAACTTGTATGCAATATTTCCTCTAATATCTCCATCAAAATCTCATCACCTAACACAATTAAGGTGCCATTTGGGGTAGCATTCTCATAGCAATGCGATCCGAACCGCACCACGCTAGTGTTTGGCACTCTGCAATAGAGCTACATTTTGAAAATTTTGCAGTCAAAATGTAGCATTTTTCAAACTGACTTGGCTCCCTATGTTGATGGAAAGCAGTTTGACTTTTTCAAAATAAAAATAAATAAATTATAAGTCCCACCGCAACTTTCTAGCTACAGTTTCTTCTATTGTAGTTCCACCACTACTTTTTCATACAACTATAGCTATCCCATACAGACGCTGAGAAAACTTGTGTTCCATATTTAACTCATCTTCACTCATAATTTTAGTAGTATTTGAATTTCTCATGAGTATTGTTACAAGCCTTTGTTGGATTAGAACAGTACATTTGTTCTAAAACATAAAACTCTTAATCAACAACAATTCTCATCCCTAAACTTCATAATCATCATATTCTTTATCAATGTTTTACAACAATTATTAGATAAAACACCTATTACTTATGATCCCTCAAACAAATAACAAATAGATCAAATACTACAAGAAGGCATCAAGGTTAATATAATTAAGCTTAAATAAGCCTAGATCTATGGAGGATTAGACATGGCCTAATCCATTATAGAGAAGTCACATAAATACATAAAAGAAAAAGAACAAAAAAAATTTGGATATTTATAGCACAATTCTTATATATTTACATCTCTAATACTTAGATTTTAATATTTACATCATAATAACTGAATTTTTAATATTACATCAAAAAATCACTATCATTTACTTTTTTAAAATGAGATGTACTTTTTTTTTATGATATTATTTGTAAATATAAATGTATAAGAATTATATGCTATATAAAAAAATATTATTTTTTAAATATAAATAAATCCAATCTCATCATAAAAGATGCCAAACTCACCCTCGATAATAATAATAATAATAAATAAATAAATAACATACAAGAAGGAATAAGGAAGACCTAAACATAACAAAAACCTCTTACTCTTTAAGTTTTTTTGAAAGATGGCATCTATCCTAAACCTCCAATCTCTCTCTCTCTCTCTCTCTCTCTCTCTTTATATATATATATTTGAAGTTAATTAAATTAAACTAACGAACACTTAATTGTAGCAACCTAAAAATAAATGTTCAATGTTAGCTAAATACCATCAATAATAATAAACTCAATCAAATTTTAAAATTTGATTTTTATCCCAAAAAAAAATACTTATTTTTATCTAGCAGCCTTCAATACAAATTTCAACAATTTGTTAAGTCAAAATGTAATGATCCAATCCACACTATGCATGATATCATTTGCTTTGATATAGCCCATCTCATACTACGCTATACCTCACAGCTTTGATGCAACTCCCAAAAGTGTCACTTAACTTAAGAGTGCTTCATCATAAGGATGCAATTCCCAATGAACCACTAACTATTATACCCAAAGTTATTTCACATATTTGATTTAACCATTTACTTATGTAGCCCATAAATCTCACATGCTTCCCTTTTTTTCTAAAGTCCTATCATATAAGAAGTCTATGAAAAGTGTCGTATTGTCTAAGCCTTTACCTCGGCAATTATCCTCAACTGTCTTCAAATCACTCTCTTCAAATTCAAGACGTTAAAAACTCGCTAGCTTTCATTGAAATTGTTCATGAACTAGACATTATACTAGAGCTACTCTACCTCTTATACAAATAATAACAGCCCAATCTACGATACTGGAATTCCCTATTTCAACTATTTTAAGATCAATTGTAGTGGAGTTTAGCTGCTACTATGAAAATAGCAATTAGTCTAATGTATATTTCATACATTTATTTTTCCTTTATCCTTTCTTAATTAGTTTTATGAAATTTCCTTTCGATTTAGGTGTAAATATAGAAAGAGAATTTTTTTCAATTTATTTGTTCTTAGATTTTAGGAGTTGATTGAGATCAACCTAAATCCTAATTTGCTTTATATATATATATATATATATATATATAATCATATTTGATTAACAAGCAGTGGAAAAAACTTATGTTCAGTTTTTGATTGGCTTCATGGCATCAGAACAATAGCATCATGTCATCTTTGTTCTTCGTCGATAGTTGTGACCCTCATCTCGAGCCCTCGCTAGCAGAGTTTTATCTTGTGAGCCTCTTCTCGAATCATGAATGATCTCGTTCGTCACATATCTATCACTCAATTTTTTCATCCCAAGAAACTCGTGCATAACTCACAAAACTCTTCTACATCGAATTCCATCTCTCTCAGTTCAGCGTCGTCGAGCTCCGTCCCACTCAAGACTCACATACTCCAATGGATGCATCTTCCACCTCCATTATGTGTGACAAGTTAAATGAACATAATCTAAAACCACCACAATCTTTCAATCCTTTCATAACATGATTCAAAACTAATTCAAAACATCCATTCAAATTCTTAGAATTGACAGCGCAAGAGATTTCTTCAACACCCATCTTAATTTTTATCTTCAATCTTATGAGATAATGCATCAAAGTTCTTGTTTCAACTAAACTCCACCAAACGTTTTAAGCCAAATGCAAGAACAAACATACTCTTGAAGTTGCTCGCTCATTACTTTTTCAAATTAATGCACCCAAATATTTTTGGGTAAAGCAGTTCTTACTGCTATATATCTAATCAATCGTATTCTATCACATATCCTAAAATTCAAATCTCCCATTCAGCTCTTTCAAAAGTTTTATCCTATATCCTAGCATCTCACACATATCCCTCCAAAGATGTCTGGGTGCACAACATTCATTTATAATCACTCACATCACCATGGCAAGCTTGGTGCTCATGCGTTTAAATGTATTTTTCTTGGATGCTCAGCTACACAAAAGTGATAAAAGTGTTTCTCCCCTTCTACTCACAAGATATTTCATATCATGGATGTTACATTCTTTGACAATAAGCCTTTCTTTTCAACTACTGAATTTCAAGGGGAGAATGAGTATTATGAAAAACATCAAGAATTGCAAAGATGGAATTGGCCACAATTACTTGATGCCAGATCTAAATTCCCACCAAGCTTAGTCATAACAGAGCCCCAATACCTACCCAATCAAAACTAGCTTACCCAATTCATCCTTATGACGAGCCTTGCTATGTCTAAATCTCCTAGTCAGTCTTATCTGCCTCAAATCATATCACAACCTAAGCCAACCTCTCTTACCTACTCTAAACATCTTAAACCCTCGAATCAGAAAATTAAAGTTTACTTGTGGAGAAAAGATTTTTAGGCGCTCGCATTTAAATAACAAAGTCAAGAATCAATCTCGAACACAATTGTCCCTGGAGATACACGATATGAATATAATAAATCTACACATCTAGCTGTTCAATCCTTGTTAGGAAATGAATAGCATTTAGACCTAATTGCTAAAAGGAAGGGAATCCCATCTTGAACTCAACACTTGCTACAAAAACATATATCTAATGCAAATCTGCCATCAAAGCTCCAAGCATTTGAAACAAAGCTAAACAAAATCATCATTCCAAAATCAATCTATGAGGCACTAGAGATTTCTAACTAGCAAGCAGCAATTTTCAAACAATACAATGCACTTGAAAAAATAACACATTGGATTCTAATATCTTTACCACCAGGAAAGAAGAAAATGAGTTGGTAAATGGATAGATGAGTGTAAATCAATACAAGGCTATATTGGTGGCTCGAGGATTCACTCAATCTTTTGTCATTGACTATCTGGAAATATTTGCCCCAGTATCCAAGTTTAGTATGGTAAGAGTATTATTTTCTCTTATAGTGAACTATGATTGACCCTCATTTTAACTTGATGTAAAGAATGTCTTCCTAAACAAAGACTTTATGGAAGAAGTCTACATGGACAAACTAAAAGGTTTTGAACCAAGGATAACAAGAGAAAAGTGTGTAAATTGAGAAAATCATTGTATGATCATAAGCAATCACCCACAGGCATGGTTTGAGAGGTTTATGAAAGTTCTCAAGAAAAATAGATAATCTCAATCCTTAATTGGTTACACGCTATTTTTAAACATTTCTTTAATGAAAGAATTGTAATATTGCATGTTTATATTGATGATATTGTTATCACAGAAAATCATAAATAGGAAATAAAGAGTCTTAAAAGTCTTTTAGTCATGGAAGTTGAAGTCAAAGATTTAGGAGCACAGTTGAGATACATTTTAGGATTGGAAGTGACAAGATCTCAAAATGGGATTTCAATATCATAATGCAAATATTTACTAGATTTGTAGTAAGAAACCAACATGAGCATATGTAGGCCAATTGAAAAATGGATAATCTCAATCCTTAGCGCTACTCTATTTTTAATATTTCATTAATGAAAAATTGCAATATTAATTGTTTATAATGATGATATTGTAATCAAGAAAATCATGAAGAGAAAATAAAGAGTCTTAAAAGTCTTTTAGCCATGAAAGTTGAAGTCCAAGCCTGAGACCACTTGAGATATATTTTAGGATTGGAAGTGACAAAATATCAAAAGGGGATTTCAACATCACAATGCAAATATTTACTAGATTTGTAGTAAAAAATTGATATGAGCATATGTAGGCCAACTAAAACTCCTATGGATCCAAATGCAAAGTTGGTACCTCAGGCTAATGAAGCAAAAGCATATACAAAAAATTCCTAATGTTTAGTGGGAAAGCTAATTTATCTTACCCACACTAGCCCAAATATAAGCTATGTTGACAACAGCATAAGCTAATTCTTAAGTAATCCTTTTATAGAGCATATGAGAACGATCAACTGAATATACTTGAAGAAAGATACAAGAATAGTCTTAATATTTAAAAAAAAACTTCAAACTTCGGTCATTGAAGTTTATCTGGATCTAAATTGGGCATGTATCAACTTAGAATATTGCTCCTTTGTTTATGAGAATCTTTTAACATGCAAAAACAAGACGCATACAAGTAGTCATGAAGTAGTGCAAAAGCGAGTTCGAGCATTGGCACATAAGATATGTGAAGAAATGGCTAAGATAGATGTTAAATGAGCTAGAAAAATGTGTTGATGGTCCAATAAAATTAATGTGCAATAACCAATCAGCCATTAATTGCAAGAAATCTAATACACTATGATAGGATAAAACATATTGAGAATGATCGACACTTCATTTGTAAGAAAATAGAAAGAAATGAAATTATCAACAATAATGTACCATCACATCAAAAAACAATGAATATACTTACAAAGTATTTGTTCCATCCTAGCTACACAAACTAAATGATATACTTAGCTTGATGAACATGTATCAACTAATTTGAGAAGTATGGAAATAACAAAAGAGTCTAATGTATATTTCATACATTTATTTTCCTTTTATTTTTTCTTAATTAGTTTAAGAAATTCCCTTTTTGATTTAGGTGTAAATATAGAAAGTGTATTTCTTTAATTTATTTGTTCTTAGATTTTAGGAGTTGATTGAAATCATCTTGTATATATTTATACATATACATATATCTATACATATATGTATACACAAACACACACACACTAGATGTCCTAGATGTTTTAAATTAAATTATTATTCCTAATAGAATTTCTAGTAATAAGATTAAAATTTACTATACTAGATGACGAAAAAGCCATGGAGAAAAAAGGTGAGAGTTTTTCTTTGAATGAAGTAGCTTAATTAATAAACTAAATTATTTTGAGTTATAATAAATCAAATTCATATACCTCAGAGATAGCTTTAGAAGTCAACATAATCCAGGTCTTACAGCCCTATCAAATCACTAAGCGGGACTTATTACCATATACGACGAAGCCAAGTTCTCTCTAAGTATATGAAAATAATTGATTATAAATCGTCTTAAGATTTACTAAGTTGTTGTAATACCCAATCAAGTATTTATAAAAGAGATAACCTCTTTAACCCAACTTTGATATAACTTCAACTTGATAAATCATTTAATTTATAAATTAAATTACTTTATTCTTAATAAACTCCTTAGGGATTCACCCCATCCAATATCAAATATCCCAGGTGTTTTTAAAGATAGAGAAAATCAAGAAGAAAGTCAGAAGCTAAAAACCTTACTTTATTATAAGAAAATATGAACTTCCACAACAAAAGCTTCAAGGAGCTACCCATAGAGAAGAGAACTCTTGAAACTTGCACACCCAGATCATAGCTAGCATCACTCTTATATAGGAGAGGACGGACACCAAATATGTTACAATACAACATAGAATCTTTACTTAGTGTTTAAGTAAATATATGATACGACATAAAGAGAATAACTTTTCTTAAAGTTATTCGCCTGATAGAGGTAGCACTTACTTTTGGTAAAGTGCAGAGAATAACTTTATAAAAGATTTTTGATAGACAAAAGTGGCATTTTAATTTTGGTAAAGTGTTACTTTATGCTTTTACTCAGAACCTTCTAATGCTCTCAATAATGTAGATCTACTATGTCATTTTCTACAGAAGATTCTACATTAACATTAAATTCGAGGAGTCTCTACTTTCACGGATGTAAATAGGTAGCTTGAAGAGTTCAAATTAAGCGACATTTTCAAACAATCTTTATGTTGTTCTGTATTTTCATGAGGTCTTCAAATGCTATCAAGAACATCAGTAACTGATAACTCGAAGTCATAAGGTTTAAAAAGAATAGTTAATTCTAAATAGGTTTCAATAAGAGTCGAGATCAGTTTAAGTTTTTCGTCAACATTAATCTAATTCCACCATTTTAGCATAAATTATTTTTACAGGTTTAGTTGATTAAATGAGTCATTTCCAAGTATAACATTTCATGACTATATCCATGTCATCTGGCAATTTATGAAGAAATAAATTAAGTTTTGTCCTTGAATCATTCTTCGTGGATTGATCATCTTCATTTTAGGGGCAACTTCCATCCCATTAGTAAAAATTGCCTTAATTAGTTATGGAAGAATATCTAATTATGCACCGAAATAGTTTCGCCATCTGTAGAACCAAGTTAGTATATCTTTGAAATAATTTTCTTATTAACAATAAACATCTGGCACTTGTCGTTAATTAAGAAGAATGCTTTCATCATTGTCTGAACATAGCACCAATAGTTCACACTAATTTTATGTTGTAAATTAGTTGAGAGAAACACAATTTCTTCTTGGAATGGAGTGAGAACGCGTTCACTCGATGCCAAACTTTCTATATGACGTATTTGCTATACAAGATAAGTTGTGTAGTTTGATCTTTTACATAAGAAATTTCAACACATCTAAGCTGTATTGAGATTTTCTTATATGTTTCTTGAGATAGATTTATCTCATAAGGGAAATAATAATTTCCTAGATATCTTTCTAAAAGGCTATAGAACCTTGCAAGATGAAGCTTCTAAACAGGAAGATTCATCTGTTGATCAAATTGAAGATATTCAAAATGTATTTATAGGTTACATCTCTCACCCTTAACAAAGTGATTACCCAAAGAAAACCTTGGATAAGCACTACTATAAAAGACCGACACCCCAAGATGTCCTCTTTGAAGAGCCAAGCGATTTTATTGGAAATTCATACGGTAATACACTCTATGAATGGAATATTGATGGACTAGGCAACACAAAATCCATCAAGTTCTTCATAAAATGATGATGTATGCTAGAGCATTTGAAGCAGATGAAGATCACTCATCCGAAAAGTTAAAGCCATTATTTCTAGTTTTTGAATGCTTACAAGTTTGTGAGATCATTATCTCTCGAGCGAAAAAGGAGGATCTTCTTAGTGAGATCAACCTTAGTAAGAAAAACAAACCCAAAGAACAATAACTGCCTAATAAAAATAGCATCTATAATTTGGCTCAAGCCATCTTAGACCATTTTATAGGCGCTATAGGAGATCAAGGAGAAAAAATAAGATCCTTGCTCCAAAAACTAAGATGTCCATCACTCACACATTTTAGATGGTATAAAGATATTTTTTCTTGAAAAGGTTATGAAATTAAATGACGCCAATAGCCCTCATTGGAAACAAAAGTTTATAGATGGTTTACCTAATCTGTTTGTAGAAAAGATTAAAGCCCATCTTCACCTATATAATGGCACGATTCCATATGAAGTATTCACATATGGGACGCTTATATCTGTTTGCATTAACACTGGATTGAATCTCTGCTCAAACATAAGTTTAAACAATCAACTGAAAATAGAACGCTATTAGAAAAAAAAAGCAATTTGGCGAATTTTGTGAACAATTTTCCTGTGAACCTCCTTTGATGAGTTCTTCTAAAAGAAAGAAACCACCAAAAGAGATAATCAAACCAAAAAGAAATAAGAGGACACCTAGGCCTTTAATTCTAAATCTCTACATAAAAATAGAAAAAATGGGCATGTATTAAATGTTATAAGTGCGGACGTATAATATCGTTTGAATTAAAAAGATCATTTGAAAAAAATGACTATTCCTTCAAATCTTATGAAAATTTTGAAAAAATAGGCATACATTAAATTAAAAAGAAATTAAATGAATTAAAAATAGATGAAGGATTAAAACAACATGAAAATCCTTCTAACCTATTTAGAATTAACTATTAAACCTTGACTTTGAGTTATCGATTCGGCGTTCTTTATAGCATTCGAAGAAGATACTCTCATAAAAATACAAAACAATACAAAGATCATTTGAAAAAAATGTATGAAGCTTAATTTGCAGATGTCTTTAAGCAACCCATCTACATTTGTGAAAGTGGAGACTCCTAAGAAGCTAACGTCGATGTAAAATCTAATGCATAAAATGATATACAATTGATCAATATTATTGAGAGCACTAGAAGGCTCTAGGTAAAAGCATAAAGTAATACTTTATTTAAAGTAAAGTGTCACTTCCATTTGTCGAATAACTTTAAGAAAATTATTCTCTCCACTTTACCAAAAATAAAATGTTACTTCTATCGATCAAATAACTTTAAAAAAGTTATTCTCTTTATATCATATTATATCTTTACTTAACCACTAAGTAAAGATTATATGTTATATTGTAATATATTTGGAGTATGTCCTCTCATATATAAGAGGAATGTTAGTTATGGTCTGCGTGCAAGTTTCTAGAGTTCTCTTCTCTATGTGTAGTTTCTTCAAGTTTTAGACATGTAAATTTATATTTTCTTATAATAAAATAAGATTTTCAGCTTCTAATTTTCTTCTTGATTTTTTTTATCTTTAAAAAGACTTAAAATATCCAATATCAGAGTCATGATAGGGTAAATCCCCTAAGAGAGAGTTCTTCAAAAATGAAGTAATTTTTTTATAAACTAAATGATTTATTGAGTTGAAAATATATCAAAATTAGATTAAAGAGGTTAACTCTTTTATAAATTCTTGACTAGGTATTACAACTTAGTAAATCCTATAGCAGTTTATAATCAAAGAAAAAATCTCACTCTCTTTTAGAAATGAATTTTAGTGTCAATGAACTATCAAATAAATTTTAAATCTAAAAGAACTATATTAAAAAAAATTCAGACAACCCAAATATATATAAAGCCTTATTTGATTAACGAGCAGCGCAAAAAAATTAGCTTCGACTACTATCTCGTATTTCCTTATCAACCACAAATCATCTTAAAATCCATTCTATTGGAGCCAAAAAGTCAAGAAATGCTTTCTATAATGAATCATTTATTATTTTGTTTTAAAAAAAATCACGATATTTTTAAAAACACTCAAAATAATTTTTAAATATTTTAAATATTTTAAAATAATTATCACTATCAGCCACTTGCTTCACATAGCCAGCTATTATCGCCACTCATTATCACCGATATCACCACCATATAAAAATAAGAATATATTTTTAAGATACAAAACAAATTTTATTTCAAATTAAAATATAATCAAAACAAAATAAAAGTAATCTCAAACAACCAATAAATACAAACAATCTCATTATGGATATTATTCAGCTCAGCAATTCTATCTCTAAACTCCAACTACTGTTCTTCCATGCTATTATTATTATCATTATCATCTCCACCCTACAATAACTTGCAATGTCCCATACAATTTCCAGGTTTATTCAGTGGGTTGGGCATAAGTTTCTAAGAAAACGCAGAAGTAAACAAGAATGTAGACCAACAAATCAACTTAAAAACCTCTTACTTATCATGAAAAAATAATCCAGTAAAATATAATTACAGAAAAATAAGGTGGGTGGGTTTTGTAATCCTGAGAAGGGCTGGGATCAACGAAAGCCATAAAACTGAAATATTCTTTATCATTAGCCATTTCAGGGAAAAGGTCTAAAAAGATATATATGCACTGAGGCCAAGTATGGGAGGATAACACCTAGCACTTTTCATGGCCTGTTTACCTGGAAGTAGCACTGCTTTTCCTGTTCCACTGTGAGTAAGATGCATCGCGATGGGGCCTGCATGTAGGTGGAAGACAAGACAAATTGCAGTTCAATGCCATAAAATATCCACAGCTAAAATGAAAGGATTAACATCAGTGATTTAATTTAAATAAACATAAAATATAATCCTAATTTTACTTTGATCAGGCTGATTCTTCTTACATTACAACTAAGGCACAGGTTAAATCCAGGAACAACAGAGAGATGATAAAAGAAATCAACAATTCCTGGAAGTCTCATTGGGAGGGTGAATATTCAGATAGAAAATAACATGATCAATACAATGCTACATCGAAGAGAGACACCCAAAGAATGACCGAATATAATAGCAGAAGCGACTTAGGTGTTCAAAGAAACAATCTGTAGTGTGAAAATGTCAGAGTCCATGAAAAGCTTATCTTTCTCAGTATGCACATGTGCTTAATCGTTGGAAGATAAGGCAGGCAATCTAATACGTCTGGTTCTAATTTGACCATCTTTACAATGGCCGTCGGATTTGCAAAATGGAAGACTAGGGAATATAGGATAAATTATGATATTGAAATAACTAAAATTTACCTTGGGAATTTCACGTGAATTAAGGCAAACAGAATGGCAACTAGAATGCTGCAACAGCCTGTTGCAATGTAGGATAAGCCAAGGAAATTATTTTTGCCTCCCAGCCAGTTTGAAGTCGTCAGAACTAGTTTTTTCTTCCCACCAAAACTGTAAGTGTTGTAGTTATTAGAAAGATGAATAGTTAAAAGCTCATCAGCATCTAGATCATCCTCGATCACACCATAAAGTTTTCGAAAGTTGGGTAGCGCAGCTACACGAATCCAAACAATAAGGTCCTCCTGTTCACTCAGCTATTTGGAGATGAATCCAAATAAAAAAAAAAAGTGTATTAGAAATTTACATAGCTATTACATTTTAGCAATTTTAAATGAATTAAGTTTCCCTTCTCTGAATTTTAGAGAATTGGATAAAGTTGTCTAAATGGGAAGCCAGCTGAAATAACTGGCAGTTCAGGATGAGAAAACAAGAAGAAAATTTCTTTATAACCATTCCAAATAGAAGCATCATATGATTTGTGAAGCAATTCACTCCAATAGAGATTCTGAGATATAAATATAGAAGCAAACAAAGGCCACTTAATAATAGGATATTCCTTACAAACAAAGGTGGATTACATGTATAAAGTTTGATACGTTGAAATACTCACAGGAATGCTTGGATCAAGTTTTCCTCCACCAACTAAGGTATCATTCTGGAAATTAAACGGGTAAACATTATTGCCAAACTTGTGATCTCGATCACTCTTCCAAGAAATATTCTTCCTGTTGACATTTAATTTTCCAGCCTTAACATCAAATGTGAACGTATCATTAAACAAGCTCCATGCAATTAACCCACAAGGTACAACAGGGAGGCCATTGCTTGACTCTACAGGTTTGCAGGAACTAATGTCTTTGTACTGCAATCCATGAAGAAGCTGCTTATCACTTCTACTCTTTACATACCTGTAAAATTTTTACCACCAGAAGTAAAACAGCAGAATTAGAACTAGTAATCAATACAGCTGATGCAAAATCTACAATGTTTTCCTAGAAACTTAATAAAAAAAAGTCAGCAAGATTCAAAAAATGTACCTCACCTTCGATGGTTTTGGTAATAGTTATCTAGTTCATAATAGACATATATGGGTGCCTTCATTTGATTTTGTAGCTGCATAAGCAGTTCAGAGAATTGTAACATACTAACATAAGAAATGAAATGAATAAAGTTCTTACAGTATGAAAATTCTATAAATCTATTAGAACTAAGAGATTCAGATATTAAAAAATTAAAGTTGAGAATACAGTTCCAATCATGTGAGAAAGCATGCTGACACTTCAAAATATTGTGATTGTTCATACAAAAGAGAATGCAAAAAATACAAGCTATTGAATATCAGGTAAAACATGTTTCCAGAGGGACGCCATTTTGATTTTTTTTACACAGCACTCAACAATTAGGAATCCGCACAAAGCATCGACAGCTTACAGAACTACTGTAAAATATGGATAAACCTTTATGCTTAATGTACACTTTTTAGAAATCGAGTCATCCTTTATGTAGCCAATTTTATTGCCTCTATAATCTTCAGGTATGCACTCAGTGTCATATCGCATCACAAGTTCTTCAACCTGAATGATAGCACACAATCATATTATGAAGCTACCAAGAATAGTTACCATAGGCTAATATGCAATTAATCAAACATTCAGCATGAATGAACAGAGAAATTACACTTTCTGCAGCACGAAGGCATATAATTCCAAATGGCACAAAAGTAATGCCCATCATTAGAAATACAGTTATTACCTGTATTACAAGTTCAAATAAAAAGTAAAATTATACAATTACTTGAACAAAGAGACATACAAAATCAGTATGAAACTGGTTAGGATAAGCAACTCACCACCATCGGTGTCAATGCAGGTTTACAAGCTGGCAGATTCTGTTGAGTAAATCTATGAAAGGCTGGAATAAAAAATTTCCTTTATGAATTTGAGAAACCAAATAAAAAAATAAGAAAAAGAAAAAATAACTATATTAAATTTAATTATTCATAACCAGAAAAAATGCTCATCAAATGAAATACATAATCTGAGCAAGAGGATACAACAAAAAGTAAAAGTGAAGTGAATTTCATCTTATGACTTTGCTTCACTTCTATGCCTTATCCTAGATATTGTTCAGTGCAAAATACAATTCAAATATCACCTCTCTAGAGAAAGAGAGAATTATTGCTAATCAAGCATTTGAAGATTTCAACTTTCTCTAAAGATGTTTCAGGATGAAAAATGCTGAACTCTAAGCTTATGCTCATAATGCATGGTAAAGATATGAAGGAACCACAAAGAAAGGGACTGGAGCAGTGCGTAGGTTGCCACATTCTAATCTAGAAGGACAAACGATCAAATCTTAAACAACAGAATCTCTGCTACAGACAGGTAAGGTTGCAATGCTAACCCCATCTTGATGTGGAGGATAAATTCTTCAATAATCATTGGATTAAAAGACAAAACAAATCCCTTAAAAATCTTGGGCAAGACTTAAATATAAAAGTTTGAAAATCCATTTCTAGTTTGAGGAGATTTGCTAAAAAAATTTATACCTTCTCTTATGTCTAAATTTAAGTCATGAATATCACACCATAACACCAATCAATTTCATGCCTTCCACCTTAGTTATCTTATGAAAGGTATAAATGCATGGATGTCATGCCATCTATCATGGGTAAAAGTTTCTTCTGGGGAAGAAAAAAGTTTTGCTTTAGTTGTTGCCAGTAGCTCTTCCTCTGTCTATAGCAAGGATGCCATTGACAGCATTAAGATTTGGTGATGGTGAGTTCATTGTTGGTGCCAAATGAGGAGGTTATTGGTGGCTGAAGATCTCAGTTGGTTTAAAATCCAAAGTAGTGAGAGCTTCTGATCCCTGCAGAAAGTAATGCAAGCTCTATTGTTTGATTTTGATGATAGCTGATAGAAGATATAATTAGCCTCATGAGCTAGTAAATCATGTGTCTCAATATTTGATTTGACAGTAACAAATTTTTTGTGATGTCATCAAATATTTACTAAATCTTTTGTTACAGATTAAATAGCATAATGCCAATCATGAAGAAAAATATGTTGTCACAAACCACACTTCATGGATAGCTAAAGAGTTCTAGAAATACAAACTTGAGAAAAGAATCAAGGTCTCCAAGAGTTTAAGAATAGCTTAGTGTGTTCGTTATTTGAATTTATTGCATTTGATTGAGAAGATTTTACCAAAAGGCCTCAAGACTGATGAACACAACTAAATTGAATTTAGCTTATGTCTATCTATTATGTTGTATCTATCTATAATTTTTTTAGAATTTATGTGAATTTTTCTTCTATTATATAATTTATTGGTATTTATGACTAATATAAACTATGATAATCAGTAATCAAATGTTAAAAAGTTATTCCATCTTAGAATTGATTACTAATGCTATTATAAAGTTTTTTCATAATTACATCAATAAATTTTATTTTTACATACTATACTGATAAGTTATGCAATTAAGAATAATTAGCTTATATATTATATTTTTAATAGCTTTTGAATTTTTATCTTTGCTTGAAATTTTTGATATATTCCTAACATATCTATATCCTTACAAATAAATTCTCAGATTCTTTTAGAGTTCACTTAAAAATTCATATAAATATAAAATAATTAGTGTTAATGAAGAAACTATGATATAATTAATGAAGTTGGGCTTAATTCATATTTCATTGGATTTAGTGAGTTTCTTACATAAATTCCATGTATTGTATAGCATACGTTTAAATAAAAATAATTTATTAAGAATTTTCAAAATATTAGCATTTTTAATTTATACTTGTTGCTTAAATGATTTGTTAAATTAGTCATCGAAGTTTTCTCTTCTACTTTGTGCTAGCTGTTCTAAACTTGATTTGAGAAGATCTTTAACAAAATTTCCTAATATATTTTAATAGATAAATTAAAGAATTTTGTAATTATTTTTGTGTGTTTTATGTTAATATTCTTTACTTGCATTTTTATTTCATTGTATATTTATTTATTTGCAAGTATTCATGTTGATTGTATGTTGCTTAAATTATTGAACTGGTGAATGCAATATGTTTTCTTGTGCTAGTGTGTGGAGAAAAATCATTTTATTTATGCTGTAAAACTTAAATAATCTCACATTTAGTCTAGTTTGATTTTGTCATTAGATTTGTGTTTATGTACTTGTGTAACTTGAGGTGTCAGTAGAATGCTTGAAATAGCTTGATTAGTTGACTAAGCAATTCACATTGTGTTAATTATTAACCAACTCACTCAATTAGCTCATTTGTAATTTATAACTTAAGTTCGTCTTTTGTGGTGTCTTTTGTAGGATTACATAAAACTAAAATCATGTGTTCTCTATTATACTTGATGATCAATTACATTATGAAAAAAATTTGAAAAAATAAAACTCAATTGTATTAGTTCATACATACTGAACATTCGTTGTCTCCTACATTTGTACATAATTTTTATAATTATATTCGTAATTTAATAACTAAATTCATAGTTTCCATTGAGCTTTAGATTGTAATATTATTCAGCTTTGGAATAACATTTTTATTGTGATATTAATTAGTTTTGTTTGTGCATATTGTCTGAGTTTGAGTTATCAAATTTTGAAAGAAGCTCAAAGAACCCCTATTACACGCCCAATTTATAAGTGTGTGGTCTCTATTATACTTGAGTATGATATTGTCAGGAAAATTTAAACAACACATTAGCATTAATTTCAACATATTGAGAATTCATTGTCTCCGACATTTGTACTTATAAAGTTATATTTGCAATTTAATATTACATTTATAGATTCCGTTGTGCTTTAGATTATAATATCATTTAACTTTCGCATACCATTTTATTGTAATATTAAAGTTTTCATTACTGCAGATTGTGTGATTTGAATTATTGAATTTGGAAAGAAGCTCATAACACACTAACACCCAATTCAACCCCCACCCCCGAATCAAAAAAATAAATCCCTTTTGGGGAACCCTCAACTATCGATTGATCTTAGACTAAGGACTCTTAATTAAAAGGCTTAAATTCTCAAAAGATAACCATGGCACATTCAATGATTTTTTTTTTCCATTATATGTTTTTACCTCCACATATCAAGTTATTAAAAAGAGTGAATGTCTTAAATATCTTAGGTCTATTGTTCAAAGTGATGGTGAAATATATGGGGATGTTATTGGTAGAATTCAAGTTGGATGGTCTTTTCTATCACACATTGTAGGTCTCACCACCATCATGAGCTATAAAGAATTGCTTAGATTTAAGGAAAAATTTTATAAGATGGTGATGAGACCTGCAATGCTTTATAGCTCAAAATGTTGGCCAACAAAAGAGAAGTATAAGATTAAGTGTTGTTGAAATGAGGATGCTCAGGTGGATAAGTGGCTTTACACTTAGAGATAAAATGGTAAATGAATATATACGTGAAAAGATTAGAGTAGTTCGAGTTGTAGATAAGATTAGAGAGAGTCGCCTTAGATAATTTGGTCGCATAAAATGTCAATTGTTCGATGACCCAATTACAATAGTAGATGTATCAAACTTGGCCTATGTTAAGAAAAGTAGAAGTAGACCTAAAAAGACTTATTATGAAGTATAAAAAATGATCTTATTTTATTAGAACTAAATGAGAATTTAACACTTAATAGGAAACAATGAAGAAGGATTCATATAACTGCCCCCTGAAGTGAGATAAAAGCTTCTTGTTGTTGTTGTATATGTATTTACCTCCATATTTCAATAAATTAAATTTTAATACTTGAAATAAAAAGGATTCTTAATTTTTTAATCTTATTATTCCTAAATGATGATATACTCTTTTGAATGATAATGTATATTTCCTTAAAGATTTTGATTTAAATGATTTAAATAGTTCAATGAATTTGTATTTTCATCTATTTTCATCAAGCTTTATTTTCAAACAATTTTAAATATATTTACCATTTAAAAATTATAATAGAAATTATAAATGCCCCACTTGTTGTTGGTGGTGGTAGTTTTGGTGTTGGTGTTGTAGCTAGTGTTTTATTGTTGTTGTTATTGTTGTTGTTGCTGCTGCTACTATTGCTACTACTATTGCTGTTGCTGTTGTTGTTTTTATTCTTCTTGTTGTTGCAACTGTTGTTACTGTTATTGTTGATGTTCTATTTTAATACAAATAGCTATGTACATAATTTTTATTTCATGATTTGCTTATGAATTTTAATTGTTAATAACTTATTTTAGACATCATGATTTGGTTTTTCAATCAAAATTATTTATACATATTTTATAATTTATTTCAAGAAAATTTCATTATAGTTTTATAACCCCAATGAATTATTTCAATTATCATCATATTCAATTACTTTTTCTAATAAAAGCTAACAATGACTAGAAAGTGAGTTCAATGGAGCTTCGTGGTAAGAGGAGTTCGATTACCCATGGCTATGGTAAAGATATAGAAGTAAAAGTGAAGGATTTAAAGCAGATAAAGTCAATGACATAATATAATATATAGTATCATATAAATCGTTATAGATATATATCTATATATATATATGCATGCATGCATGTGTAAGTGTTGCTTTTTTTTTGTTTATTTTAGAGATTTCGGTTCATCAAAGACATAAGAAAAACTTAATTGAACAATGTAAATTTGTCTCCCAAATTGCTGCTACTTTTCTTTGATTTTTTTTTTATTTCTCATTTATGTGAAGTCCTTGCTCTACTAAACACACTTTTTCTCCAATAGTTAGTATTAGAGTCAAAATTTGAAAATCCAAGAGAAAAAGTAAAAGCATCAACATTTAAGGATAGAAGAGTGAAGTTTGTTAAATGTTAAGAATTCAAATATTGAAATATGAAAATTGAGAATTACTTAAATCAATTTGGTATATTATCAAAAGGCTACATTCATCCTTTCAAGAGACAAAGTCAACAATTATGAGTCAAGAAAACTTGGATCATCTAATCAAACAAGCATTGAGAATAGTATGTCTGACATTAACTAAGAATATTTTCTTCAATATATTATACAAGGTGACCAAAATAGGAGTGATGAAAGCTCTATCAAGCATGTATGAGGAGCCTTAACAATAAATAATAAATATTTAATAAAGATGTTTTTCAATATCAAGATGCCAAAATGTACTCTTGCAATAAAGCATATCAATGAGTTCAATCTTCCCACAATCCCACAAATCGATTGAGTTCAATTTATATCAATTTTTGAAGATAAAGCTCAGGCCTTAGGCTTTATTATCAATCATCACTATCGGAAGGCCAGGCTGGAATAACAATGTCGATTAATTCATGCAAGCCTACAAATATGAAACTGATTTTCACGACTTGATCTTAGGTATCAATGAAATGAGAAATAAGTGTATGTTCTTCTATTGCTATGAATCTTGAGAGTAAATGAAACCACTAAGAGAGGAAAAAGGCAAAAAAGTGGCAAATTCAAATGTCAATAGACAAAACAATGTAACAATTGCAATAACGCATGTTGGCAATGTAATAAGGTTAGTCAAAAAATAAGACTATCCACAAAAGGTAGATGAACTACATACTTAACAAATGAAAAGATCTACAATGCACTAATCATAAGTATTCATAGTCTTACAAAGTTTTGCATCTTCAGAATACATAAACCCTTTAACTCTACATAAAGAGCTATTTCTAACTACTTCATAGGAGATTTTGAGAGGGTTCATCTTGATGACGATGACCACTTGAGCATGGGAGTTGGTAAAATGCAAATCAAGATTGCAAAATGAACTATGCAGAAGCTTCAGAATGTGAGTCATATTCCAGACTTGAAAGGAGCTCAATCTCAATTGGGTTATTGGATGAAGAATGACACATGTTGACCTTCTATATTGATATTTAGAATATGAAAGTATTTTGATGATAACACATGGAACTAAAGATAAAACTTAGTACATAGCATTAAATATCAAAATAGTTAAAACAATTGTAAATGGAAATGTTGATGCAAGCAAGTGACATCAAAGGTTGGCCACATAAGTGAGAAATGTCTGGAGTTACATATTCTATTGCTTGAAGGTTTGGGGGAAGATAAGGTGAGTGCTGCAATTTAGTTCCTTTGGATTATAAGCTACTTGCAAAAGTGTAGCCAAATAAAGATGTATAGTTCAATCATTTAAAGATTTTGGGATGTCATTTGAATCACAAGTGAAATCTATTGAGTGTTACTTCTCAATGGAGATGATCTTCACTATGAATTTGGGATGAAAAAAATTGATAGATCAGCAGGAATAGTAATGCTTTTTCAATGGAATTATTATGTAGATGAACGAGCCAAGCAATTCAAGAGAACTAGTTTGCATAGGAGAATAGGTTAATCTTGGGGAGATATTGGAAGATCACATGAAGGTGTTTGAATGATTGAAAATATAGAGATACAAGCATAATCAACCATGCATGTGATTGAGTTAAGATATCAATGGATGTTGAAACCATGCACGGATACTATCCATGCATTACTTGTTACTTATAAATGCTAGTGAACATGAAGGAACAATGAGAATAAATATTCTATCAAATTAAAGCTACTAAGAGATAAGAGGACATTATGGGTCAAACAGCACTTCAGGACCAAGGACCATAGAGGAGCACAACAGCAAGCAAAAAAGGTTTTGATAAATGGATGTAATATATTTACCACGGATAAAATGAGTATTATAAAACCTTAGTCAACCCCCCATATATAATGAATAAAGATTGTACATCAAATAAGTTAAACTCATGAGCCATTGGTTTCAAAGTAAAAAAAATAAAACCCTTTAAAATTTTGGATAAGATTTAGATATTTCAAAATTTGAAAATTTAGTTCTAATTTCAACAAGTTGGGACAAAAATTACTACACCCTCTTAGTTAATTCAAGCCATGAAAATCACATCAAATCTATTTCATACCTATGGCCCTCAATTATATTATAAAAGATATGCATTCATGGGTGTTGTGTTATCTAAGAGGGGTGAAATTTTCGGAAGAAATAAATGCAAGGTTTGCTTGAAGGTGTTCATTTGAAATTCTTCTTCTATCTTTGCCAAGGTGCATGGCAAGGAAACAATTGATGATGTTGAGACTTGAGATCCAACAATGGTGTCTGTACTATTGGAAGTGCTCGAGAACATGGTCATTCATGGCTAAAGGTGGTTGTGGTTAGCTTAAAATATAGAATAGCAAGGGCTTCCAGCTTATAATAAAAGTGTCTATGTACTCTAGTAGACTATATTATACCACACAAAGCAATATTAATCACAAGTTAGACTAGTGGCAACACTACAAACAATTTTTAATTTAGGATTACAAATGAGATATGACCAAAAGCATCAAAGAGCAAATAAATTCAATTTTTTAATAAATGGGAGTTTTGCTAGATGCATTGATACAAATATATTTAACCAAGTACTTGATAGGAAGTCAACCATAACAAAGCCACAGATAAAGGGTAAAAAAATTGCTTGGCATGTTCCAAATAAATGTCTATCTCTAGGTGAATTGCAAAGAACTTTGAGATGGCTCAACACCCATAATCATGAATCCTAACTAAAAAATGTGCCTTCAATTTGAAATTCTTGTTGAACACAAATTCACCCAGCTGAAGGTTTAAGTTAAGGAGATCCTGGCCGAGATTTGACTAAGACTAGGTAAAATCTATTGTTATAAAATGGGAGTATATTTTTAATATGGAGCATTACTTTCTTCGGATCTAGCTAGCTTCAACCAAAAATCAAACATGTTAGCTTCTATGACTTCCCCTATGTATTTCTGAAATAGATTATAATATGGTAGGCTTTGTTGAATAGAAGTGAATATTTAAATTAAAAAAGTAATATAAATGAATTCAAACTAGACAAGTAGACATTGAGCGTTACTATTACTTTAAATAAATAAAATGCACAAATGTAATATGCTAATAATTTCCATGCCATTCTTTACAGGACAAAGTAAAATTTAAACACTCAAGGAAATCTTTCAATTTTATCAAGTTGGAGGCAGAAATATAACAGTGATTCTTCCCACAAACTAGAGGATAAAAAATCACACTTTATGGATGTATAATGAGAGGAAGAAATCTTGTTCATCGTGCTCGTTTAAAGTTATAATAAGAATCTTATGCTAAATAGAGTTGATTCACTTTTTGTGTTATGCTCACACTAGCACATTAGTTGATCAAGCCTGTTGGCCATCAATCCACGTTGTGCAATTATTCTAAGGAATTGATCATTATGCAAGTCAAGAGCTACAAACATGACATAACATTTGATCTATAAATGCTTATAACAGTAATCTCTCACGTAATTAATTATTTAATCAAAATTTTAATATAAATTCGTTCAATGGCTGCCACAACACATAATTCATTTAAGGCTCAATAGTCAATTCCCTTTCATTCATATAAAAAATCTCGCTGATCATTCATCATCATCAACATTAGCCTTACCCCAAGAAATTGGGCTAACTTTTATGAATCCTCAAAATCTATACATTCTTGTTCAAAACTGTGTAACATTCAATCAAACATAAGCATTTCAAAGCAATATATACTAAGCAGTACCACATAACCCATAAGAAAATCACAAGAAAGAAAGTTCATAGAAGTGACTAATCCCTGGATAACAAGCAGAGCATTTAAAGAAGAAGCATGGATTTCAATCAAACAAGAACAATCGGAAAACGACTAAGAATAGTAGCCACAGTTTTTTAAATTCAGATGAAGAGAAAAGAGCACCTCTTGACGTCCTGGAGGAATACGATGGGCTGAGCTGCAACGCGCCCGATCCGGACGAGCTTGCTCCTTCCATTTCTATCAAAGTCTAGATCCGATCAAAACCTAATAGATCCATCAAAGACCAAAATCGCTCATCTCAAGAGTTTTCCAAGTTAGGCTGGAAAATGCGTGGACGACGAGTTAGAGCAGGCTCACCGCCGAGCTCGAATCGGCTAGTGTTTGAATCGGTCAACCGAGTACGAGGGCGTATTTAGGTTCAAAATTTTCACAATAAAATAAGATACAAAAAATTAATTTTTGATTACTCATAATACATTTAATTTAACAAATATCTACCTATAAAAAATGTTGAAGCTATGATCTAAAAGTTCAAATCAATGGTATAAAACAAATTGGAACCTTATTAAATATCACGTTCAAATAAAAATAGAGGCCTCAGCTTTTATATTTTTTTCTATCTTCATATAAATTTTGGAGTTATTTTAATCTGAAAAATATTTTGGGAGATATTTTGTCAAAAAAAATATAATATAGATATTAGTCTAAAAAGACACATTATGAAAAAAAAATTATCAAATTTTAAAATGCATATTAATTGTTTACCCAACCAAATTAAACTTAATACATTAAAAAAAACTTTTTGAAATAAGCAATCAATATAATAACAAGCTTTTTTTTACATACTATCTAATTAAAGTAATTTATTAATTCTAATTATATTAGCACTAATGGATATCAATTAAGCTAAGTTGTGCAACAAAATATCTCAAACATTTGGTTCTAGCAAATATGGACTACTTCATGGTAAACTCATAAAGAACTAAGAAGACAAAGATACTGAAGTCACCATGATCACAATGAACTTACCAAGAAAAAAACAATGAGGTCACCTTATGATGGATGCAATCAAGATAGGGATTTTATCCAACAAGTGGGTGACTCCACCCAACATATAGGCAACTTTCTTTAGCAAACCAATGATTTCACTCAGTAAAATGTTGACCTTGTCTAGCAAAGTTAGGACCTCTCATCTTAATAAGTGCTTTTCTTGATCACATCGGTGACTTCAACCTGTGAGTTCACTAACTCTATAACAAAAAAAAAGTAAGTTGACTTTATATATATTTTATATTTTATAGACTGAAATCTAAACTTGTAAATAAGGGGTGGGTCTAAGTAGAATTTAGGCACAAAATCTTGGGGCTCATCCCACACACACACAGATAATTAGTCACACAAATTCTTGGGACTCAATGTACTTTGTACTTTAGATTTTAATCTCCAAACTTTTCTCTTTAGATTCCCTTGGGACTCAATCATGTACTTTGAACGATTTTATGAAATCTCCAAACTTTTCTCTTTAGATTCTTTTGATCTTATCTTGTGTCTCTTCTCCTTTATTTTTACTTCATATTTCTTGATCAATGTCCCCACCATGCACACAAAATCTTGGAACTCAATCATGTACTTTGAATGATTTTATGAAATCTGCAAACTTCTCTTTATAGATTCTTTTGATCTTTTCATGTGCCTCTTCTCTTTTTTTTTTTTTCTACTTCTTATTTCTTGATCAATGTCCCCCCAACTCCATGAATCTTATAAGTAGGATTGTAATATTTTCACATAAATCTGATTCAAAATCATTCAAAGTGTAGTGAGCATGGAGTAAATGCTAAGAAAAATAAGCACTATAAAAAAGCAACATACAAAAAAAAAAAAACCTTAATCAATATAATGCATCAAAACTTTCTGACAAGTAAACAATTTGTGAAGATGTCAAAAAGAATGACCAAGATGATATAAGAAGCATTGAAGCACCTTCCCAGAGTGGGCCCAAGGGTGGAAAAACCTAAGGGTTCATCTAATTTCATCATTTAACAAAGACCAACAAGCATAGAGCAACTTTTATCTTAATAATAAATGGGACCTTCTACTCACACAATAGAGAGGAGCCTCTCTAGCTATTAGAGAGTGAAGGCTACAATTGACAAATATATAATTCAATAAATTTGCATAATCAAAGCATGAAATGAAATTAAAAATTTATCACCTTGACTTATATGAGGGAAAGATGGCCCCTACTAATCACAAGAAAAACTTTGTATTTACCAACTCCTTGGTGGAAATTGATGATACTCCGAAGTGTTACTTATTTGTTACTACTTTCAAAGAATCACCTCTTTAATGGTTCTTATAACATTCACAGAGAGTGATGACTTTTTTAATTCAAAAAATTAATCATAATGCAATTCACCTATGCCCCAACAATCATTAAACAACTTATAAGCCTTATTAAAAATTGTTCAAGCACCCCAACAAGTTGTCAAGTAATTTTATTATAAGATTCTAATTGGAGATATGAATGATCTAAAGCTAATGGTGGCTCAAGATATTCTCACCCAAAAATTTTGAGAAGGGCCATTTAGATATACTAAAAAAAATTAAAACTAGCTTTATATCATCTACAAGATTTACTTTTTTTTTCAAGCTCTAAACTCTTCCCTCAAAGCCAAATATCTCATATTGGGTTGTTATTAGCCAACTAAGCAACCTAAACCTAGCCTTATTTAAAAATCTTTCAAAACAGTATCAAAAATCCTTTAAATTCATAAAACCATATAAAATATAACTAGACATACCCACCTAAGCTTCTAATTAATTTTTCAAGCCTTGGAGTTACCTAGATTATCCGTAATAAAGGCCTAAAATTACACTTTTAAGGTTTGTAGGTTTGGGCTCCCGTATTGCTTAGCTAATCCTAACTCAGGGTATCTTTTAGTTCCACTCCACCAAATGATATCCAAAGTCCCACACCCTTCTAAAACACTTCTTGGAGCCTCTTACACAAATTTTTTAAGCTTAACCCCTAACCCTCCTCTCTCTCTCTCTCTCTCTCTCTCTCTCTCTCTCTCTCTCTCTCTCTATCTCTCTCTCTCTTTGTGTATTCATTAGTACCTCTATCTAAGAGGTTTAATCAAGATTATTTAGACCAATTTAATTAAGACATAATCTTAATATATTTTTCTTTTTTTTTCTTTTTTTTTAAGCTTGATCTATAGATATATTAGGGACTTAAAATATTTCATGAATATATTGGATCCAACATCCTCAATGGTGTGGGAATGTAGAAATAAATAAGATAAACAACCATTTTATAAACATTCTAGCAATAGAGAAAGTTCATTGGATAATAAACGACCAAATTATTATGCCACCTTTAAATAATTATCACACATGTAAGATCATCTAATGACTTAAAGGGTCTTTAAGAACTTCTCACAAAATGCTTATCTCATCAAATCCTTTGAAGAGTGTAAATTCATCACCTCTCTAAATCAATTAACCATCACTAACTTAGCCCTAAGTTTTTTTATGCCTATTTTTATGATGAATCATATCTTCCTTACAAAATTCAATAAAGGCTCATTTTTAATGTTAATTAATAAAACATTAGGCTTAGCTTCACAATTCTTTTTAATTAATATTATGAACACTCAATCATTTTTAAAGGTCAAGATGCCTATTATAAATTCCTATCAAAAGAAGATAGGCCTAGCTAGCAACATTGGTCATTATGACCTCATGATTTCCCTCATAACTATCAATGATGTGGTGAAGTCAAAACTCTTCATCAGTGCACTTAAAGAGGCTTCATTATGGTGGTTATTTTGCCTACCATTTCCTCCTTCACTAACTTTCAGAGATAATTTTTTTTGAAGCTTGTTAGTGAGTGGATATTAAAGTATTAATAAGGTTTATCAAATATAAGATATTAACTTCATAAGAACTCTATCACTTCATGACTCTTTATCAATAAGAAATATTAGACATATAAAACTTTGAGCTTATTCTTTCCATTTCTATACTCACTTATTGCATCATAAGATGACATTTTTATTACACCCTAGCTTGTAGGAGGTAAAAAATATTATTCGTGTTAATTGTGTGTGTTAATAATTATGTTAATGATACAATGTACAATTAAGTGACCATGGATTTAACCTCCAAGCCTTAACACTTATGACTTATTGAGTATCTCAAGAACATCACTGGATCAACAAAAGTAAGTCACATAAAATTAGGATAATTGAATTAACAAGCTGAACTATCACCACCAATATTAATAATAACACAAATGCTTCTGCACCAAGAAGTGGCAAAGGTGCAAGTCAAGATAAAACCTCACAAAAGAAATGAACACTTACTCTAATTATTATAGAAAGAGATTATATATGTAATATATGATAATAAGTATTTTTTCCAATCTCTATTAATGCATGTTGCACTAAATGTCGATGACCAATTTAAGTATTTTGCCATTCACAAGGACCACATAAGTGATATGGAGGGCTATCATTATCTTAAAAACATAGTTAAAGAACTAATTTGCATTGACAAGTTAAAAGAATTTATCTTTATTGACCAAAGATGATGTGTCAATAAGGTTCTTATTGAGGAAAAGTAGAATAAGCCTATCCCATTATAAGAGATATATATTATAAGGGACATTGCAACTATTCTTAAAGGATCTTATGTTAAGGCCTCAATGTAAGAAAGCCTTAAATGAATTTAATCAAGCAAGTTATTCTTGCCTCCAATTCAAATTTTCCTTCAAAGGTTAAAAAAACATTTCTTACTTAAACTCAATGACAACTAAAAATCCTATAATATTATAACTATCATTTTGGTTGAATAATATTAAATGTTGATTCTTTATCATATTTACATATATTTTTAATTAAATGCATATGAATTCATTAAGGTTGGTCCACCCTTAAATTTTTTCACTCTGAATAGCTTAATCCAAGCTTTATACATGATGAATTGGTGACATCTACATCTTGGGTCTAAGGTTTTTGGTGGTTTTCGATTCATTCTTAAGGGTATTTCATCTTATTCTCAAGGCACTCCTTATTATTAAAATTTAGAAGGGTTTTCTTAGAGATTCTCTTCTGATCATATGGATATCTCTACTTCCAACATAATCCTTTTAACCCTAGCATGAACAATCTCACTCTTAGGGAATATTTGATCTAGTTTCTCATTATACCATACAAGAATTTCAAGAATCCAACTGACATATTGATAAGAACATTTAATGTTTCTACCATATTTCTCTAACCAAAGCCTTCACCACAATATAGCATAGCTCTTGTAACTATTGTATGATGATTAGATTCTCGACACTTAAACTATAATTATGCTAACTTTTGTAACACCACAGTAGCTAGAGCATGCACTGATAGATTTATATCCCTAAAGTAATGATTATAACTTCCATTTTAAAGCCATCACAACAACACTAATTAGCATTAATAGTATAATTTTTTTCTTATATAAACACCTTAAAGGACCTTAATTAAGAGGTTAGATAGTTAAGTAACACCTTAAAGGACCTTAATTAAGAGGTTAGATAGTTAAGTAATTAAGAGGTTAGATAGTCAAATAATTACACTTAGAAGGCCTCAAACATCCCTAGCTTCTTTGTAGGCTCCATTCTAGATTTATTCTACAATATTTTATCTCTTTACTTGTAATACTTACTAAACCATTTTTTTACACCAAAAATGTTAGTAGAACTTCAAACTCATGTCCTTTATAAACATTTCAGTAACCTAACCTCTTATGTTTAGCTTGGACTTTATAAGGACATAAAAGGAACCATTATAGGAGGTTCATTTATAGATCTTTTCTATTATATAGATGACTCTAACTAGCCATAATTTAAACTTCTTCACTGTTTGAGCTTAGTCATTCCCTAGTAGATGTAAACACTAAATTCAAATAACCAATTTGTCTCATTAATCTAATTATTTGCATAGTTGATCATGATCATATAAAGATTGTCTTAACCATTTTCAAAATTAGTTTAGGAAAATTCATGATTGAGTCAAAAGTCCCCACCTATTCATATTTTATTTAGATCCTTAACTAAGTAATTACCTTTGTTAGACAAATTGGTCAATAACTTAGATATTAAACTTTGGGATGTTCATGTTCATACATTAAAAGCTTAATAAAATCCTATAATACATGTTTAGTCAACCCTAAGTCCAAAAAAGACAAGCCAAGCTTAATATTGGTCATCTCAAGATTCAAAGTGAAATCATATATGTAAGGATGACACACCCAAGGGAGATGGATTGGTGTGTACTTATAAAATTTCAAAAGAAAGTCAAAGTAAATTTTTTAGACTTAGCGAACAAGAAAACTTTTGTTCAAAAATTAAAAGTGATAACCAACATAAAAGATAAGAGCAACAAGAAGATAAGAAGGAAAAGAAAGAGGGGCCACAAATTGATTTATAGTAATTTAGCCCAACAGGCATATGTCCACTCTCTAAAACTCCTTCAAAATTTTCTCTATCCCTCCATTGGCACAAAAGCCATGACAAAAATGCCTCTCTTCTTAATGGGTATTAGAGAAACACTACACCACTTTCTTTCTCTTTCAAGACAAGAAGATTGCTACTCCTTCCATAAGGAACAAAATCTTCACTCAAGTTCTCTTTACAAGAGCAAACTCTCAAGTTAAGGAACAACTCCCAATGAAAAGGTGAATGCAAAAGAATAATTAAGCTAAGTGTAACCTCACCAAAAGAAATTTCTCATAAGGGATCTCTTAAGAAAAAAAGAGAAAGAGAATACTATCAATAATTTTCTCTAAGAAGACACTCTTGCCTAAGCCTCCTTAAAGCTCTCTCACATTTAAGTTGGCAGGTTAGGCTCCCCTAATGTGGTATTTATCAGAAGGCTGCAAAATTAAAATTAAAAATTAATTTTTTAAATCATCTTAATCATATTCTACACATGAAATATGCCCATAATTATTCAAATAATCATTCTCTTTCTCTCTCTCTCTAAATTATTATTTTTCTCTCTCATATCAAAAATGACATTTAATCCTCATGTCATATCATGCCTCGGTCAAAATTTTAAGTGTTTTATGTCATGGTATTTTTTATTCAATCTATTTGATTTAATAAACTTATAATTTCAATGTTTTAGAATTTTTAAATTCAAATTATTTTGAAAATTGAATAGCCAATTTTGGGCTATCCATAAATTATTTCCATAAAAATTCCTTCATTCAAGCATATTTCGACCAATCCCCCATTGATTAAATTTGATTTATTTTAAATTTATTTGAATTAATTCAAAATTTAAAATTAAAATTAGATTGAAATTATGTAGCTTTAAATTTTATAAATCTATTTTAAGAAACATATATGGTTGACCCCTATTTGCTTTTAAAATTCAAGTTTAAATTTCAAATTACTTCATAATTTGTTCCTTCATTAATTCACCATAACATTTGCATTAATTAGTGATTGATCCTCATTTGGAAAGTCTTGGTCACCCTTTTACCATGCTTCTTTTAATTTAATTTAAATTCAAAGACTTTTTTAATAACTTTCTTTATTTATAATAATTATATTATTTAATTATCTTGCATTAACTCATGATTGATTCATTTTTAGAAGTTTTTGACCACCCCTCTCATCGTGAATATTTAACTTGTTAACTTGAAATTTTTAAAATACCTAATTCATCTACCTCTTGAGTGTCATAGCCTCTTAATAGAGCATGAACTTGAATGGTCCTCTACTATGCTCCACTTGACAAAGAAAATTTTAAACATACAATGGACCCCAATTTGGAGGTAAGCAACTCAATGACTTTTGTTAATATAAAGAATTTATCTCAAATTTTCCTCACTACATCACCCACAATTTACTAGCCAAGTCAAAGTAATGAATAAACAATCTTATACTTCTTATAAGAAAAGGCCAAAGGAGCCAAAGGTAAATGGGTAGAGGTGTTTCCCTTAGTATTATTAGCATTAAGAGTAATTCCATCCTTAATAAATGGTTAAACTCCATTAATTCTCTTAATGGGATAGAAGCTTTATTATCATGTGAGCACAAATTACACAATCAGTTGATTGTAATAGCTATCAACTTCGAAAAAGAAGCTATTGAATGATAAAAAAGGAATAGAGAAACGATGGACATAACATTGGACATTGTGGTGTTTATTTTCAAATGCATATTGGGGACACCACGCAAATCTGAGGGGTACTTATTGAAGTGATCGGGTACGACATTGAGGTACGATGTACTATCTCGAAAGATAGAGGCATCACTCTTTAATGGACCTAATCACCTAATAAGGACTCCTAAGACATGATGGGTCTTTGAATTTACTAGATATTTTTCCCCTACTTTACAAGGATGAATAAAGCAGGGTTTATATTAAATCAAGTTTTGAAGTTTCCTATGGAGGCAAACTTTTATAGTTAATTACATCATAAGGAAGGTGAGTTACTTAGAAATACTCTAGATTAAAGTAGACAATTATTGTCTCCAAAGATTTCAAGGATAAACTATCAATAAATTGGCTATATTGGAAGATCAAATGGGAAAGATCAAGGAGAAGACTTATTTTTAGAAGCCAAAGGGGATAAATAGGAAATGCTCATGATACTAAGAAGCCTAGTGAGCATTCCAATCTACCCTATAATTGGGCTTTATATATTTTGAAAGTGAAGAGATTTATTTATTAGAGTTGAATTTTATTAGATTACTATGGATTATAATCCATCAACACAAAGTTGTGAAAATGCCTAAGAGGTGAGGATTCATGCTTGTATCCCAAAGAAAATAGTTACATCAGATCCTAAATCTAGAGAGCTTCAGCAAGAGCTAAAGCATGATCTAAATCTAAGTGAAGATGAGCATAAGGTTCACCTCCATAATAGAGGATAAACAACCCATTAGCTGGACTTATAATAGCCTGGAGTAGCAGCCAGCTAACTCCCCCTACGTTTTAAATCCATGTGATCAAGTCTTATAAAATTACAAGATAGTTTGGCTATTATTACATTAGAAAAAGACTAAAGTCCTTAAACCCACTTACTAAGAGATTAGAGCATGAGTGGTATGCACAATGACATCATCTGAAGCAAAAAATTTTCAAATTTTATTTTAATTTTGATACTTCATTTTGACAAAAGCTTTGGAATTTTTATATGTCCAAATGCTTGATGAAATGGATTATTGGCCAAATCAGAAGAGAAGAGCGTGAAGCTCCATTAGTAAGAGTTACTCTCAAGGGTCAAATGGTTCCCATGTGTGTAAGGATGAAGACCCTCATTTTGTAAGAGTGAAAGAATATGTATGCATATTGTTAGACATACAATCATACAGGTAAGGGGTTGTAAAATCTTTTAATTATTTTGATTTACATCCTAGGCTTTTATTGTGAGGTTATGAGTTATTTAAAATTTTAGTTATGAGTTATAGTTAGGTAAAAGATTTATTTTTTCTTAAGAGCCTAATCGCATCTAGGCCATTCAACAAATACCAATCATAAAGAAACTAAGAAAAACATGCAATTTTTAATGCACAAGCTAAACATAACATCAAACATTTTTATAGCTACCACAAAAGAATAACAAGCTGGTGCGGTCGGGTACCACCGTTCAACCAAAAAAGAGAAAATAGGTAGCCGAGCTCTACCCTTATACATTATGGAATATGAAAGAATAATTATAATTTACAAATGAATAAATGCTATGAGGGTCTTCTTTTCTTCATTCTTCATTTAATTTGGTAGGCTTCAAGGCATCACATGGCACCTCAGGACTAAACCTTCTAGCCAATGCTCATCCTAAATCCCATAGCACTAATCCTAATTCTTAATTATAAAATTATATTAAGAATAAAAAAAAAGTAAATCTAACTACACCTATAAAATAAGTGTTAGCTAAACACACATACAATCTCAAGCAATTATATTTATAATTTGGACTTAGCACCTTATACATGGGTAACCAAGCCCACTTGTCCTAACTTGGATCATGCTTAGGGGTTTAAGCAACCTGCAAAAAGAGTATTTTATATTTATTTTAAGCACCCCTTAAGCATAATCTTGCAGAAAATATGATTAGGCTAATATCATCTAACATCCAGTCTATGAAACATACACCCTAACATCCAATCTAAAATAATACATTATAAAATAAAAACATATATCATATAATGCACCACCCTAACATAAAGCTAGATGTGGTGGCTTAGTTCTAATGTGCGTGTTAAGGCATGTGTGGTATGTCTTAATTAGGCAATAATGTTATAATTTTCTAAGTATGAAAGACTTTTATTTAATATTGAAGGGTGATTTCACTTAAGTTGCTTAACTGATTTGAGGAATTTTAATTTATGTTTTCTTTTATTTCATATGATTTACACTTAGCAATTAAGTGTTGTAAAGAGAAGAAAGATGATTGCCCTCTTTCATCCCTACCTTAAGTCACTTTCTAAAACATGTTAGTTTGATTTAGTTCTTTTTAGTGAATGGCTTATTGAATGATTTAATTAATCTTAAGTTTAGATTACCTTAAATAATTCTATTCAATGTGAAAGGCATCTTAAGATTAATCTATTTGAATTATTATCACATGTCATATGTTCAATCATTCCTTTCCCTCATATGTAACATGCATATGATATTAATCCTAAGTATACCTATGCATGCAACATATTTTGGCACACTTTATATGATGAATGTGATTACATATACATTTGGAGTTTATATTTTTCATTTTGATTAAATTATTTAATCATATTAATTTAAGGCTTAGTCATTCATGAATGCATGGATTTTTTTGATAAAATAAAATGGGTTTTAATTCCATAATTAAATACACACACATATGTATAAGAGACATAAGCTAGTATATGTCATTGTTAACCAAGGAAGTGAGATAATCAAATGACCTCCTTGGGGCTAACTAAAGCCTCGTATTCCCAGGATGTCCAAACTAAACACTTGCTTTTCTCAAATACATGTCGATGTATACATAAGTAAAGAAAGAAGAAATATGCAAATATTGTATTTTTATTTGATTGAAACATTTATGCATGTGGATTAAAGTTATTATTCAAATTCTAATGTAGAAGCACATGTAAATGAAATCAAATAAGTACTTATCGCTGTTAACAAGGGAAGTGAGATAATCAAATGATCTCCTTGGGGCTAACTAAAGCCTTGTATTCTCAGGATGTCAGGACTATATACTTATTAACATTCAAATGCATGTAAAGCTACACATGAATCAAATAAAAGAGAACTTTACTCCATACACTTAAGGTATAATCACATGCATCTCCTATATATTTATAACTAGCATCATGACATATGTTATTATTCATTTATAAGTTCTTGCTAAGTACATTTGTATTTAATAGTGATAATAGCCACACATATATTAAATTAATTAAACACATGCAAGCTTAACATAAATAAAAACTATTTGATTTAATTAATTTTGAAAATATGAATGCATGATTTCAAATGACACATAATATTTAATATGATTGGAAAGGAATAAATAAACATAAGCATATGGTTTCATTCAATCAATTAATTCCTAAGGACAATTATATCAAATAGAGTTATTTAGAATAATCCAAAATTCTTAATGTATCATTTTTAATTTCATGTTTAATTTGATTTAAGGAATGTAAGAAGGAGTTTGCTAACCCTAACCCATCCCTATGTTTGTAAGTTAATTTGGTTTAATGAGGAATTAATTAAGTTATTGCGATGTTTATTTTTGGATGATATGTGATGTGTGTCATGTGTGGTATGGGAGACACCAGCGGATGAGGGTTACTTGTGGTAGAATACATTAAGGAATAGTACACTATCTCGAAAGATAGAAATCACTACCTTATAATGGACCTAATCACCTAATAAGAAATCCTAAGGCATGACGGGTCTTCACATATACTTGAGATTTTCTCCTACTTTACATGGATGAATAAAGTATAGTTTATTTAAATCAGGTTCTAAAGTTCCTTGCCCCCATAGTTAATTACATCATAAGGAAGGTGAGTTCATTAGGATTACACTCGATTAAAGTAGGTAATTATTGTCTCCAAAGATTTCAAAGATAAGACTATCAACGAATCGGTTATATTTAAAAAATCAAGTGGGATGGATCAAAAAGAGAGACTTATTATCGAAGTCAAAGGAGATGAGTAGGGAATGCTCATGATACTAGGAAACCTAGTGAGCATTCCAAACTATCCTATGGTTGGGCTTTATATGCTTTAAAATTGATGATAAATTATATGTTTGAGTTGAAGTTTTATTAAAAAATTAAGACTTATAATTACACAACACAATATTGTGAAAATTCATAAGAGGTGAGGATTTACGCTTGTAGCCCTAATGAGAAATATCCACCTTAGATCCTAAATCTAGTGAGCTTTAGCAAAGGCCAAAGCACATCCTAAATCTAAGGCAAAAAATGGGTATATTATTTACCTCTACAAGAGAGGGTAAACTACTTGACTGTTGAACTTATAACCACTTGGAATGGCAGCCAACTAACTCCTCCTACATTTTAAAACCATATGGTCAAGTCATATATTTTGTAAGATGGTTAGGATGTTTTTATTTAGAAAGAAATTAAAGTCCTTAAACTCACACCATAAGAGACTAGAGCATGAGTGGTATGAATAATGACTTAGTCTAATGCAAATTTTATCAAATTTTATTTGACTTTGGACTTTTCATTTTTACACAGGATGTAGGATTTTATATTCCTAAATTCATGATGAAATAAGTTATGAGCCAAAACAAGAAAGAAAAGGGTGAAGCCCCGTCAGTAGGAGTTGCTCTCATAGGTCAAGTGTTCCCATGCATGCAAGCACGGGGGCCCTCATTTTACAAGAGTGGTAGAAGATGCATGCATGATATTAGACTTACAACATCCAGCTAAGGGGTTACTAAATCTCTTAATTATCTTGATTTAATTCCTAGGCTTTAAATGACATTATGAATTATTTTAGAGAATTTAGTTATGAGTTGTTATTACGGTAAAAATCTTATTTTTCCCTAAGAACCTGAGCGAATCCAGGTCACACATTAAATCATCATATATGAAGAAACTAGAAAGGACATGCCATTTCTATTACACAATTGTAAATAAAGCATCAAACACTTTATAAACTCAACTTGAAAGAATAAAGGCGGTCTTACGGTACCAATAATAAAAAAAAAGGATAGACGGGCTCTACTCTTATACAACCCAGTATATAAATGAATAATTACATTTTTTTTTACAAATAAATGCTATGAGGGTCTTCATATCTTCATATCTTCATGTCTTCATGTCTTTGCTCCATTTATTCATTTGGATTTGCTTACTTCAAAGGCATCATAGGGCCTCCTAGGACAAAGCCTTCTAGCCAATGCTCATCATAATCCCCCATAATACTAATCCTAATTTTTAATGCATAATTATATTAAAAATAAGAAAAGTAAATTTAACTACACCTGCAATATAAGTATTAATTAAACATACCATATAATCTAAACAGTCATATGTAATTTGGACCTAGCACCCTGCACATAGGTAACCAAGTCCACCTGCCCTAATGTAGATTATGCTTAGGGGTTAAGCAACCTGCAAAAGAGCATTTATATTTATTTTAAGCTAAGCATAATCTCCAAAAAAATATGTAATCAGTCTAACATCTAGTCTACAAAGCATACACCCTAACATCCAGTTTATAATAATATATCACAAAACAAAATATACATTAAATCATGCACCACCTTAACATAAAGCTATAAGTGGTGACCTAATCTAATGTATGTGTTAAGGCTTGTGTGGTATGTCCTAACTAGGCTTTGTTGAAATTTTCTAAGTATGAAGAGATTTAATTTGAAGGGTGGTTTCACTTTAAGTGGCTTAGTTAATTTATGAATTTTACTTAATATTTTCTTTTGTTTCATTTGATTTACACCTAACAATTAAGTGTTATAAAGAGAAGAAAAGAGAGGATCACTCTCTTTCATACCTACCTTAAGTCACATCTAAAGCAAATTAATTAATCAATTCTGTTTAGTGAATGGCTTGTTATATATTTTAATTAATCTTAAGTTTAGGTTTACTTTAAATAATTCCATTAAATAAGAAAGGTATCTTAAGATTAATTAGACTTAATTACTATCACATAACACATATTTGTTTATTTCTTTCCATCATATATAGTATGCATATGATTAAGTCCTAAGCATACCTATACATGCAATTTGTATCTTAGCACACTTAAATGATGAATGTAAGCAAATGTACTTGGAATTGGTGTTTCATTTGGTTGAATTATTTTGTCATATTAGTTTAAAGCTTTATTTAAATTCTTATGCAAAAGCATAAGAAAAGAGCTCTAAATCATATGACTAATCAATCCAACCACTTGAACAAAATATGAATCCATGTCTTTTTAATAGAAAAAAAATGAGATTTTCATTCATTAGCAAAATACACATTCAAATGTATGGAAGTTTTAAGCAAGTACATCACCATTGTTTTGCACTAGGGGAGTGATCTCCTTGGGGATACTTAAAGTCTTGCATCCCCGAAATATCCAGACTAATATACTCACTATTCTTAAATATATATATAGATGTATAAACAACTATAAGAATAAAAAACCATGCACCACTTAAACTAAATATGAATGTATGTCTTTTTAATAGAAAATTGGGATTTTCATTCATTAGCTAAATACACATTCAAATGTATAAAAATTTTAAGCAAGTACAGTGCCATTATTCTACACCAGGGGAGTGAGGAAGGAACCTCTTTGGGGCTACTTAAAGCCATGCATCCCTGAGATATTTAGACTAATATACCTGTTATTCTTAAATATATATATGGATGTATAAGCAACTATAAGAATAAAAAACAATGCAAAAGTAGAATTTAATTGAATTGATTTATTTATGAAAATGAATTAAATCTCTATCTAAATTCCAATATTAAGATGCATAAGAATGAAATCAAACAAGTACATCGCCATTATTCCGCACCAAGGGAGTGAGGTAAGAACCTCCTTGGTGCTACTTAAAGTCATGCGTCCCTGGGATGTCCAGACTAATATACCCATTAACATTCAAACTTATGCAAATCAACACATGGATGTAAGAAAGAGACTTTACTTCATACACTAAGCTTATATTCACATGCATCCCCAATGTATGTGTAACTAAATTCACAATATATATATATTATTATTCATTAATAAGCTTTTGAAAATATATTTGAGATTTAATAGTGATAATAGCCACACATATTTCTAATTAGGCCAACATATGCAAATTGACATAAGAGAAATCATTTTCATTTAATTAATTTGAAAGAAATGAATGCATGCTACAAGTGGCATACAATATTTTAACATAATTGGAAAGAAATAAAGAAACACAAGTATGTAATTTCATTCAATCCAACTAATTCATAAAGACAATCGCATTGAATAAGCTTATTTAAAATAAACCAAAGTTTCTTAAAGCCATTTTTGATCTTATGTTTGATTGATTTAAGAAATGTGAAAGTGGTTTGTTAATCCTAATCTCATTCCCCATGTGTGACTTAATTTGGTTTAATGAAAAGCAAATGGGTTGATTTTATGTCTTAATTAGGTTAAGGTATCAATTAAATCAATTAATTAACCCTACCTACATCATAAGTTAATTAACTAAATAATGATAAGCCAACATGAGATGCAATCATATGAAAAGTAAATTAGCATGCTCTTAAGAAATGAAAGGGGCATAATGCAGTTGGCTCATAATTAATAGTTAATTAAGCTTAAGGGACTCACTTAATTACTTTCATGATTTTCTCACACATATGAGCTAACCATAATTTCATTAGCTCTCTCTTTGAGTTATTGAACGCCCAAAGGGCTACCCAAGAGTTAATTAAAGAAGATAGGTTTAATCAAGTTAATTAAGTTCATTAATTATCTAATTAAATCCTAATTACCCTTAATCAACAATATGAAATGGACTTAGGGAAAGAGACAAAGAAGGAAGTCTAAGTCCCAATCCATAAATCTTTTCAATTAGTTAATTAAAGTTTAGATATAATAATTTTGATTGATTTGATTAATTAATTAATTAGTAGTCTTAATTTTAAAGAGGAATAAGGAAGACTTAAGGAAAAGGTGGAAGAGGGTCCCAACCATTTCCCCAAGTTTCTCCACTATTAACAGAGGCTAATGAGCTTAATTAATTAATTAATTAATCCACTATTCATTTGATTAATTATCTCTAATTAAGCTAAGAGAATAATTAAGGCTTAATCAATCAATTTTCCTAATTAACCATCCAATAAATTCCAAAAAAATAGGGAAGGCAGAGGTCATCCCCGTAAACATATCTGGAAAGTTTAAAATTAATTGGATAATTAATCATAGAGTAATTAGGCTAATTTAATTTTTATTTAAACCTCAATTAAGCAAAAATTACTATTTAAAATTAATTAATAATAATTTTTTCAAATTTTTCTCTGAAATATCTTTAAAATGAGCCCTCAATTATATTTTTTGGATTTTTCTAAGATTAGTTATGATTTTAGAAGTTTCAATCTTAAAATTTAATTAAAATAACCCTAATTAACCCCTAATCCATCAACGCCACATTGATGTTGATGTGACATGCGCTTTTCACATGACGTGATTGGATAGGCTATTTAAGTTGTTAAATTGAGATGCTGACTCGAATTATGATGGACACGCTTTCCTGTGGACCGTCTGTCGATCGATAACCATCGATCTGTGGTTGAGGATTAAATCGATGGATTTAACGTGATCAAATCTGAACCGTCCATTCTGATCATGCGAAACAGATGGTCCATGATCATTTCCTTTGCAAATAGTGAAAGACGGATATCGTCCGTCTTTCTCCATTCGATCTAAGCCCACCAGAGCTCAGACTGGAATCAAATTGATCCCACGCCATCAAAAAAAGAGGGAAAACACATTTGACGGTCAAAAATGCATGGCATACAAATTTCCTTCGAAAAGGACTAATCACTTTTTTCTTAAATCGATAATTTTGAGGAATTACCTCACCAAAGCTAATGTCTAGCAGTGAGATTGATCGAGGTAGCTTCATTTGGTAGAAATAAAGCCATGTTGAGCCGCATGAGTTCTGATTTGAGGTGGCCAGCTCTACGGACCAAGCTCCTCCTATTTGGCATTCGGTCTTAATCAAGCTCCTATCTCCGGTGGCTTGGAATCTTGGGAAATGATTTGATTGGCTTCGATTAGTATGGTGAAGGTGTGTGCAAGTTTACTTGGAGTTCGGTTAAAAGATGGATGGGTTTGAATCAATGGAGGTCTCTCCTATTTCAGTTTTACACATAGAGAGCAATGGCCGATCGAAGAAGGTTTGGGATGCTCTAGGAAGCTGTCTGGGATTTCAAAATTACTTAAGGAACTCACTAATGTGAATCATGCTCAATCCCACTTGAATTGGGGGAGTATACCTCAAAATTGTGTGTGATGGACGGATGGGATCCATCCCTAAATTTTTGCCGGTTCACCATCGTCAGGGCATCGAAGGGGTCACCATCAGCTCCACGTGGCATGCCAGGGTTGGAGGAAGTTGTGACAGGGAGCTCAAGGCAAGATATGGGGAGATTAGGTTGGCTTGGTCATTTAGGTGCTCGAGTTTGTCTTGAGAGGGGTGAAGGTGAACTCCCTAGGTCCATGGCTGATCCTAGCTATTCTAGGGTGGGCTAGGAAGGCTAGGCATACCCCATTTGGCACTTGGATGGCTGCCCAAGTGATGGGAGAGTGGACTTGGCTTTTTATGGCAAGAATCTAATGCAAATGAGCTTGTCCAATGGTTAATTCCCTTGTGTGTGGTCCACTTGGATTTGGGCTAGTTTGGGAATGATCTAGGGCTGGTTTGGGTTAGGTTTGGCCAGCCATTAGGGTTCTATGAGTTGGTTTGAGTTAGTTTGCCTTCATTTGGTCAAAATGGGTTCACTTGGGTTAGGTTGGGTTGGGTTGACCACTTGGTCAAATTGAGTCAAACCAAGGTTGGGTTAGGTTCATATCATGATTTGGAATATTTTGGTTCAAATGGTTTTGATTAATTTGGCTTAAGTTTGATTTTGGCTCATTTGGATTCAAATAGGTCAAATGGGCCAAGTTGACTAATTTGACCAAATTGGGCTGGGTTAAGTGTTGTTCATGTTAAATTAGTTAATTGAAATTGATTGTAGGCTTTGGTGTGGGTTTCATTTGGATTTTGGCCAATTTGACCTTTTAGGTCAATTTGAGCTAGGTTGGGTCAATTTGAGCTAGGTTAGGTCAAGTTGAAAAATTGGTCAAATTGAGCTCAATCATGGCTTTGGTCAAGTTCAATAAATGATTTGGAATGAACTTGAGACATTGGCTGCAATCAATTTGGATCAAATCATGATTTGACCAATTTTGGTTTTTTAAGCCAATTTGGGTCAACTAAGGTCAAATGGTCAATTAGACTTGGTTTGGCTCATTTGAGGGTTTGAACATGTTCAATCATTGAATATGAATTAATTTGAATCAATGATTTCAATTAATTTGGTATATGATGAATTTTTGGCTAGTTTAAGTTTCATTTGGGCCAAAGGTTGACTTGGTCAACATACCAAGTTGACTTTGTTTGACCCAATTCAATATAGTTGATCACCTTAGGATGATTGTTAATCATGATATGAGATTTGGACAGGCTTAGTTCAATCCAATTTAGGTTAGATTAGAACTTGGCTCAAAAAGGGTCTTTAAGTCACTTTGGATCAAGTGGACCTAAATGAGTCAATTAGTTTGGTTTTGGCTTGATTCAAGTTTAGTTGAACTCATATATGGATTTAGGATGAAAATATAAATCCAATTGCAATTGGTTTGGAGTAAAATAGATTTTGGTTCATATGGCAATTTCAAGTCAAAAGGGGTCAACATGGGTTTGACTTGAGTTGATTTAGATTTGGTTTGATAATTGTAATTTATGTTTATATTTGGGTAGGTGATTGAAGCAATGATTGATTAATGAAGAAATTCATGGATTTTGAATTGATTTGGGTATTATTTAGCCAAGTTCAAAAAATTAGCTAAAAATGTTAAAATTGAAAATTTGATTCGATTTGGGTTTGATTTTGACTATTTAGATTTATATTTTATTTATATTTAGAAATATAATTGAAGGTATAAATGACTTATAAGAAAATCCCTTGGGTTTGGAGTGATTTGGAAGCAAATTTGACCAAGTTTAGGGATGTAGGTCCAAAGGGCTTAAGTGGGGAATTGATTTAGTTTGATTTATTTTGAATTGATTTGAATGGTTTAAATTTAGATTTCATTTATATTTGTGAATATAAATGAAAGAATAATTGATTTGTAAAGAAATCAATTGAGTTTGGGTTGATTTGAGTTGAGATTTGATTAAGCTTATGGAGGCAAGTCCATATGGCTTAAGAAAAGATTTCAGCTTGGTTTGATTTAGTTTGATTTGATTTTGGCTATTTGAGTTTAGATTTCATTTATAGTTGTGAATATAAATGAAAGAATGAATGATTTAAAAAGAAATAAATCAAGTTTGATTTGGTTTAAAGGTGATTTTAGCTAAGCATATGAAGGTGGTTCATATGGCTTAAGAAGGGATTTTGAAATTTGAATTTGATTTTGGGCTTCAATTACTTGATTTGGAATTAGGTTTGGAATTTGATTTGACATTTGATTTAAGATTGAATTGATCTTTTGAGAAAATCAATTGAATTGGTATTTGAGAAAATTAATTGAAGCGAGGTTGATTTGAATTTGGTTAAAGCTAAGTCCATAAGATAAAATCAAAGGGCTTAGGAAGGGTTTTGGTATTTGAATTTGATCATGGTTTCAATCATGTGATTTGGGATTGATTTGGAATTTGAAATTTGGATTTGAATTTGAGATTTGGTTTGAGAAAGGAGCATGAGTTGGGTTTGGGGCTATAGGGTAGGCTAGTCTTCCTAGATCCCTAAGGCATGACCTATTCTCATGGCTAATTCTTCTAAGTCTCTAGTCTTAGGTTAAGTGTTCACCTAATCACTAGAGGAGACTTAAGACTAAGGAGCTCTTAATGTCTTCAAGTGTCCTAGATATATGATGAGGAAGTTGAGAGCTCACTCTAAAAGTGAGGTCAACAGTTGTCATATATATTAAGTTCATTAATTAACCCTTACTTATGTTACCTTAAAGTGATTATCCTAATAATTGTGAGCTAACATGATATGCAAATGAATTGAAAAGTAAATTAGCAATGATCCTATGAAATGAAAAAGCCTAATATAATTAGCTCACAATTATTGGTTAAGTAGATTAAGGAACTTAATTAATTACTTTTATGATTTTCCCATACATATGGGTAAATCATAATTTCATTAACTCTCTTTAGGCTATTAAGCACCTAAAGATCTACCCATGAATTAATTAATTAAGATCAGATATGATTGTAATTTTAATTTGATTAATCAAGTCATCAATTAATTAATTAATTTTCTTGCTTAATTTGCCAAATTTGATTAATTATCTTCCAAATGATATGGACTTAAGGGGAAAAGGTTGGGAATGAGGTCCCAACCTAATTTCATAAGTCCCCTCATTTGATTAAATAAGATTTGATGTGATTTGAACTTTAATTTAACTAATTAAGTAATTAATTAGTTGATTAGTCTTTAATTAATATTTCTAAAAAAATGAGGACTTAGGGAAAAGAGATTAGGAAAGAGGTCCCAACCTAATTTTCTAAGCTCCTCACTGTTAAGCAGTGATTAAGGAGCCCAATTAATTAACTAATTACTATTCACATGCTTAATTAATACTTAATTATGTTAAGAAAGTAATTAGGGCTTAATCAATTAATTTTTCTAATTAATTAACCGATAAATCCCAAGAAAAATAGGCAAAGGTCATCCCCTTAAACAATCTCAAAGTTTGAATTGATTAGTTAACTAATCAAGAAGTAATTAGGGTAATTAATTTTTTAATTAAACTTTAATTAAGCTTTGATTACTATTTAAAATCAAATAAGGATAATTTTAATGGATTCCTCTCTAAAATAACTTTAAAATGAGCCTTTATTTATATTTTTTAGATTTTTCTATAATTTATTATGAATTTATAAAGTTTCAGCATTAAAAATAGATTATTTAGCCTTAATTAAGCATTAATCTCGTTGGGGCCAAAAATGAGGACTTAGGGAAAAGAGATTAGGAAAGAGGTCCCAACCTAATTTTCTAAGCTCCTCACTGTTAAGCAGTGATTAAGGAGCCCAATTAATTAACTAATTACTATTCACATACTTAATTAATACTTAATTATGTTAAGAAAGTAATTAGGACTTAATCAATCAATTTTTCTAATTAATTAACCGATAAATCCCAAGAAAAATAGGGGAGGCAAAGGTCATCCCCTTAAACAATCTCAAAAAGTTTGAATTGATTAGTTAACTAATCAAGAAGTAATTAGGGTAATTAATTTTTTAATTAAACTTTAATTAAGCTTTGATTACTATTTAAAATCAAATAAGGATAATTTTAATGGATTCCTCTCTAAAATAACTTTAAAATGAGCCTTTATTTATATTTTTTAGATTTTTCTATAATTTATTATGAATTTATGAAGTTTCAGCCTTAAAAATAGATTATTTAGCCTTAATTAAGCATTAATCTCGTTGGGGCCACGTGGCATGTTGACGTGGTGTGCTTTCTAAGCTAACATCCACAGCTGAGTCAGCCTGCGGTGGGATGCGCTTTCTCGTGCACCGTTTGATCTAAGATCAGATGACCATGATTAAATCTGCAGTGTAAAAGGGATAAAATCAATCAGATCTAATAGATCTAATTATGGTCATCCATTCTTATCACATGGAACGGACAATGCGTGATCTATCTCCCTGTGGACAACGAGAGATAGAGCTCGTCCGCCATTGCCCGCACGATCCGAGCTCACCCGAGCTCAGATTGGCTCCAAATGGAACCCACAGCATCACATGAAGGATCTAAGAGGATCCAATAGCTATGATCATGCAACATTCACATTTTCTTTGAAAGCTACAAAAATAATGGAGAAAGCTCAGTTTTAATGGTGTTACCTCACCTGGGCTAAGATCGATGGTTCGCATGCTTGAGGAAGCTTCATCTAGTTGAGATGAAACCATGTTGATCAACATTTGGGTTGATTCTAAGTGGTTTGCTCGGGAGGCCAAGAATTTTGCTTTGGATGCTCGGCTCGAATTGAATTCCTTGCTCCGGTGGGTTTAAAACTCGAGGGAAGCTTCGGGTAGCCTCGACGAAGTGTGGAGATGATGTAGGAAGGAACAATTGGATGCAAGTTGAGAATTGGAGAAGCTGGATTGAAAGAGAGGCTCCTTTATTTTAACTATGCTCGAGAAGGAGGAATCCTAACGAGGGAGGCCTTGGGAATGCTTGAGAGCTTGCTAGAGAGTTTCATTTCTCTCTTTGAAGCTTGGGTGAGTTGAATCGTGTCCTTTCCTATGTGAATTAAGAGGGTATATCCCTCGATTGGGTGTGATGGACAGACGGGATCAATTCCCTATTTTTGATTAGCCAGCCACCGTCAGGGCACCGGAGTTATCCCCATCAAGTCTATGTGGCTCGCTTTGGTTCGAGGAAGGAGTGGTAGGGAGCTCAAGGTGGGGTATGACTGGATTGCTCCTCCCTTGATCTCTTGGTTCTCGGCTTGTAAGGGAGGTGAGTTAACTCACCTATTTTTGGTCCAAGGCAAGTCCTAGCCCACATAGGGTAGGCTAGGTGGGAAGGTGATACCCCATTTGGGGTGAGTGAGGACTGCCAAGTGATGAGAGAGTGGACTTTGCCAAAAAAAAAGGGTGTAATCCTATGTAAAGAGATTTAGCCAATGGGTGATCACCATGGATTGGACTCATTTGGATTTTGGGCTCATTTTGGGCTGACCCAAGATGGGTTTGGGTGGGGTTTGGTCAGGTTCCAAGTGATCAAGGCTTGATTCCAAGAGATTTGGCTCAATTTGGGTCACTTGGGTCACTTTGAGTCATGTTGGGTTAGGTTGACCAATTGGTCAAATTGGGTCAAACTAAAGCTTTGGTCAGGTTCAAATGATGATTTGAAGTATTTTGGTTCAAGTTATTTCAATTAATTTGACCTAGGTTCGATTTTGGCTCATTTGAATTCAAATGAGTAAAATAGATCAAGTTGACTAATTTAACCAAATTGACCAAATTGGCTTGGGTTAGGTGTTAGTTTAAGTTCAATTGATCAATTGGATGTGATTATAGTCTTTGGTTTGAATCAAATTGAATTTTGGCCAATTTGACCCTTTAGGTCAATTTAGGCTAAGTTGGTCAATTAGGTTCAATTATGGGTTTAGTCAGGTTCAATAATCAATTTAGAATGAACTTGAGCCATTAATTAATAAATTTGGGTTGGATCATGATTTGGCCCATTTTTGCCTTTTAGGTCAATTTGGGTCAACTTGGATCAAATGGCCAATTGGGTTTGGTTTGGCCCAATTGGTGGTTAAGTCATGTTCAATCATTGATTATTAGTTGGTGTGAATCAATGGTTTCAATCAATTTGATGTATGGTAGGTTTTGGCTAGTTTGGGTTTCATATAGGCTAAGGGTTGACTTAGTTTGTCCCAATTTAAGGCAATTGATCATCCTAGGGTGATCAATGGTCATGGTATGAGGATTGATGGGCTTGGTTCAATCCAATTTGTGTTGGATTAAAATTTGATTAAAATGGGTTCTTTAGGCCACTTTGGGTCAAGTGAACATAAATGGGTTAATTGACTTGATTTTGTTTGATTAAGATTTTGTTGGATTTATATATGAGTATAGGATTGATATATAAATTCAACTGCAATCAATTTGGTCTATCATTTGGAGTTTTCAAGTAAAAAGGGCTAAGTTAGGCTTGACTTGGGTTGATTTTAATTTGGCTTGATGATTGTATATTTCAGTTATATTTGGATAGATGATTGAAGGAATGATTGATTCAAGAGAAAATTCATTGATTTTGGCTTAATTTTGATGGGTTTTCATTAAGTCCAAGGAATTGGCTTAAAGGGTTTAAATTTGATTTTAATTTGATTTTGGATTTAGTTTTGGCTATTTGAATTTATATTTTATTTATATTTATGAATATGAATGAAGATATAAACGACTTATGGGAAAATCAATTGAATTTGGAGTGGTTTGAAAGCAAATTTGGCTAAGCTCATGAAGGTAGGTTCATATGGCTTAGAAGGGAATTTGATTTAGTTTTGATCATTGAAATATGAGTTTTATTTATATTTGGGAAGATAATTGATGGAATAATTGATTTATGAGAAAATCAATTGATTTTGACTTGGCTTGAATGAGATTTGGCTAAGCTCATGGAGGTAGGTCCATATGGTTTAGCTTGGGATTTAAATTTAGTTTTGGTTTTTTGAGTTTATATTTTATTTATATTTGTGAATATAAATGAAGAGATCAATCAAGTTGGATTTAATTGGGTGGAGATTTGGCTAAGTCCATGGAATTCATTCATAAGGCTTAAGGAGGATTTGGGAGTTTAAATTTGATCTTGGCTTTCAATAATTTGGAATTGAGTTTGGACATGAATTTAATAAATGATTGAGGGATTGAATTGATCTTGGAGAAAATCAATTGAATTTGGATTGATTTGAATTTAGTTAAGGGCCAAGTCCATAAGATAAAATCATAAAGCTTAGGCAGGATTTTGATTTTGGATTTGATCATGGGTTTCATTCATTTAATTTGGAATTTGGTATTTAAATTGAATTTAAGTTTTGGTTTAAGAAGGTGAACATAGGTTGGGTATAGGCCACAGGATGGGCAAGTCTCCCTAAATCCCTAAGGCATAACTTACCCCTATGACTAACCCTTCTAAGACTCTAGGCTTAGGTTAAGTGTTTACCTAATTGCTAGAAGTGTCTTAAGACTAAGGAACTCTTAGTATCTATAAGAGTCCTAGATCTATGATGAGAAGGTTGAGAACTCACTCCAAAAGTGAAGTCAATAGACATGTTGGAAGAACTCAAAACCAAATCATCATTGAAGCAAGAAAGAATACAGAGAAGAATGGCAAAATGCTATAATATAAATGCCAAAGAAAGGCTTTCCACTTAGGTGACTTAGTAATGAAAAAGGTGTACATAATAGCCAATCAAGCAGTGCTTGGCAAACTCAGATCAACATGGAAAGGTTGATACATCATCAAAACAAATAAGTTAGCCTTGGAGTTTATTAATTATGTACAACTTAGGAAAGGGGGTGCTAAAAATATGTAGTGCTTATAACTAGAAGAAGTTTAACCTTCAAAGGGAAAATTCATTTCACTACACTTATAATTATTTAACTTAGTAATAAAAAATCATTCAAATTTTAACAAATTGTTCAATGAGTTTCAAGTAGTTTATTAAAAAAAATATGATAATTAGTAATCATCAATTAAAAATAACTTATCATAAATTTAGGAAACTCACCCCATACGCTTAATAAGCCACAACCTACATGCCTTCGAAATAATCAAGGAACTCATACTACCTTGGTGAGTAACCCAAACATAATCACTACTCCTCATTATCTAAAGTAAGCTAACTTCAGGCAATGATGAGTATAAAGTACATGAATTTAGCTAGATTTGTTGTGTTAAAAAAAGTTTTTAGAGCACTATCCTAAATTGAGGTTCTCTTTACTTTAAATTTGTTCTAAGCAATCATACGGTTGATGAAGATTGGTGCTCTAGAGTTTGATTGGTACATGGTGTAGAAAAATATTCTTGATCCTATGATTTGAACACACATAATGTTGATTATTTATAGAGGCAAAATACACATATCTTTATTAAGAAAACAAGTTAAATTTTATTTTATATGCTTCATAATACACATATATTTGTTTATTTACTTAAAGAAATTTATTTAAAAATTCATTTCGAATTGACTGTTGATCATCCTTGATTGATCAATTGCAATCAATTGGGTCAAACCAAATCAATTTGGTCATTTGACCAAGTAAACCCACTTAACTTACATGAGCCAAATGAGCCAAATTTCACCCTAAGCCAAATCAATAGAAACCAATGATTCACATCAATCTAAGATCAACCCTTAAACATGACTTGACCATCAATTGAGCGAAACCTAGCCCAATTGGCCCTTTGACCCAAGTTGACCCAATTTAACCTAAAAGACAAAATTAGGTCAAATCAAAATCTAACCCAAATTGATTGCAACCAATGGTTCAAGTTCATTTCAAATTTATCATTGAACATGATCAAAGCCTTGATTGAACCTAATTTGACCAATTCAACTTAATTGGAAATTTGACCTAAATCATTCCCAAATTAAAATTGATTCAAACCAAAGCCTACAATCATCTTCAATTGACCAATTGAGCATGAACCAATGCCTAACCCAAGCTAATTTGGCCATTTGACCCATTTGAACCTAAATAGGTCAAATTCAAATCTAAGCCAACCAACCAAAACCAATTGCACAAAAGCACTCCAAATACTCATTTAGACTTGACTCAATCTTTGATTTGACCCAATTTGACCAATGGGTTAACCTGACTCAACCTAGCTCAAATTTACCTATATGGGTCAAATTGAGTCAAACCCACATAAACTAAGCCCAAACCCAATGAAACTTGGCATGAGTCATCTTTGGCTCACCTTGGGTCAACCCAAGTCAAACCCAACCCGAATTGACCTAAAATCAAATGGGCTTGGGCCACCACATAGAACAAATACTCAATTTGAATGGTCAAACCCACTCCCTATCCACTTGGCAGCCTTTTTGACCTCCACATAAGCATAAGGGACACTGGCTCACCTGACCCAAAGGTGGTTGGGCCAGCCATGAGCCAAAGGGAGGTGATTTCACCTCTCCTCCCTAATTGAAATAATTGGAAACCCAAGGACAGCCACCTCCTCCCATGGAAACCCCTTCTCCTTACTTGGTCAACCAAACTGAACCACCTTAGATAATTTATCACACCACCTGGTGATATCATGAAGCCAAACGGATCGAGGCCATCCAATCTAAGGGAGCAGGGGGTATACCCCCTCATTTAAATTCAAACTGAAGCATTCGACCCTCATTGAGCCCTAGCAACCAGAGACAAACTCCCTAGAGCCTTCCCATCACCGAAGATGATGAAACTGAGCTTGCCTAAAATATGACAAGTGTCTACTCCATCCAACGCCACCAAATCCCAACCAATCCCAAATTAACTTCACCCACACATTCAACAAGCTCAAACGAGGTGAAATGAATATTTTCTTGAGCTCTTCGATCATGAAAAGTACCTCCTAGACCAACTTTGGCGAGCATTGCGGTGGTGTTTGGACACATAGTAATTGGCGGGGAGGCATCACACCATCTTCTCAATAGGGCGTTGCCCCGTCAAGGCGAAACTACCTTGGTCAATTCGCCATCGGTCTTGAGCTCTGGTGAGGTATTATTCCATTAAATCGAGATATCTTTAAAAAAATTGGGCCTTTTAAAAGAGAATGTTGATGTTGCGTGAATCCAACTGTTAGATTCTCTAGGATTCCCTTTATGAAGGTGCGGGATCAATCCCAAGCCAATCCGAGCTCCTGTGAGCTTGAATTGGGCGGAGGTAGGAGGATGGTGTTCATCTTCCATCGCACGGGAGATGATAGATCATCCACTGTCCGTTCCATATGATTAGAATGGATGGCTGTGACCTTACGATTAAATTAATTCAATTTATTTTTTTGATGCTTATTTTGGAGGGGGGGGACACCACACAGATCGTAGGGGGGTACTTATTGAAGTGATTGGGTATGACATTAAGGTATGATGTACTATCATGAAAGATAGAAGTATCACCTTATAATGAACCTAATCACCTAATAATGACTCCTAAGGCTTGATGGGTCTTCAAATATTCCAAATATTTTTTCTCTACTTTACATAGAAAAATAAAGTAGGATTTATATTAACCTGAGTTCTTAAGTTTCCTATGGAGGAAAGCCTCCATAGTTAATTACATCTTAAGAAATGAAATTTCCTAAGAATACTCTCGATTAAAGTAGACAATTATTTTCTCTAAAGATTTCAAGGTTACACTGTCAAAGGGTTAGTTATGTTTGGAAAATCAAGTGGGAGAGACCAAGTGAAATACTTATTTTTGGAATCCAAAGGGAGCAAGTAAAAAATGCTCATGAAACTAGAAAACTTAGTGGGCATTCCAACATATCCTATGGCGAGGCTTTATACATTTGAAAGTGAAAAGATTTATTTATTTGAGTTGAATTTTTGTAGATTACTAGAGTTTATAATCCATAAACACAAGATTGTGGAAATGCCTAAGAGTTGAGGACTTATACTTGTAGCCTGAAAGAAATAGCTACCTGAGTTCCTAAATCTAGGGAGCTTTACCATGAGCCAAAGCATGACCTAAATCTAAGTGAAAGATGGACATAATGGTTTACCTATACAAAAGAGGATAAACAATCCGACTTCTGGACTTATAATCGCCTGGAGTGGTTGCCTGCTAATACCTCCTATGTTTTAAATCCATATGGTTTGATCTTATGACTTTGTATGATAGTTAGGCTTATTGTTTAATTTGAAAGAGATTAAAGTCCTAAACCCAATCCCTAAGAGACTAGAGCATGAGTGGTATGAGCATATGACTTAATCTATAAATGTAAAATATTTACAAATTTTATTTCATTCTGACATAATATTTTAGACAAAGGCTAGGAAATTTTATTGCCTAATTGCATGATGAAATGGATTGTTGGCTGAATCAGTGAGAAGGGGGTGTTCTCCACCATAAGGGACGCCCTCATAGGTCAAGCATTCCCCTATAGTGCAAGGATGGAGATCCCCCATATTCAAGGAAGAAGTAATATGCATGAATGATGTGAGACATACAACCTTACAGTTAAGGGGTTACTAAATCATTTAATTATCTTATTTAAATCCTAGGCTTTATGGTGAGATTATGAATTATTTTAAGACATGGTTATGAGTTATTAGTTGGATAGAAAAATTAATTTTTATCCTAAGAGCCTACAGCATCAAAGCCACACATTAAAGCATCAAATAATAAGAAACTATGAAAAGGAAGCAATCCTAGTGCGTAATTTAAACATAACATCAAACAGTTTTATAAACTAACACAAAAGTTACGTATTGCTTTCGGTATTGTCATACACCCTGAAAAAGAAAAATTTGGGTTGCCGAACTCTACCCTTATACATCTCAGAATATAAAAGAATAAATATAATTAGAAATGAATACATGCTATGAGGGTCTTTACTGCTTCATTCTTCTATCTCCTTCCTTCATTTTTTTGATTTGATCCACTCCAAAGGCATCAGAGGGCACCCCAGGACTAAGCCTTCTAGCAACTGCTCATCCTAATCCCCCATAGCATTAATCATAATTTATATTACAAAATTATAATTATATAGAAAAATTAAATCTAACTACAACTGTAAAATAGAGGTTAGCTAAACATACATACAATCCCAATCAATTATCTTTATAATTTAAACTTAGCACCCTGCACATGGGTAACTAAGCCCATCTAACCTAACTTGGATTATGCTTAGGGGTAAAGCAACTTGTAAACAAAATATTGATATTTATTTTAAGCAAACCCCTTTAGGCATAATCTATTGTAGAAAATATGATTAGGCTAAGAGCGGCCTAACATCCAGTCTATAAAATATACACCCTAATATCTAGTCTAAAATATTATATCACAAAATAAAACATACATCACACATACATTGCCCTAACTTAGGAATAGAAGTAGTGGCTTAATTCTAATATGTGTGCTAAGGCTTTATGCGGTATGTCTTAGTTAAGCATTAGAGTTATGATTTTCTAAACTTAGGAAAAATTTAATTTAACTTGAAGGTTGGTTTCATTTCAAGTTATTTAAGTGATTGTAAATTTTAATTTATGTTTTATTTTGTTTCATTTGATTTACACTTAGCACATAAATGTTATAAAGAGAAGAAAGAGAATTACCCCCTTTCATCCCTACCTCAAGCCATTCTCTAAAGCCTATTTTTATGATTTAATTTTCTTTAGTGAATGGCTTATTGCAAATTTTTACTAATCCTAAGTTTTGGATAATTTTAAATAATCTTATTCAATGTGAAAGACATCTTAGGATTAAATAATTGAATTACTATCTCATGACATATATCAATCACTCTTTTCCATAACATGTAACTTGCATATGACTTTAACACTTATCATATCTATACATACCATGTATTTTGGGCACATTTAAATGATGATGAATGCATATGTTTGGAATTTATATTTTTAGTTAATTGAATTATTTATACATGTAGATTAAAACTCTATCCAAATTTTAATACCAAAATACATATGAATGAAATCAAATAAGTACGTGTCATTATTAATTACTTTATATGATTTGTATTTTTAATTTGAATTAATTTATCCACTTAATTAATCAATTAAGTACTTAATTAATTAATTCTTATTATTCTAAATGTTAATTAATCATTTAAATAACTAACGAGGGCAATTAAGGTTTGAATCATTAATTTTCCTTAATTACTAGACTAAGAAAATTATGGGAGGTAGAGGTCATCCTGTTGAATGAACCCACAAAGTTTGAAATCATTTGCCCATGTAATTAGAGCTTAATTAAGCTAATTAAGTTTACACTTTTATCCTAATCAAACCTTAATTATTATTCAAAATTATTTTTAATTCTCCTCTAAGTTACCTTTAAAATAAGTATTTATTTATATTTTTCTGATTTTTCTATAACTTATCATGATTTTCCAAAATTTCAGCCATTAAAATGGATTAATTAAGCCTAATCCCATCGGTGCCACGTTAAGCATTAATGTAGCGCGCTTTTCACATGGCACCACAGGATTGGATATTTAAACTCATTCGGGTCAGTGCTAGCATGGCTGGCGGCGAACGCGCTTTCATCCCTATCGTCCGATCTAAGATCGGATGGTAAAGATTAACCATGTGATTCCTAAGGATTAAATCAGATTGAATCTAATGGAAATATTATGGTTGTTCATTCCAATCACACAGAATGGATGGCAGATGATCTACCCTCTCCTATGCGATGGAAGAGGGACACTGTCCACCTCCCTCCACCCAATTTGAGCTCGCTAGAGCTTGGATTGGCTCGAATTGATCCCACACCTTCAGGGAAGTGATCTACAAGGATCCTACAAATGGATTTGCATAACATTCACATTTCCTTCAAAAAGGCCAAAAATAAATTTGGGAAATCTCAGTTTGAAGGAATAGTACCTCACTGATGCTCAAGATCGGTGGCAAACCGACCGAGGTAGCTTCGCCTTGATGAGGCGAAGCTCTATTGAGAAGCTAGAGTGATGCCTCCCCACCGTTTGCTCCGTAGACTAAGCACCACCATATAACATGCTAGAATTGGTCTAGAAGGTACTTCCGGTGATCGGAGAGCTTGGGAATAAAATTGTTGCACCTTGCTGGAGCTTGGTGAACGTGTGGGTGAAGTTAATTTGGGATTAGTTGAGATTTGGTGAAGTTGGACGGAGTAGAGCCTTGTCCTATTTTAGATGGCTCGATTTAATCATCCCCGATGATGGGAAGGCTCTAGGAACTTGGAAATGGCTCTAGGGGATTTATCTCTAACTACTAGGGTTCATTGAGGGTCGAATGGCTCAGTTTAAATCAAAATGAGGGCGGTATACCCCCTCCTCCCTTAGATCAGATGACCTTGATCTATTTGGCTTCTTGCGACTGTTCAGCCACCACAAGTGCCCGCGGGTGGTAGGGAATCATCTGAGGTGGCTCAGTTTGGTTGGCCAAGTGAGGAGGAGTTGCTGTCATGGGAGGAGATGGCTGTCCTTGGGTTTCCAAATGCTCTAATGAGGGAGGAGAGGTAATAACCTCCCTTTGGCTCATGGCTGACCCAACTACCTTTGGGTCAAGCGAGCCATTCTCCTACTTGCCTATGTGGAGGTCTAAGAGGCTACCAAGTGGATCGAGAGTGAGTTTTACCATTCAAATGGGGCATTTTCCCAATATGGTGGCCCTAACCCATTTGATTTTGGGTCAATTCAGATTGGGTTTGATTTGGGCTGACCCAAGGTGAGCCAAGGATGGGACATGCCAAGTTTCAATAGGTTTGGGCTAGGTTTGAGTGGGTTTGGCTCAACTTGACCCATGTAGGTTGAATTGGACTAGGTTAGGTCAAGCTGCCCAATTAGTCAAATTGGGTCAAACCAAGGGTTGAGCCAAGTTTAAATGAGTATTTGGAATGTTTTTGTGCAATTGGATTGGTTCAATTTGGCTTGGATTTAGATTTGTCCCATTTGAGTTCAAATGGGTCAAATGGGTCAAGTTGACCAATTTGGCCAAATTGGCCAACTTGGCTTGGGTTAGGTATTGGTTCATGTTCAATTGGTCAATTGAAGATGATAGTAGGTTTTGGTTTAAATGAATTTGGATTTAGTTTTTATTTAGGCCAAATTGACCCTTTAGGTCAATTTGGGCTAAATAGGTCAATTGGGTTTAATCAAGGCTTTAATCATATTTACTGATCAATTTGAAATAAAATTGAGTCATTGGTTACAATCAATTTGGGTTGGATTTTCATTTAACCCAATTTGATCTTTTAGGTCAAATTAGGTCAACTTGGGTCAAAGGGCCAGTTTGGTAAGGTTTGGCTCAATTGATGGTCAACTTATGTTCAATGATTGATCTTAGGTTGATGTGAATCATTGGTTTCAATTTATTTTGCTTAGGATGAAAGTTGGCTAATTTAACTCATGTAGGTTAAGTGGGTTGACTTGGTTAAATGACCAGATTAATTTGGTTTAATCCAATTGATTTTAATTGATCTATAAAGGATGATCAACATTCATCATAGAAAGTTTTGTAGGGTCAAGTTCAATCCAATTTGGGCCGGATTGAGATTTGGTTCAAACATGTCAAATTGGTCATTTTGGGTCAAGTGGCCAATTGGGCTACAATGACTTGGTTTGGGGTTGAGTTTGTATATAGATTTGGGATTGGATTATAGTTTTGGTTGCAATTGATTTTGAGTTTGAATGGATCTTGGCTCATTTCAGTATTTTGAGTCAAATGGGTTAGGTTAGATTTGATTGAATTGATTTTGGCTTGATTAGTTTGATTGTAGATTTTGGTATGGCTTGAAGTGATGATTGAAGGATTAAATTAATTTGAGAGAACATTAATTGAATTTGATTTGAAGTGATTTGGCTAAGTCCATAGGTTTGAATCATGGGCTTAGGTTTGGTTTGATTGATTTTGGTTTGGAGACTGGTTTATCTTGATTGTAGATTTAGATGTGGTTTGGAATGATGATTGGAGGATTGATTGATTTTTGAAAAATATCAATTAAGTTTGATTTGGATTGAAAGAAATTTTTCTAAGTCCATAAGGTCAAATCATAGGGCTTAGGCTTAAGTTATTTGGATTTGATATTCAATTGGATTTGAGGCTTGAATTTGGATTAATTGAATTTGATGTTTAGTTTAGGCCGAGGAGGTAGGCATAAGTTAGGTTTAGGCAATAGGGTAGGTAGATTATCCTAATCCCTAAGGCATGATTTAAACCCTATAGCTAATCCTCCTAAGTCTCTAGGCTTAGGTTAAGTGTTCATCTAGTCACTAGAAGTGTCTTATGACTAAGGAGCTCTTAGTGTCAAGAAGACTCCTAGATCTTATGATGGAGGATTAGACCTTACAACACTTATTGATGTTGATCGAAGCGATCAACAATGTCCAAAAGATTGCAAGAGCTAACAAAAATGATCTATACCTAAACCTAAGAGGTCGATAGAATCATGATCTTAGTGCAATGTAACTCATCTCATGCCAAGGGCATAAGAGAGACAAGAAGATTTGGTTTGAAAGAATTTCATGTCAAGGACATGAAGAGAGATCCGCTGAGGAATCACACATGCATTGGCTATGATATGATATAGGTTTATGCCAAAAGCATAAAGGACAAAAATCCACTATAGATTGAGGTGTGAACCGTCAGCTAAGGACACAAGTTTGAGCTATCCGTTGGGGATATGGATTTCAATTTGATTTATTTTAGTTTGTTTTAACTTGGGGGCATATCTGTTGGGGATATAAGCTTGAATCCACTAGAGATCAAGATTAAATTTGTCTTGATTTGATTTGATTTATTTATTCATTTTGAATTTGATTTATTTGTTTGAATTTTATTTAATTTGGGCTCGACTAGGGGAGGAATGTGATTTGACTCTACTGAGGAGATTAAATTGGATTTGATTTCATTGTTTTGATTTAATTTATTTTGATATGGTATGGGCACCACTAGACAAAAAAGTTTGATTTGATATGATTTGTTTTGAGGGCATATCCATTGGGAATATGAGCTTGGTTGAATTTGATTGATTTAATTTTGATATGGGCTCTATCGGTGTGTGATGGATCCACTAATAAGGAGTCACAAGGGATTTGATCTATCATAGATTTAAAAGTTCAAAGGGGTAGTCTACCAACCATAAGGTAAGGCTATCCAACCTAAGGGTTGCCTTTCAGTGTGCAACGACTGTGCTAGAAAGAAATTGTAGGAGACTTACATCTTCAAAAGTAGAGGCAACTGTTGGGGTGATTTGTTGGGCATGCAACAAATCGAACCTGACCTAGGGCAACCATTGAGTGAGTGTCATTGGGGATCTAACCTCAACTCAAGAGTAGTCAAGAAGGATTTCATTTTAATTTGATTTGATTTGATTTATTTTATGTACTTTTATTTGATGTGTTATGTTATGGACCATGTCAGTGTGCGACGGCCCACTGAAAATGGGCTATGTTGACCTTGACCTGTCTCAGATTTATCGATCTAAATGGGTAGTCTACCAGCCGAAGGGTAAGACTAGCCGACCTAAGGGTTTCCTTTCAGTGTGCAATGATTATGTTAGGAAGAAAGTGCTAGGACTTGCATCTCCCAAAGCGAAATAGTCGCTAGGGTGACCTATTAGATGCACAACAAATAGAGCCTGACCTAGGGTGACTACTAAGTGAGTGTCACCAGAAATCTTAACTCAACTCAAGAGTAGTCAGGCGATTCCTATTAAGAGTTTTGCTGACACTACCTTAAAGATAGGATGCTTACTTGGAAAAAGGTATCACTGGGGTGTTGACCTCACATTTGGAGTGAGCTCTTAACCTCCTCTTCTTGGACATAGGACACTTCTAGACACTAAGAACTCCTTAGTCATAAGACACTTCTAGTGATTAGGTGAACACCTCAAGAGACTTAGAAGTGTTAATCATGAGATTAAGCTATGCCTTAGGATTTAAGAAAATTACTTATCCCATAGCCTAAACCCAATCTAGATACACTTTCTCAAATCAAACCCAGACTCAATTCTCAAACCAAATCTCAATTTCAAATTCAAATTCCAAATCTAATTTCAAAATTTGACTCCAAATGATTGAAACCCAAAATCAAATTCAAATCCTAAAACCCCTTCCTAAGCCATATGAACCACATTCATAAGCTTAGCCAAAACTCCCCTTAAATCAAATCAAACTTAATTGATCTCTTTATAAATAAATTATTCTTTCATTTGAATTCATAAATATAAATGAAATCCAAATTCAAATGACCAAAATTATATCGAAAATCAAATCCAAACTCAATCTAAACCCTTTAAGCCAGTTCTTTGGACTTAGCTAAATTCTATCTAGATCATGTCAAAACTAATGAATTTTCTCTTGAATCAATCATTCATTCAATTATCTACCTAAATATAAATGAAACCTACAATCATCAAATCAAATCAAAACCAACCCAAGTCAAACCCAACCTAACCCTTTTGACTTAAAATTTTCAAATGAGCCAAAATCTCTTAGACTCTAAATTGATTATCGTTGAATTTATATTCCAATCTAGGGCTCATATATAAATTCAACTAAACTCGAATCAAACCAAAATCAAACCAATTGACCCACTTAGGTCCACTTGACCCAAAGTGACCTAAATGACCCAATTGAGCCAACTTCTAATCCAACCCAAATTAGATTGAACCAAACTCACCAAAATCTTCCACCATGATTGTTAATCACCCTAGGGTGATCAATTACAATCAATTGGGCCAAACCAAGCCTAATTGGCCATTTGATCCAAATTGACCCAAATTGGCCTAAAGGACTAAATCGGGTCAAATCATGATCTAATCCAAATTGATTGCAACCAATAGCTCAAGTTCATTCCAAATTAATTATTTGACCAAAGTCATAATTAAACTCAATTGATCAATCGAGCCCAATTGGTCAACTTGACCCAACCCAAATTAGTTGGCCTAAATTCATTAAAATTCAAATTAATTCAAACCAAAGACCACATTCATCTTCAATTAGCTAATTGAACATAAATCAACCCATAACTTAAGCTAATTTGGCCAATTTTGGTCAAATGAGTCAATTTGACCCAAAATGACCCATATGACATAAATTGGGCCAAATCCCTTGAAATCAGGCCAAAACCCATTGGGGGCTGATCAAACCTGACCCAAACCCATTTTAGATCAACCCAAAATCAACCCAACCCATTTAAATCCCTCATGGATCCTCCCCCATATAAGATTCCACCCAACCTCATTTAATTCCCCCCATCACATGCACTTAACTCCTCCTCAGCATTTGCATTGAATAAATCTGATCATATGGCAACAAGAGAGGACTTTGGATGAAAAATCCAAAGTCCTCAATCAATCTATCATCCATCCCAACCACACCAAGCAAGATCAAAATCAATTTGGAGCCAAAAAATTCAAAAACAGATTGTATTTTCGATCATTATAAAAGGAGGGGGAGATGAGCTTTTGATCTCTTCCTCCCACCACCATTCAACCTCTAAAAGCTGCCCAAAGCAAAAAAGGAACCCATCCCCCACTTCTTTGAGCCATTTTTGAGCTCAAAAATATAAATAATTGCTCTTCCAGCGACGGTAAGACATTTTTCAAGGGAGGCAAGGGCTAAAGATCATTCCAAAGCTTTCTCCATCTGAGTTTTCGGATCTTCACCAGAAAATCATCCACGGTGAGGTAAATTTTGCCAAACCGTAGTTGGCCTTAGGATTTCACGCATTTTATATTAATTTTCTCGTGATTTTAGGAATTTCCCCTAAATAATCCTGCATTTTTACTTTAATTCATCTCAATTAGGAAATAAATTTTTTTTGATACGAATCGGCACAAAAACAGGTCCATTTAGACAAGTTTTGGCTTAGAAACCCTCATTTTTTCCAAAAAAAAAAAATAACCTGAAAACACTGTTCACCGGCCGATGGACTACAGCTATTGTCCGATCTCACGGTTTGCGAGATCGAATGGCTAGATCGCATTAATGGAACACGCGACGCCTCGACGCTGATGTGATCACCATCCACGCGCGTAGATAATCGGACGGCCAGATCGCACATGGATCTGATATCTCGCCTCGATCGCGCATGATCGCGATCCGCCTTCACCGATACAATCCGCCTTCGATCACCGATTAATCACCGTCCCCGAAACCGCTCTTTAGACCCAGACGCCGTCGATCGTATCTTTGGTTTTATCATTTCATTTCATATTAACTTCTTAAAAATTAAAAAAACTACAAGTATAAAAAATATCAAAATAAGTTGAAATTTTACAAACTAAATTAAAACACAATCCATAAAAATTTCAAGTGATTTTAGAAATTAAATTTTAAAATTCGATTGTCCATTTTAATAAAATAAATCAAATAAGAATTTAAATTTACAAAAAAATCTTCAAAATGGCTTAAATCACTTCAATTGACATTTAGGACTCTTAAGAAAATAATGTGAACTTTTGAATGTTAATGAACCCCAAACAAACACTTAAAATTAGAGTTTAATCAATTAAGAAGTTAATTAAAATATAATCTAGAAATAATTTAAATATTAAATCAAAATCTTAAATGAAATAGCATTTAAGCAATCATTAATCAAATCTCAAATCAGAGAAATATCATTCTTAAAGAAAAATCAATTAAATATGATTAAACCTATTTAAGTTAATAAAACTCAATTAAATGATTAAATCTTAAATCAAACTCAAAACCCAACAAATTTAGGAAACTTTAATCATTTGATACTAATCAAATTAAACCAAATAAAATTAAAGTAAACTTAATTAACATATGATTAAATCACATCCATTTGGAATAAGATAAATTAACCATTAAATATTTCAACCTAATAAATAAATCAAACATGTTAATGAAATCAAACAATCATAATAAATGAATCAAATCAAGTAAAACCCTAATCATGAATAATCAAACTTAATTAGGCAAACAACTAATTAATGCAAATTTAATACATTAATCCATCATCTTAATTAATCAAATTAATTTAAATAAATTACGTTAAAGCTAACTCTAAAATTAAGCTTAAATCAAACCCCTAATTAAATTTAATAATCACACCCCTGAAATAAACTAATTAAGTTAATCAAATTAATCATATTAAACCTAAACTTAATCAAACATAATTAAGATTCAATTAAACACTAACCAAAACCTAAATTAAACTTAAATCATTAAGTCATTAATCTCTAATTAAATAAACCCTTAATTAATCTAATAATTTTAGTTGACCTTAATCAAACTTAATTAATCAAACATCTAATTAATATAAACTTAATAATTTAATTGATCATCTTAATAAACTAAATTAATTTTATAAATCACATTAAAATTAATCTAAATCAAAAACTTAATTAATCTACTAATTAATTTAATCACACCTATTAAATAAACTAATTAAGTTAATTAAATTGATCATATTATACTTAAGCTAAATCAAACATCAAATCCTAATTTAAACTTAAATCATTAACTCACTAATTATATCATTAACCTAAATAAATATGAAATCAAATTTTAAAAAGAATTAAACAAATCTTTACTTAATTTAATAATTTGATCACACCTCTTTAACAAACTAATTAAGTTAATCAAATTATTCACATTAAATTTAAGTTTAATCCATCAAAATGCAATTAAATACTAATCAAAACCTAAATTAAACATAAACCATTAAGACATTAATTACATCATTAGTCTAAACAAATATGAAACTAAATTGAAAATTAAACAAACCTTTATAATTAACATAAATACACTTAATTAAACTAATCACATAATCACATTGAACTTAAGCAAACTCACTAATAAAGCTAATCAAATCAAATTAAATCAAATTAAATTAAATTAAGAAAGACTCTTATCAATTTAATATGTAATCAAATCAAATCTCATTCAACCTACTTAAATAAGATTAACTAATCAACTATCCAATGTATGAAGTCAAAATGAAAAACAAACTTTGATAAACATGACAAATGGATAAGAATAAAAGATAAAATCCTAATTACAAGGAATAAAACTCAATTAAAAATCAAAATAAAATTTGAATTAATCTAATCTGATCAAACTACAAATGAATGAACCATAACCACAATCAAATAAGCATGAAATTAAGTCACATAACCATAATCAAAGAAAAGAAATATATATTAATTTAAAAGGATATTGAATTATCAAGATTTAGTTAAATCAAAACAACTAATCTAAAATTAATCAATCAAAAACACATAAATTTAAACAAACTTAAACTTCATTAGAGATTAAAGATATTGAATTATCAAGATTTAATTAAATCGAACATCTAATCTAAAATTAATCAATCAAAAACACATGAATTTAAACAAACTTAAACTTCATTAGATATTAAGCATATTGAATTATCAAGATGTAATTAAAGCAAAACATCTAATCCAAAATCAATCAATCAAATACTTAAACAAACTCAAATTCTAAAGTCTAAGTCAAATCAAATCAAATCAATTACATAAATTCAAATGTGCTAATTAAGATACTTAGGGATCTCAGTTATACTCTTTAGGAGTTAGGATGTTGAATAGGATGAGTTTTGTCTACAAATAGAATTCATTCTACTCTTCATTCTTGAAAATTTAAACATCACTTTAACCAAATAAATATGAAATAAAAATGAAAAGTAAATCATTAAATCATTTAAATTGAAATCACCCAATGGTAAAATTTAAATTCAAACCCAAATTGAAACTTAAACTAAAGAAGCCTAGTAAAGTCTCTACACAAGCCTTAAGCACACAATAGAATACTAAGTCACCACTTCTAGTGCTAAGTTAGGGCATTGTATGTATGATGTTATGTTTTGTTTTATGATGTAATATTTTAGACTGGATGTTAGGATGTATATTTCATAGACTAGATGTTAGGTCGTTATTAGCTTAATCATATTTTCTACAGGGAGTTGTGCTTAAGGGGCCGCTATAATAAAAATATAAATGCTTTTACTGTGCAAGTTGCTTAGCCCCTAAGCGTAACCCACGTTAGGACAAGTGGGATTGGTTACCCATATATGGGGTGCTAGGTCTAAATTATTCATATAACGGCTTGGGTTGTATGACGTGTTTAGCTAACATTTATTTTGCAGGTGTAACTAGATTTACATTTCTTATTTTTGATGTAATTTTGCATTAGGAATTAGGATTAGTGATATGGGGGATTATGATGAGCAGTGGCCAGAAGGCTTAGTCCTTGTGGTGCCCTGTGATGCCTTTGGAGCAAATCAATTCAAAAGAAAGAGAAGGAAGAAATGAAGAAAAGAAGACCCCCATAACATGTATTATTTATTTTTGTAATCCGGATTGTATAAAGGTAGAGCTCGTCTACCCATCTCTTTTTTTTCTTTTTTCGGGGTGTACGTCGGAACCCGACCACACTGGCCTTTTATTCTTTTACGGTAGTCTATAAAATTATTTGATGTTGTGTTTAGATTGTGAATTAGAATAACATACTTTTCATAGTTTCTTTATTATTGATGTTTGAATGTGTGGCCTATATGCAGTAGGCTCTTAGAATAAAGTTAATTTTTCTACCCCAATTAATAACTCATAACTAAAATTTTAAAATAACTCATAACCTCACATAAAAGCCTAGGAATTAAATCAAGAAAATAAAATTTTTAGCAACCCCTTAGCTGAATGAATGAATGTATAATATCATGCATGCCATATTATTTCGCTCTTATTAGGAGGTGGCTTCCATCTTTGCCAGAGAATCAAGGCTTAACCTGTGAGAGCCTTCGGTGGAAGAACACTCCTTTCTCTCTTGATTTGGCCCATAATCAAATTCTCATGCATTTAGGCATACAAAATCCTATAGCCTATGTCAAAATGAAGAGTTCAAAAGAATTAAATAAATTTGATAAAATTTGCATTATATTGTCATGATTTCATACCGCTCATGCTCTAGTCTCTTAGAGAGTGAGTTTAAGGATTTAGTCTCCTTTATAAATAAATAATAGCCTAGCCATCTTGCAAAGCATGAGACTTGCTTACATAGATTTAAAGCGTAGGAAGAGTTAGCTGACTGCCACTCCAGGCGGTAAGAAGTCCATCAATCGGGTGGTTTATTCTCTCTTGTGGAGGTAAACCTCATACTCATTTTTGCCTTAGATTTAGGTCGTGCCTTTGTTTGTACCAAGGCTCCTTAGTTTAGAAATCTGAGGTAGCTATTTCCTTCAGGCTACAAGCATAAATCCTCACCTCTTAAGTATTTCCATAATCTTATGTTGTGGAATTATAAGCCCTAACAATCTAATAAAATGTCAACTCAAATAATTAACTCTCTTTAAATTTTAAAAAATATAAAGCCCAATTATAGGGTAGATTAGAATCCTCACTGGGCTTCCTAATATCATGAGCATTTCTTACTTTCTCCCTTTTATATTCCAAAAATAAGTCTTCTCTTTGATTTATCCCATTTGATTTTCTAAAATAGCCAATCCTTTTGATAGTCTTAACCTTGAAATCTTTGAAGGTGCTAATTTTCTACTTTAATCGAGTGTATTCTTAAATAATTCCCATTTCTTAGAATGTAATTAACTATGGGGGCTTGCCTCCATAGGGAACTTAACGAATTGGCTTAAAATAAACCCTACTTTACTTTTTCACGTAAAGTAGGGGAAATATCTCTGGTATATTTGAAGACCCATCATTCCTTAGAAGTCCTTATTAGGTGATTAGGTCCATTATAGGGTGGTGATTTCTATCTTTCGAGATAGTACATCATTTCTTAGGGCCATACCCTATCACTTCAATAAGTACCCCCTAAGATCTATGCGGTGTCCCACATCCCAAAAATAAACACCATATGGGGGTATTTTTCTAATCAATAAGAGAAAATATATTTTGTTTATTTATATATTTGCATGGACCTTGTTGGTGTGTGATGGACCACATTGAAAAGGGGCTATGTTGGCCTGGACTTGTCTTAGATTTACCAATCCAAAGGAAAAGTCTGCAGATCCATAATACAAATCTTCTAACCACTAGGTGGCTACAGGGAAAGGGGAACTGTCCAATCCAATAGTAACCTGGGTAGTGTCTAAAAGGGGTCGCAAGGACATGATCCAAATAGAGTGCTCGTAGGGGAGGTTCCACTAGGGGAATTATCCTGATCCCTTAAAAAGAAAGCTTATAAATATACGGCGGCCAACTCAAAGAGAAAGCGTAGAGGCTTACATCTGCCATGAGTAGGGTATCCATTAGGTGGGTCACTATCAGCATAGCAAACTCCAACCAACCTAAGGTGTCCATTAGTGTGCGATGATCAATCTAGGAAGAAGGTGTAGGAGAATTACATCTTCATAGATGAAAATGATCATCGAGACTCGTCGTGGACAGTCTATCAACCTTGGGAGACCAAGGGAAGTCTCGAGGAAGGACTAGACCAAACTTGAAGTAATCAGGAAGAAAGAAGCTATTGGGGGATTTACCCTAATCCTCAAAGATAAAATCAACCCAATCAGTGTATGGTGGCTATTTTTAGAAGAAAGCACGGGGACATACATCTTCTTAAACAAAGTCGACAACAGGTAGCCATTGGCCATGCAATAAGACATACTATACTAACAGGGTGCTCATCAGTGTGTAGTGGTTAAGCTAAAAAAAAAAGCACAGAGACTCACATCCTCCTAAGCAAAAGGCCACTGGAGACACACTAGCAAGGTAGTGGATCAAACCAGACCTAGAGTAGCTAATCAGTGAGGGCCGCTGGGGAGTTATCTAAACTCAAAATAACTCAAGATAAAAGATATATGTTTATTTGTGTTTTCTGTGTAATTTGTGCTTGTGTTGTGTTGATGAAGGATAGGATGTCACTTGGGTTCTCTTACACCTTTCCTAAACATGTCATGGCAGATTTGTAAATAAAAATGCTTTCAATTGAATGAGATTTGATCTAAAATGGAATTTTCATTGATGATAATTATTTTTCAAATATGATTTTATGGATAATATTTCTTTAGGGAGAGTTCGCTGATTGGAAGCATAAGGAACTCTCCTTTATGGTTACTAAGCTGATATGATCCTCCTAGTAGGCTTTCTCTATGGAAAAAGGGTCTTCCTAAGTGGGTTCAAACTTGCCTCCCATCTTGCGACGGGCAATAATTGGTCTACATATAACTAAAACAAGCTCTCCTACTTGAAAAGCTCTAAGGCGGACCAACTTGTTGTGAGCTTGAATCATTTTAGTTTTATACAACTCAAGGTTTTGGCATGCCCGTAGGCATCTCTCCTCCAAACCTTCAAGCTTTTCTAATTTCAACTTGGTGTTCTGCTCCGTTGTGATCTTTCTACCTATAATAATCCTTAGTGATGGGAGTTTAACTTCAAATGGTAGAAAGGCATCAAACCCATACACTAAGGAAATAGGAGTATACTAAGTTGGAGTTCTGCAGGTGGTGCATTAGGCCCACAAAGCTTCAACTAATTGCTCATGTCATTATCATTTATTATCGTCGAGTGTCTTCTTGATTATCTGGATGAGAGCTTTGTTGAAGGCTTTTGCCAAACCATTCGCTCATGGGTAGTAAATGGTAGAGTATCTCCAATTTATGTTGGGCCTCTCGGCAAAGTTGTTGATTTTAGTGCTCTTGAATGCAGTACCACTATCAAATATAATTTGGTGGGGGTACCTTGAACCTATACATAATATCATCCTGAAAAATTAAGGCACATGCTGAGCTTTTATCTCTTTGAGAGGAATTATCTCTGCCCATTTGAAAAAGTATTTGGTAGCAGCTAAGATAAATCAATGACCCTTGGAAGAAAGAGGATCAATCGAACCCACTATATCAGTACCCCAACACTCGAATGGCCATGAGGCCATTATTGGATGTAGAATGTTGGGTGGTTGTAGTAAGACCACTCAGTGTACTTGGCATTGATGGCATTGTATAGCTACATCCATGCCATCTGTGATCATCGTTGGCCAATAGTATCCGAGTCTTTTGATTTTGGCTTTCATCTTAGGACCTGATTGATGCGCTCTGCATGATCTCAAATGCACCTCGGTCATCATCTTACGGGCTTCATTCTTGTCTAAATAACGTAACCATATATGACCAAAGGACTGTCGATATAAAACACCATCCACGAGGGCATAGAAAAGTGCCCTTTGCCTCATCTGATATGCTTGTTACTTCTTTTGAGGTAGTTTTCCTTTATTTAGATAATCAATGAATTGTTGCATCAAATCTAGCCCTTGGTCCTTTTTGGCAACGTCAACTTCCCCTTAAAGAGAATATTTTTTGATGAGTTTAATATCAATAAGAGGTATGACTTTCCTATTTTGTACCTCTATTGATATGGACTCATCTTTAGGACATGCCAATTTCTTGGCAAGCTTGGCTAAAGCATCTACTATGATATTTTCTCCTCAGGAAATCTTGTAGATGGTCACTTCTGAAATTTGGGCCAATAACTCCATGGTGTACTTGTGGTAGTGATGGATTCTAGGCTTTAGAACCTTATAAGACCCAACAATTTGGTTGACCATTAGTTGAGAATTCCCAAAGATGTTGATGTTCTGGATGCTTAGCGAAATGACTAACTCTAGACTGATAATCATAGTCTCATATTCGGCTTCATTATTAGTGCAAGGATCAGATAGATGGTTTAAGAATCTCATCATATCGTAGTTTAGAGTTTGGAGAACTATTCCTACCCCTGCCTTTGCTGGAAGAGTAGAATGTGGTTCTTCTGTTCTTTGAGAGAAAGCCACACCATTAAAGTACATTTCTCAGTAGTGAATGTTGTTATCCCATAAATTCATGATTTAGTTATCAGGGAGATCATCACTAAGAGAAGAATCAATGGGAAGTGGTGTGCAGTTAAGAAATCTGCAAGTGCTTGTCCTTTCACCATACGGAGGGGTACAAAAGTGATATCAAACTGTAATAAAATCATGGATCATCAAGTCAACCATCCAGATAGCATTGCCTATGTCATGAGACATTACAGTGGATTGATTCTAGAAATCAAGTTAACTTTATGAGAAAGCATGTAATGTCATAGCTTTTGGGATGCAACGATTAAAGCTAGGTAATGCTTCTCAATGGGCGGATTGTTTACCTCAGTAAAAATTTGATGACAGTTGAGGTAGTAGAGCATGTTCTTTTTCCCTTCATCAAGGGCTTGGGCTAACAAAGCGCCAAGGGAGTCATTTAATGTAGTAGTGTAGAGTATTAAAGGCTTGACCGAATAGGGGCTGGTACAACTGGCAGCATCATCAGTTACTTCTTGACATCTTTAAAAGCATACTGACACTTGTCATCCTACTTGAACTTGGCATCCTTCTTGACAAGTGATGCAAATAGCTTGCATCAGCCTGATAAGTTGGATATAAAGCATCTTAGATATGCCAACCTCCCTTGGAATGATCTGAGTTGAGTCAAACTTTTAGGGGGTGGCATTTCTAATATTTCTTTAATCTTCTCCGGGTCAATTTTGATCCCATAGTGTTGGACAATAAACATAAGAAACTTTCCAGAAGCTACTTTGAATCACACTTCAAAGGATTCATTTTGAGATTAAATTATCTTAATGGTTCAAAAACTACTCTCAAGTAGAAGAGATGGTCTTCCTTTTCTTTACTTTTCACCACAAAATCACTGACGTAGCATTCAACTTATTGATAATGAGTTCATCAAAGATTCAAGTCATGGCCTACTGGTATGTGGCATCGACATTTTTAAGGTCGAAAAGTATGACCTTATAGCGATAGATTCTGATCGGGGTTCTAAAGACAGTATTTTTCTCTTCTTCAGGGGTCATCTTTATTTGGCTTTATCCAGATGAGCCATCCAAGAAGGAGAAGACTGCATGAAATGAGGCAATGTCCACCATCAGTTCTGATTTTGGTAGTGGAAATTCATTTTTTGGACATGCTTTATTTAGATCCCTAAATCGACACATATGCGAATTTGTCCATTCTTCTTAAGCAGATGCCACTAAAGATGGGATATTTTTCCTTGTAAATGGAACCAACATCGATCAATTTCTTGACTTCAGAAATGAACTGTTGTTCAATGTCTAATCGCTTGTGTCTAGGAGCTTGCTTGATAGGGTTAGCATCAGGCTATAATGCTAGCTTACGGACGACTATGTTAAGAGCCAATCCGTGCATATCTTTATAACTTCATGCAAAGTAGTCTTTAAACTCAGTAAGTAGCCTAACTAAGTTATTGATTTTAGTTGTGTTTAATACGTAACTAATGTATGTCGAGCGTGAATCTTCTTCAGTTCCTAGGTTGATTTCTTTGAGTTCATCGATCGTTGACTTGATTTCTTCTTCAAATTATGGAAGTGCATCTTTGAACTAGAAATCATCTGGATCATCTAAAGTTTTTAAGCACACCTCCTCATATGAGTTAATGTGATTTGAAAAGAACCTATCATGCCAAAGCCTAGTCCTGGTCTTGATTGAGAGCTTTTGCATTTGTTGTTCCATATCCTTTCAAAGTAATCCGACCTATGCTTAGACTATGTATGTGGGATTAACCCTTCCTTTGCTAAATTATGAACACAAGGTGAGTAATAATCAAAAGGAAATTTTGTTAAATCTTTATATGAATCATCCTCAAGTTCTACATCAACCTCTTAACTTGAGGATGATACTTCAGAAAAGAACCTCTGAATCTTCAAAATTATGGATAATTTAGGGGCTTCCTCAACTACCAAACTCTTAACTTTTTGTGAGAAAAGTGGGGTTAGAGCTAAGGTTCCCAACTGGTGCCTAACAGTTTCATATAGAGATAACTTGGATATAATTATACTTTGCTTAGGAATCCGGTCTTCATTGCTATCTGGCTCGAGTGTCACCTCCAATGGGATTTCCTGTCGAGAAGAGCTAGCCGATGTGCTAACGATATAGGAGTCATCCTCTGAATTAAATTCCAAGTCGATATGGATACCAGGTGTACTCCTTGTAGTTGGGAAAAATCTCTTGGTGGGTGGTAGGTATGGCGATCTTCCACCCCTCGAGCTGTCTCTAAACTTGCCTCTTCCTCATACTAGTGGAGGTTAGGTCATCATCCCTACTTGTCTGAATGGAGTAACGAACTGTGGGTGGAATCTAATCTTAGGGTTCACTTCATCCCCTGAGTCCATTTCTTGTTCCCTTTTCTTTTTAATTTCATTTTCATTTTCATTTTCATTTTCTTTCCATTCTTTTTCTTTCACATGGGGATTTTGACTAAATTCGAAATAATAGACTTTTTGATTTTGTGGGAGGTGGTAGGCCACATCCTCATATATCCCAACCTCGTGAACTGAAAAGGGCTTGAGATCTCATTTGATATAATACTCGATTCCACCTCTCATGAAATTGATGCATTATTGTAAAGAGGATGGAACCATGTTGTTCTCATGTATCCATAGTCTCCTAAACAAAGCATTAAAAGATGTATCTTAGTCTATTATTCGAAACTTGGCTTCTATCTTCTAATCATCTACCTCTAGTGGCAATACTATAGAGCCTAAGGCCCTATTGCCTTGTTCACTAAATCCTTTCAACATCATCCTCTACTTTTGGAGTTTAGAGATATTAATCCTTAAGTAGGCAAGAGTTCTTAGAATCATAATGTTGACTGATGCACTCAGGTCAATCGAAACTTTGGATAGCCTGAATCTATCAACATCCACTATAATGTAAAGAGGACGGTTGTGCTTAATCGTCCTTAGAAGTAGGTCTTCATTGTTGAATGTAACTCCTAAGATGTCCTTTGAGTAGTGTGCTTCCTCTCTAGTAGCGGTCAGCTGAGTTAAGCATATCTCTAGGTCAAGCAAAGCTTTGACTAGAGATGACCTCATCTCATTGGATAAGATAAGGGCGTCGTATATACTTAGCTTAGCTGGCAACTTTCTAAAATGAGCTTGGGCATTGTAATCAACTCTGGGTTGGTCCTTCACAAGCATATCTATAGGTGGAGCATCTTGTGGTGGGGCTATCTGCTCACTATAACCAATGACCTGTTTACCCTTATCCTGAGGTGCTACCTTAAGAGGTAGAATTTTACCGCTAGGTAGGTTGACTTCAGTGAATTCTTGGAATGAGCTTGTGGAAAGTTCTACATGCTCATCGGGTATACCTACATCTTCTATTATGGGATCCTCGGAGTAGGATGACTCCAAGTCAATCTCAAGAGGTGAACCCAATGGATTCAGAAAAGGAAAGTCTGATTCTGAGACAAAGAGGAAAGGATCAAAATTATTTGTGTTATTATTATTATTTTGACTCAAAGAGCTTTCAATAAGAATAAAATTAGGAGCATTAGAAGTAGAAAGAATGTAAGTGGAATCAACTTTCTTCATTGATTTCTTTAATTTGGGTGGAGGTACATGATAAAAATCAAGTAAAGTAAGCGAAGTGAGGGGTTTTACACTCTCATCCACAGATATAATGCTCCCACCATTAGAATAAGAGCTAGTAGAGGTAGTAGTAGCTACAACGGTGGAAGGAGTACTAGACCCGAATGGTGGTTGCTTCTTGAGATCTATCACGGGCAAGTGTGGTAGCTCTGGGCTTCCACCATCACCGAGTTGTCCTTCACAACTAGCAAACCTTCCTTGGTATTAGAGGTTCAAGCTGCTTCAGGCACCTATAGAAAATGTTTCTTGATTTTAGAGATAATTTTTTTAGAGGTTCGGGATAAGGAAATATCCTAACCTTCTTTGGTCTTAAAAGGATCAAAAGTATCCCCAAGGATTACTCTAATAGAACCAGACGGTTGTTCTAATAGGTGTTCCTTAGCAAAAACTGTAACTCCTGACTTATAGCTACGCTCAAGCCAGTCCTTAAAAGTGATGCAATCCTCTAAGACATGGCCTAACATGTGGTGGTAGGGGCAATAGTTAGGATCATCGCTCTTGCCCACTTCCTTCGGTCTTTTAGGCTCGGGTAGCTAGAAATTAGGTTGCTTCAAGAGATTCTTGAAAATTTTCCTGACTACCTCCCTCTTAAAAGAGTATGGCTTACTTAATTTTTTAGCAAGAGTAGGTGAAAAATAGCTACTTGGTGGTGGATATGGATACCATTGCTAAGTAGGCTACAGTGGCGATGGTGGTGGCTGTTGTGGCAACTATGGTGGCCGGTATAGTGGTCGAGGTGGTCGAAGAGAAGGAAGCAGCTAAAATTTTGGCCTTCAAACTGAACTTTAGTTGGTTGCTTCCCCTTATCCACTGACACAACTGTCCCAGGCTTCTTCTCAAATATTATCTAAGGCATGGACTTAGATGATTGGTCTGAAAAGTGTAATTGTTTGGCTTTCTCTTGTAGGTTAGCCACCTTGCTGATTATCTTCTCAAATATCTTAATGGTGAAACCCTTAAGCATGAAGGTGATTGGGCCATAGATTTTCTTAAGTAGAATCTCAATGGCATGCTATTCATATAGCCATGGTTTGTATTTTATACTCAGGTTGTACCATCTAAGAATGTAATCAATAAGGGACTTATTGGGTTTTTATTTCTCTACAATGAGGTCACCTACAGTTACCCTTTATTGAGCTCCTCCAAATCTCTTGATGAAAAGATGCTCTAACTCGGCAAAGGTCTTTACCAAATCATTGGGTAGTTCAACATACCAATCAAATGCGACACCTGCTAAACTACTAACAAAGAGGTAGAAAAGAAGTGCATCACTGCCACCGACGTTGTAACAACTAGCCCTAAAGTGTGCAATATGCTACCTTGGGTTCTCACTATCATCAAAACTATTAAAGGATGGTGGCACAAAACCCTTAGGGTATTAAACTACATCAAATTCCTTCAGATAGGATCTACCTTTTAAAATAGATGAGCTCCCCCGGGCTTGTGCCAGCACTTCCTTCACCTGCTGCTCTACCATCTATTTGATATCCTTTCCATGCATAGAGGTGTTATCGGTGACCTTCATATGCAAGTTACCAGGATCGTCATCCATAACAGTACACTTAGGATGATCTAAAATATGTACCAACCACAGTCAATCACCATGGAAGGCGTGAGGAGGGCTTGGTTTTGTAAAACTAGAATGACGCCATCAACTTTTCTACCCTCTTTTCATCTGTCTGTCGATCATCCTTCTCTTAGCTTCTTGAAGGTGTTGAGTTGAGTGAGAGGTGTCACCTCAACTACAACACCTTCTGTATAATGTTCCTCTGTAGATCTCGGTGTCAACTATATAGACTTCAACTAAGTCATCCAACATGTCAACCTCATCAGGGTTAAAGTTAACTTTACCTTCTTTCTGATCAAAATGGTTTCCCTCAACTATCTGTCTAACTAGAGTACAATAGTTTTCTAAAATGTCCTCTAAAGAATGGCCATCAACTCTGCCCTGCTCTTTCGGAACAATGGCTGGTGAACAACAACCTGACTAAGCTCAGACTCATTGCACGAATACTTTAAGCGGTGGGATGCACTCCCTAGTTGGCTCAACTGTCATGGGGACTATGTCGATATCCCCTCCCCTCTCTTCCTCCAACTGCTGTGAAGGTGGAGCAACCATGATGCTCTTGGGTCGCCACTCCTTCTTCACCATAGTTGAAGTAAAAGGATGAGTAGAGGAGCTCGGCATCACCTCAACAGGTGGAATAGATGGAGTGGAATCCTTGGGCCGTAGCCGAATCACTCATGGAGAAGCTCACTCTCTAGAAGAGGGTTTGAAGAACCTTGGGGGCGGTGGATCTGAAATGACTAGTGAAGGTGGATGGCTGGTGAGCGTATGGTGGGGACAACGCCTCTCCACCAGAGATCTACTTCTATGATTGACAGTGCTAGTAAGGACTATACAGTCAGAATGATCGGCTCTAATAGCTCACCGATTAGGGAAATCCATCAAAGTGGAGGCTATCGATTGTCTGGAAAACTTCCTCCTCTCTTGCTTGCCCGCTTGGGCAGTATTTTATCCTTAGAGGCCCTCTCTCTATGTATCTAATCCCACAATGCTCTTAGGGCAATCATGTAAAAGTATGACTTTGAGCTTCTATGGACTCACATGGTGAACTCGTAGCATAAGGCTTCCTCCTATCCCTAGCTAGCATCTCAAACTCTGTAGGTGGTGGGGGTGATGCAGTGATCCTACGATAATCCTTCTCTCCCACTCAAGTTGAGATGGGGTGGAACCTAATACCACCCAAGAGTAGAGAGGTCTCATGAGTGGTACCCTCCTCAGCAACATGAGAGGCATCATCTATCTGCCTCACCCCATGATCGTACTATCGCTTGATCTTGCTATTCTTGTTGTGGTGCTAAGTCTTTATGAGTGGGGTGGAACGAGAGCTAAAACCTATCTCAAAGGTAGGGGAGACTATCTCAAAGGCCAAGATAGCCTTCCCCTTCAGAGCAGGGGGAACCAACGAGTAGGTACTAGCCTGTGTTAGAACTATAGTAAGGGAAACAGACTGTGCTGACACTAACGCTGACACTGGCACTAACATTGGTAGAGGTGTAGGAACCATAGTAGCCTTCCTCTTCAGAGAGAAAAATTTTGAACCATACTGAAGATCGAATCAAAGAAGTGGCTTCTTCCCTACCACCTCCTCTTTACTAATAATGGTGAGGGCTAGTCCCTCACATGTGACTTTAAAGTTCTCAAAGCCAAGTCCAAACTGGATCATAGGGACAGTGTGAGTATGGCCTAATCTGCCAAATCCACACTAGAGGAGAACGAGAAGATCAGCTTACCAGAAGACATAGTGATGAACTGACAATAAGAAGAAAGGAAAAAGAACTAGGCTGGTATCTCTGCATTGTTGAAAAGAGAATTGAATCAGACCCTTGCTTTGATATTTTTCTTGAATTGTTAATTTGGATTTGATTTTTGAACTTGAGCCCACACTAAATAAATTTAGATATGCTAAATGAGGTTCATTATATTGGAGAGATTTAAGAATTTGGAGGAGATACTTTGCCATGAATTATTAAATTTGATATTTAATTTTGATTTTGTAACTCACATTCAACAAGTTAGGTATGTTGAGTGGGGTTTCATTATTTTGGAGAGACTTTTGGAGATGTGTTTGTTGTTTTCATTTTGTTGGAGTTTGATTTTGAAACCTTCATTTAGAAAATTTAGGTATGCTAAATTGGGTTCACTTGTATGTTTGAAAATTTTGAAAGCTTTTTGTTTTGATAGTTTGATTGTTGATTGTTGATTGTTGATATGTTAATTTGATTTTGAAAAATAGAACTCTTATTTAACAAATTTAGATATGTTAAACGGATTTCAAAAATATGTGTTTGATATTTGTTGTTGATTTGATTATTGAAAAGGGAACTCTTATTTAACAAATTTAGGTATGTTAAATATAGTTCAATTGTATGCTTCATGTTTGTTGTTGGAGTTTGATTTCATTTTGAAGATGAGACTCCCATTTAACAAATTTAGGCATGTTAAATGGAGCTCACTTGTGTGTTTGGTTGTTTATTGGTGGATATGTGGTTTTGTTTTGATTTTGAGGATTGAACTCTCATTTAACAAATTTAGGTTTGTTAAATGGAGTTCAAATGTGTGTTGGATGTTTTGATTTTAATTTAGTTCTGAAAATTGGAACTCTCATTTAACAAATTTGGGAATGTTAAATAGAGTTTAATTATATGTTGTTTATTGATGTTTGATTTAGTTTTTATTTTGAAAAGGGAAACCCTCACTTAACAAATTTGGGTATGTTAAGTGGAGTCCAATTGCGTGTTGGTTGTTAGATTTTTGTTTTAATTTTGAAACTCTCATTTAATAAATTTAGGTATATTAAATGGAGTTGGTTTTGTTTAAAAATATTTTGGGTGTGTTTGATTCTGATTTTGAAAGAGTGATTCTCATTCAACCAATTTAGGTATGTTAAATGGTGTAAGTTACCTTTGACAAAGGGTTTGAGTATATTCATTTTTGAAAGAGAGGTTTGTTGTTTGACCTAATTTTTTATTTTGAAAAGAGGAACCCCCATTTAACGAATTTGGGTATGCTAAATGAGATTCCATTAATTTTATTTGAAAAAGGGATTTGAAGGATTTTTATTCCTTCTTACTTGACTTTGATTTTAAAAGAGAACGTTCACTTAATAAAATCTATATTATGTTAAGTGAAGTTCGAAAGATTTTGGTTTGGAAAGATTTTGAAAATTTTGCAAAATATTTTACTTATTTTGCTTTGGATTTTGTTGAAGTTTTGTTAAATATGAAATGAACCTTGCTTCACTAAGCTAGTGGTAAGAGGTTCTAAATTATATTTGGTCATCTATTTTATTTAATTAATTTATTATTACTTATTGGGGGATCTAGTAGGAGTTTTAAGACCTACATGGGATTGAGGTCCTAAAACCTAAAGGATCTTGGCTACCTTTGCTTAAGGATGAAATGAGCAAAGGGCCAACAAAAAGAAAGATAGACTTGGGCTTATACAAAATATAAGTACACTATTGATGCTTCGAGACAATAATTGTCTATTAAAGATGGGGAGAGGAACCTTCCCAGTAGTCGTCAAAAATCTGTGGTATTTATTTTTTGAGGGTATGACATTAAGGTATGATGTACTATCTCAAAGATAGAAGAATCACCATACAATGGACCTAATCACTAATAAAGACTCTGGGCATGATGGGTCTTCAATATACCATAGATTTTTCTCTAATTTACATGGAAAAAATAAAATGGGTTTATATTAAGTTGGGTTCTTAAGTGCTCTGTAGAGGCAAGCCTCCATAGTTAATTACATCTTAAGAAATGAAATTTCCTAAAAAATACTCTAGATTAAAGTCGACAATTATTATTTCTAAAGATTTCATGGTTAGACTATTAAAGGGTTGGTTATGTTTGGAAAATCAAGTTGTAGAGACCAAGTGGAAGACTTATTTTTGGAATCTGTGGTGTTTATTTTTTGGATGTTGTGGGACACCATGTAGATCTTAGGGGGTACTTATTGAAGTGATGATGACATTAAGAATGTGCACTATCTCAAAGATAGAAATCACCATAATGGACTAGTCTAATAAGGACTCTAAGGCATGATGGGTCTTTGAATGTACCAGAGATTTTTCTCCTACTTTACATGAAAAAAATAAAGTAGGATTTATTTTAAGTCGGGTTCATTAAGTTCCCTATGGAGGCAAGCCCCCATAGTTAATTATATCCTAGGAAATGAAATACTTTAAGAATACTCTCAATTAAAGTAGAAATTAAAGTCTCCAAACATTTCAAGGCTAGACTATCAATAAATTGGCTATGTTTGGAAAATCAAGTATGATTTTTCAAGGAGAAGACTTATTATCAAAATCAAATGAGATGAGTAGGGAATGCTCATGATACTAGAAAAACTTAGTGGGCATTCCAATCTACCCTATAGTTGGGCTTTATATGTTTGAAATTATAGAGATTGATTTTATTAAAGTTGACATTTTATTCGAAAGCTAGGACTTATAATCCCATAACACAAGATTGTGGAAATGCCTAAAAGTGAAGATTTATGCTAGTAGCCTGAAGAAAACAGTTACCTCATATCCTAAATCTAGGGAGCTTTGGCATAAGCCAAAGCACGACCTAAATCTAAGTAAAGATAGGTATAAGGTTTACCTCCATAAGAGATGATAAACCACCAAACTGCTGGGCTTACAACCTTCTAAAGTGGCAGCCAGCTAACTCTTCCTATGCTTTAAAACCATGTAGGCAAGTCATATGATTTTGCAAGATAGTTAAGTTGTTATTATTTAGAAAAAAATAAAAATCCTTAAACTCACTCCTTAAAGAGACTAGAGCATGAGTGGTCTGAGTAATGACTTAATATACAAATGCAAATCTTTTCAAATTTTATTTGATTTTTAACGCTTCATTTTGATAAAAGCTTTGTGATTTTTGTATGCCTAAATGCATGTTGAAATGAGTTATGAGCCAAATCAAGAGAGAAGAGGGTGAAGCTCCATCAGTAGGAGTTTCTCTCATAGGTCAAGCGATTTCCATATGTGCAAGAACAGAGGCCCTCAATTTACAAGAGTGATTCAAGATGATATGTATGGTGTTAAACATACAACATTTAGCTAAGAGGTTGCTAAATCTTTTAATTATCTAATTTAATGCCTATGCTTTATGTGAAGTTATGAGTTATTTAGAAATTTAATTATGAGTTATAGTTGGGTAAAAGATTTATTTTTCCCTAAGAGCCTATTCACATCCAGGCCATACAACAAACATCAATCATAAAGAAACTATGAAAATGGCATGTCATTTCTAATGCGCAAGCTAAATATAATATCAAACATTTTATAGCTTCCGCAAAAGAATAAAATGTCGGTGCGATCAGGTACCGCCGTACAACCTGAAAAGAAAAAAATGGGAAGCCTAGCTCTACCCTTACACAACCTGGAATCAAAATAATATTACTACTTATGAAATGTTATAGGGGTCTTCATTCTTTATATCTTCATCATTTCTTCATGTCTCTTCCTTCTCCTTTTGATTTCATTTACTCCACTCCAAAGGCATCACAGCACCTCCCAAGACAAAGCCTTCTAGCCACTAGTCATCCTTATCCCCCTATAACACTAATTCTAATTCATAATACAAAATTATATTAAAAATGGGGAAAGTAAATCTAACTACACCTATAAAATAGAGATTAGCTAAACATACATACAACCCAAGCAATTATATTTATAATTTGAACTTAGCACCCCACACATGGGTAACCAAACCCACATATCCTAACTTAGATTATGCTTAGGGGAGTAAGCAACCTACAAAGAGAGCATTTATATTTATTTTAAGTGACCCTTAAGCACAATACCCTAAAGAAAATATGATTAGGCTAATCATGGCCTACCATCCAGTCTACAAAATATACACCCTAACATCCTATCTAAAATATTACATCATAAAATAAAATAGATATCTAACCAAACACCGCCCTAACATAAAGATAGAAGTGGTGATTTAATCTAATGTGTGTGTATTAAGGCTTATGTGGTATGTCCTAACTAAGCTTTAGAATTAAGATTTTCTAAGTGTAAAAATATTTAATTTAAAGGGTGGTTTCACTTCAAGTGTTTTAATTGATTGGCAAGTTTTAATTTGTGTTTTCTTTAGATTTATGTGACCTACACTTAGCAACTAAGTGTTATAAAGAGAAGAAAAAGAATTTCTCTCCTTCATCCCTACCCTAAGACACTTCCTAAAGCATGTTAACTTAATATAGTTCTCTTTAGTGAATGGCTTATTGCACATTTTAGATTAATCCTAAGTTTAAGTTTACTTTAAATGATTCTATTAAATGTGAAAGGCTTCTGAATGTTGATCTAATTGAAATACTATCACATGATTTATGTTCAATCATTCCTTTCCATCACATATAACATGCATGTGATTTAATCTTAAGTATATCTATACATACAACATATTTTAGCACACTCAAATGATGAATGTAGATGTGCATATTTTAAATTTATATTTCTATTAGATTGGATTATTCAATCATGCTAATTTAGAGCTTTATCCAAATTCTTATACAAAAATACATAGGAATAAAATTAAATAGGTATGTGTCATTGTTAAATCAGGGAAGTGAGATAATTAAATGATCTCCTTGGGGTTAGCTAAAGCCTCATATTATCGAGATGTCCAAACTATATACCCATTTGCATTCAAACACATGTAAATTTGTATGTAAAAACATAAGGAAAGAGACCCCAAATCAAATGGCTAATTAATTCAATCATTTAGTTTATTATGAATGCTTGTATTCTGTAGAAAGAGGATTTTCATCCTTTAGCCACACATACACACATAAGAGAATTAAGCGTGCGTGCTTTTGTTAAAGCGGAAATGAGGTAATCAAAGACCTCCTTTTAGTTAAAGTCTGTTCACAGGATGTCAGACTATATACTTTGTTATCCACTACACATGAATGTGTATGTAAGTAAGAGAAAGAAAATCATGCAAAAATTATATTTTTATTTGATTAGAACATTTATGTATGTGAAATAAAATTTCATCTCAATTCTAATGTAGGAACATATGTAAATGAAATCAAATATGTATGTGTCGTTGTGAAACCAGAGAAGTGAGGTAATCAAATAATCTCCTTGGGGCTAACTAACGCCTCGTATTCCTGGGATATCCATACTATATACTTATTAATAATTAAATACATGTGAAACTACATATAGATTAAATAAAAGAAAGCTCTATTTCATATTCTTAAGCTATAAGCACATGCAAACCTATATGTAATCATAACTACTATCACTTCATATGTTATTACTCATTTATAAGCTTTTTGAAAATATATTTGGATTTAATAGTGATAGTAGCCACACATATTCATAGGTTAATCAACAAATGCAGGCTTGGCATAAAGGAAATTCATTTAAGTTTAAACATTTTGAAAACATTAATGCATGGAACCACATGACACACATCATTTAATATGATTAAAAAGGAATAATAAGACATAAAATACATGTTTCATTTAATCAAACTAGTTCCTAAGGACAATCATATCAAATAAAATCATTTAAGGAAAATGAAATCATAGTAATGTCATCTTTCATTTTATGTTTTGATTTGATTTAATGAACTGAGGGAAAGTTTGTTGATCCTAACCCATTCCCATATTTGTCATTTAATTTAGTTTAATCAAAAGTAATTAAGTTGTTTTTATGGGTTAATTAAGTTGAGATATGCATTAAATCTATTAATTAACCCTTCCCTATGTTGCCTTAAAGTAATTAATTAAACAATTATGAGCCAACATGATATGCATGGAAAATAACTTGTAATGATCCTAAGAAATGAAAAGGCATGATGTAATTAGTTCATAATTAATAATTAATTAAAGAACTTAATTAAGTATTTTAATGGCTTTCCCACACATGTTGGTTAACCATAATTTCCTTAAATGTCTTTAGATTATTGAACACCGAAAGATCTACCCATGATTTGATTAATTAGCTTCTAATTTGTTTAGATTTTAATTAGATTACTAAAATCATTAATCACTTAATTAAACTTAAACTTAATTTCCACATAGGTTAACTATCTTCCTAATGAAGTAGACTTAGGGAAAAGATTAGAAAATAGACCCCAATTTAATCCCTAAGTCTCCTCACTGTTAAGTAGTGACAAGTCAGCATAATTAATTAATTAATTTACTATTCATATAATTAATTAACCCTTAATAAAGTTAGGAGAGTAATTAAGGCCAAATTAGCTAATTCTCCTAATTATTTAACCAATAAATCCCAAGAAAATTAGAGGAGGCAAAGGTCATCCCCTAAAGAATCTCAAAAAATTTGTGATTAATTAATTAATTATGGAGTAATTAAAGTAATTATTTTTATTTAAACCCTAATTAACCTCTAATTACTACTGAAAATCAACTAAGGATATTTTTAATAAATTATTCTCTAAAATACCTTTAAAATGAATATTTATTTGTATTTTTATGATTTTCTATGATTTGTTATGATTTTCAAAGTTTTAAATGATTTTCATGATTTTTATAAAGTCTATTAATTTATTTTAACTAAATTAAACTATTTGAGGTTCAGAATGTAATATTTCCCAATCCAAAAATCCTTTTCACTTGAAATTTATATAATATCTAGATTATAATTTCAATTTCAATCTTTGACAATTTCAAATCGATCTGTTGTGTATTTTTGGTTTAATAAATGAAATTTGATTTTCACTAAAACTAAAATTAAGCTCAAAATATTTAGTGAAATTTGAGGATTTTGGGTTTTTTTTATTCCTCTTGGAAAGACGAATCCAACAAGCCTTTATTTATAATTTTTTGTTAAGTACTTTATTTTCTATGGAAATTTGAAGTTCTAGATGATTTAAATAATTTTTAAATTTTAAAAAAGCCAAATTCCCTATTTATCCCAACTAACTTCATGGGTGACGTGATTGTACGCATGCATGGTGTGGTTCTCGCATTATTTTCTCACTGCCGCATCAATCGGGGAAGGAAGGTTGAATAGGATCCCTGCGGATGATTAGATTCATCTCGTGGATAAGGCTGTCAGATATTTGCAAAATTTGGCGGGTTGAAACAGTGATGATTTCTTAGTTATCCATCTCCCTGAATGGGAGATCGAGCGTTTTCAGTTCCCGGCAATGATGAGCGATGCTCGAGCAAAAAATTAGGATTTTCTTGAAAATTGAACGAAATCTCATCCGAACGGGCCTAATTTCACGTTGATTCTCACTAGAGAACCTCTATTTTCACATTAGGATTATGTAAAATGAAACATGCAAGGGTTTGCTAAGAGAAATTTCTAAAGTCATTCAAAAAAAATTGTCACAAATTAAAGCAAACAAAAGCTCCTAAGGCCGGCTATGGTTCTTGAAAATTACCTCACCGAGGATGATTTTCAACGACGGTGATGATCTAAGCATGCTCCTTAAATCAAGAAGAAGCTTTGTAATATATCTAGATCTTTGCCTCCCTTTAAAATGATGTATCCACCAATGGCCACTGCTTCCTCACTGGAATCAGCTTGATTTTGATGATTTTCACTGCAAAATGAAGTGGGAATGATTACTAGTTGGTTTGGGAGCTCAGGGGAATGAAATGAGGGCAAGAGGAGAATTTTTCATGCTTCTATTTTCTTGTGCTTGGTTTTGGCTGAAATTCCCATTTCATTGTGATTTTTGGCCCCTAGTGGATGTCCTATGGCTTGGGGGGGATGAGAATGACAGGGAATCATCCTGGGTGGGTTCACTTGAGTGAAGGTAGGTGTGAGAATACAACCAAGGCAAGGGGAGTGGGAGCCCATATTTGCCAAGTGTTCAAATGGGGGAGGTGAGGTAAATTCACCTCGCCTTGAGTCATGACTGACCCAACCACCTCTTGGGTCATGTTGGTCAATGTCCTTTGGATCCTAGGTGGACCAATGGATGAGTGTCAAGTGGCCAAAGAGAGAAATGATAATTTACATGAGTGTTTTATCTTATGTGATACCCTTAGCACAGGTAGAGTGGTCATTTGGAATTGAATTTGATTTGGGCAGATTTGAAATGAGTCAAAAGTGAGTTGGACCAAATTTCATGTCATTTGGAGTTCATTTAGTTCAACTCTACTCAATTTGACCCATTTGGGTGAAATTGGGTCAAAATAGGTTAGGTTGATCAATTGGTCAAATTGGGTCAAACCAAGGGTTAATTAAAGTTAAAATGATCATTTTGAGTGTATTGGTATTTTTGTTTTATTTTAATTTGGATTTAATTTGGATTTTGGGTAATTTGATCCTTTAGGTCAATTTGGGCTAAGATGGGTTAGGTTGACCAATTTGTCAAATTGTGCTCAATTATGGCTTTGGTCAAGTTCAATAATCCATTTAGAATGAACTTAATCCATTGGTTGCAATCAATTTGGGTTGGACGATGATTTGACTTATTTTAGCCTTTTAGGTCAATTTCGGTCAACTTGGGTTTGGTTTGGCTCAATTGATGGTCAAGTCATGTTCAATCATTAGTTATGAGTTGATGTGAATTAATGGTTTCAACTAATTTGATGTAAGATAAGTTTTGGTTAGTTTGTATTTCATATTGGCTAAGGATTGATTTGGTCAAATGACTAAATTGACTTGGTTTGATGCAATTTATGATAATTGATCAATCTAGGATGTCAACAATCATATTATGAAGTTTGGATTAGCTTAATTCACTTTGATTTATATTGAATTGGATTTTTGTTCATGTAAGTCAAATTGGCCACTTTGGGTCAAATGAACTAATTGCATTTAGTTGGCTTAATTTTGGGCTGAGTTTGATCTAGTTTTATTTGGATTTGAGATTGATATATAAATCCAATTGCAATTGGTTCAAATAAGTTTTGGTTCATTTGAACATTTCAAGTCAAATGGGCTCAATTTAGTTTGACTTGGGTTGACTTGAATTTGGCTTGATGATTGTAGGTTTTATTTATAATTGGATAGATGATTGAAGGAATGATTGACTTAAGAAAAAATCTATTGGTTTTGATTTGATTTTGATAGGATTTGGCCAAGTTTAAGGAATTGGCTTAAAGGGCTTGAATTGGGCTCTGACTTGATTTTAAACTTGGTCATGTGCATTTATATTTCATTTATATTTGTGAATATAAATGAAGATGCAGATGATTTATGAGAAAATCACTTGAGTTTAGAGTGATTTGAAAATAAATTTGACTAAGCTCATGGAGGTAGGTAAAAATGGCTTAAGTAGGAAATTGATTTAGTTTGATTTAGTTTTGATCATTGGGATGGGGTTTCATTTATATTTGTGAATATAAATGAAGTAATAATTGATTTATAAAGAAATCAATTGATTTTGGATTGAATTGTGTGGAGATTTGGTTAAATCCATGGAATTCAATCATAAGTCTTAAGGAAGATTTGGAGCTTGGATTTGATTTTTGGATTGATTGTGAATTTTGGAAATTTGATTTTGAATTTGGAATTTAAATTTGGAGTTTGAATTTAATTTGAGGTTTGGTTTGAGAAGGTAAACATAGATTGGATTTAGGCTATAGGGTAGGTAAGTTTCCTTAAGTCCCTAAGGTATATCCTAATCGTGTGATTAACCCTTCTAAGTCTCTAGGCTTATGCTAAGTGTTCACTGAATATCTAGAAGTGTTTTATGACTAAGGAAGTCTTAGTGTCTAGAAGACTCATAAATCTAAGTTGAGGAGGTTGAGAACTCACTCCAAAAGTGAGGTCAATAGAATCCAAAGGGAGGAAGTAGGAAATGCTCATTATACAAGGAAACCTAGTGAGCATTCCAACATATCCTATTGTGAGGCTTTATACATTTGAAAGTAAAGAGATTTAATTATTTGAGTTGAACTTTTATTAGATTGCTAGGACTCATTATCCATCAACACAAGAATGTGAAAATGCCTAAGAGGTGAGGACTTATGCTTGTAGCCCGAATGAAATAGCTACCTCGAATCTTAAATCTAAGGAGCTTTAGCAATAGCCAAAGCACGATCTAAATCTAAGCAAAAGATTAACATAATGGTTTACCTCTATAAGAGAGGATAAACCGTCTAACTTCTAGACTTATAACTGCTTGGAGTGGTTTCCTGCTAACACCTCTTACATTTTAAACCCATGTGATCCAGTCTTATGAATTTACAAGATAGTTAGGCTTATTGTTCAAATGGAAAGAGACTAAAGTCCTAAACCCACTCCCTAAGAGAGTAGAGCATGAGTGGTATGAGCATATGATTTAATCTACAAATGCAAAATCTTTACAAATTTTATTTCATTCGGACATAATATTTTAGACAAAGGTTTAGGAATTTTATTGCCAAAATATGAAGATCCCTCATATTCAAGGAAAAAGTAATATGCATACGTGATGTGAGACATACAACCATACAACTAAGGGGTGGCTAAATCTTTTAATTATCATATTTAAATCCTAGGCTTTATGGTGAAGTTATGAATTATTTTAAGACTTGATTATAAGTTGTTAGTTAGATAGAAAAATTATTTTTTATCCTAAGAGCCTACCACATCTAGGCCACAAATTAAAGCATCAAACGTTAAGAAATTATGAAAAGGAGGCAATCCTAGTATGCAATTTACACATAATATCAAATAATTTTATAAACTAACTCAAAAGAATAAAAGGCTGGTGCAGCCGGGTACCGCCGAACACTCTAAAAAAGAGAAAATTGGGTAGCCAAGCTTTACCCTTATACATCTTAGAATATAAAAGAATAATTACAATTAGAAATGAATACAGGCTACTGGGGTCTTCACTTATTCATTCTTCGATCTCCTTCCTTCATTTTCTTGATTTGGTCCACTCTAAAGGCATCACAGGGCACCCTAGGACTAAGCCTTTTAGCCACTGCTCATCCTAATTTCCCATAACATTAATCATAATTCCTATTGCAAAATTACATTTATATGAAAAAAGTAAATCTAACTACACCTGTAAAATAGATGTTAGTTAAACATACATACAATCCCAAGCAGTTATCTTTATAATTTGGATATAGCACCTTGCATATGGGTAACTAAGCTCACATATCCTAACTTGGATTATGCTTGGGGGTTTAACCAACCTAAAAACTAAACATTTATATTTATTTTAGGCTATCCCATTTAAGCATAATCCCATGCAAAAAATATAATTAAGCTAAGAGCGGCTTAACATCTAGTTCATGAAACATACACCTTAACATCTAGTCTGTGAAATATACACCCTAACATCCAATCTAAAATATTACATCACAAAATAAAACATACATCACAAAATAAAACATACATCACAAAATAAAATATACATCACACATACACCACCCTAACTTAGCTCTAGAAGTGGTGGCTTAATTCTAATGTGATTGCTAAGGCTTTGTGTGGTATGCCTTAACTAAGCATTAGAGTTATAATTTTCTAAATTTAGAAAAAAATTAATTTAACAAGAAGGTTGGTTTCATTTCAAGTTATTTAAGTGATTTGTAAATTTTAATTTATGTTTTTTTTGTTTCATTTGATTTACACTTAGCATCTAAATATTATAAAGAGAAGAAAGAGGATTCCCCCATTTCATCCCTATCTTAAGCCATTTTCTAAAGCCTGTTTTTATGATTTAGTTTTCTTTAGTGAATGACTTATTGCATATTTTTATTAATACTGAGTTTTGGTTAACTTTAAATAATCCTATTCAATGTGAAAGGCATCTTAGGATTAATATAATTGAATTACTATCACATGACATATATCAAGTCACTCATTTCCATCACATGTAACATGCATATGAATTTAACACTTATCATATTTACACATACCATATATTTTTGGCACATTTAAATGATGATGAATACATATGTTTGGAATTTATATTTTTAATTAATTGAATTATTTATACATGTAGATTAAAACTCTATCCAAATTCTAATACCAAAATACACAAGAATAAAATTAAATAAGTACGTGTCATTGTTAATCAGGGAAGTGAGATAATCAAATGACCTTCTCGAGGCTACTTAAAGTTTCATATTTCCAGGATATCCATACTATACACTCATTAACATTCAAACTTATGTAAATCTGTATATGAATCACAAGAAAGAGAACACTAACCCACAAGTAATGTAGGCCAATGGCTTAGATGATTATGGATGCAGGTATTTTCAATAACAAAAGGGGATTTTCATCTTCTAATTAAGCATACATACACATGTATAAGAGATGTAAGCAAGTATGTGTCATTGTTAACCAAGGAAGTGAGGTAATCAAATGACCTCCTTAGGGCTACTTAAAGTCTCGTATTCTCAAGATGTCTAGACTAAACACTTGTTATCTTAAATACATACAGATGTATACATAATTATAAAGATGAAAATCATGCAAAAATTATATTTTCTTTAATTTAATTATTTATGCATATGAATTAAAGCTCTATCCAAATTCTAATACCAAATTATAAAACAATGAAATCAAATAAGTACATGTCATTGTTAACTAGGGAAGTGAGGTAATCAAATGACCTCCTTGGGGATACTTAGAGCCTCATATTCTCAGGATATCCAAACTATATACTTATTAACATTCAAACTTATGTAAATTTGTGATGAAAGTTTTTTCAAATCCTTTTAAAAAGAAAAAGTGTATACTTCTATCTTCACTCTGTGCGGGATAAAATGAAGATAGAAATATACTTTCTCTCTTTTTTTTTTTTTGCATTTTGATATGACATAGATTCGCAGATGTTCTTATTAAGGTGATCGGGTATGACATTGAGGAGGGGTGTACTATCTCAAAAGATAGAAATCTCTGCCCTATAATGGACCTAATCACCTGAATAAGGACTCCTAAGGACAATGGATCTGCATGTGTACTAGAGATTCTTCCCCTACTTTACATGAAAAAGTAAAGTAGGGTTTATTTTAAACCTTGTTCATTAAGTTCCCTACAGGTGCAAGCCCTCATAGTTAATTACATTCTAAGAAAGGGGATTCCTTAGGAATACTCTCGATTAAGATAAATGATCATTATCTCTAAAGATTTCAATAGGTAGGACTATCAATCGATTAGTTTATTTTGGAAGATCAATTGGTATTGATCAAAGAGAGGGACTTATTATCAAAGACAAATGAAGATAAGTAAGAGATGCTCGCGATGCAAGGAAACCTAGCGAGCATTGCAAACTATCCTATGATCGGGCTTTATATTTTTGAAATTGATTTAATTTTTTTGAGTTGAATTTTTCATTAAAAATTTAGGGCTTATGATTCCACAACACAAGATTGTAAAAATGCCTAAGAGGTGAGGATTTATACTTATGACCCACAAAGGGGAGAAGCTACCATAGAACCTAAATCTAGGGAGCTTTGGTGAGGGCCAAAAGCACAACCTAAATCTAAGGTGAAAATAGGTATTTAGTTTGCCTCCATAAGAGAGGACAAATCACCCGACTGCTTGGACTTACAACCGTCAGGGTGTGGCTGCCAACTAACTCATTCTACGATTTTAAATTCATGTAGGCAAGTCTTATGCTTTATGCAAGACAACTAGGCTATTATTTATTTAGAAAGAAACTAAGTCCTTAAACTCACTCCCTAAGAGACTAGATCATGTAAAGGTGTGAAAAATGACCTAGATCTAATGCAATTCATATTACATTTTATTTTCATTTTTGGACAATCATTTTGACTCAGGCTTATAGGATTCATATGCCTAATGCATGAGAAGTAAGATTATTGGCCAAAATCAGCGAGAAGAGAGGAGGTGTATTTCCACCATGGCTCTCATAGGTCAAGCCAAGTTTCTCTAAAAAAGGCGGAAGCCCTCCAATCAAAAGTGAAACAATATGCTTTAATGAATGATGTTATAAAAGAAATAGTCATCCAAATAAGGGATTGCTAATTCTTTTATCTTGATTTTTAACCTAAGCTTTAGGTGAGGTTATGAGTTCTTTATTTTAATTTTGAATTGTTAAATTTGGTAGACGATTTATTTTTTCCTAAGAGCCTAATCATCATCCAGGCCATACATCAAGCAAGAAAGAAACTAGGAAAAGGATGTCATCTTAATGCACAAGCTAAATAAATCATCAATCAATTTATAAAGCTAACGCAAAAGAATAAGCTGCCATTTGTGGTCGGGCACCACCACACAAACCCGAAAAACAAATTGGGTACCCAAGCTCTACCCTTATACAACCTGGATTACAAATGAATTAAATACAATTAAGTAAAGAATTCATATGGGGTCTTCAAGCTTCATTTCTTCATTCTTCTTCTTCTTCTTTCTTCTTTCTTCTTTGGTTTCTTCTTTTGGGTTAGAAGGTGGATGCTAAAGGCTTCATATACATAAGGCATGGCCTTATAACCAATGCTCATCCTAATCCTCATAACAATCATTCTAAAATCCTAATTGCAAAAATTACATGAAAAGGGAAAAAATAGAAATCTAACTAACATCTACAAAATAGAGGTTAGCTAAAACAAACCATACAAATCCCAAGCATGTATATTGAACTTAACACCCCACACATGGGTGACTAAGTCCACCTAGCCTATTGGATTATGCTTAGGAGTATAAGCACCTTCACAGTAAAAGCATTTATATTTTTATTTATTACAGCGCCCCATAAGCACAATCCCCTATGGAAGACAATGGTTAGACTAAGATCGCCCTATCATTCAGTCTACACACATACACCCTAACATCCAAACTAAAATATTACATCACAAAATAAAAGTAAGGCATCAAACCATGCACTGTCCTAGCCTAAAGCTAGAAGTGGTGACTTAAATGTGTGTGCTTTTAAGGTTTGTGGTATGCTTAAGTGACTTTAAGTTAGAGTTTTCTAAGTGTGAAGAGTGTTCAACTTAGAGGAGGGTTTCATTTAAGTTGTTTAGTTGTTTTGGGTTGATTTTATTTTGTGTTTTGATTAGGTTCAAGTGAATTCTATAATTAATTACTAAGTTGTAAAGAGAGAGAAAAGCAAGAAAACTTCTATTTCCTTCCCTACCTTAAGTAATTTCTCAAGTAGATTCATGTTTTAGTTTTATTTAGTGAATATTTCATTATGTGTTTTAATTAATCTTAAGTTTAGATGAACTCTAAACAAACCTATTCAAAAGAAAGACATTTTATGATTAAGTAAACTGAATTAAATTCACAAACACGCATCACTTCATTTCTTTCCCAACATGTATAACATGCATATGAATGAATCCTAAGAACATCTATGCATATAAATGAAAATATTTAGCATACTTTATGATGAATGCTAAGTGAGTTACTTAAGAAAATTTGAATGCTTATGATGCATGATTTTCATTAAGTAGAAAAGGGTTTATTATCCAATTTTCACATGCACACATGAATGTATGAAAGGCATAAGTGAGTATGACACCATTGTTAGCACCAAGGGTGTAAGATACAAGACCTACTTAGGGCTACTTAAAGCCTCACAACCCTGGGGTTGTCCAGACTAATATACCACTTTCCTTAAATACAAGCATATGTACAAAAGAAATGAATGGAAAAGAAAGATGAAAAAATTTATACTTGATTGTTTGATTTGTTTATGCAATTTATATGCTTGAATGTGAAGATATTTCTTAAGTTATAACATGGAAAGGGATAAGAGTATATTTAACCAAGTGTTATGTTCTTTTAAAAGAACTATACACTTTGCAAATCTTATTCAAATCCATGTTAAGAGGAAAGAAAGGAAGCAAACATAAGACACATTTTTATATTCACATGCAAACTTATAAATAAACTATAAGTAGCACACTTTTAGTTTTGGTAATTGATTCATATATTTTGAAAATAATTTAGAATTTAATAGTGATAATAGCCACTCATATTTCTATTTTAGCCAAAATATGCAAATTGACATAAAGAAAATATTTCATTTAAATTTTGATTTTTGAAAAGCATGAAAGCATGAAATTCATATGACATACACATTTAGCATGTTAGGAAAGAACTAAAGTGATGAAAGCATGTAAACATATTCACCCTAATTAATTCCTAAAGATAATCTTATGAAATAAGAAAGCTTGAAGCAAATCAAATAGTTTTTAAGGAAGGTTTGATTTTGTTATGAGTTTGATTTAATTTGAGAAATGTGAGGTAAGTTTATTGTTCCTAACCCATTCCCACATGTGTTTGTTGTTTTAATTAAATTTTTAGATGATTATATCAATTTTATTCTTTAGTTAGGTTAAGGTATGAGTTAAGCATGTTAATTATCCCTTATCTATACCACCTTAGTATAACTAATCAAATAATTATGAGCCAATGAGATGACATAAAATCTCACAAGGAATTTAAATTTGCAATGCACCTAGGAAGAAAGGGGCCTAATGTAATTTGGCTCTTGTTTAATGATTAATTAAACTAAGGGGTTTAAGCTTAAGTACTTTCAAAACCCCTCTCACACATATAAGTTGTATTTTGATTTTCTTAATTGTACTTAGGCTCTTGAACACCTAAGCATCTATCCATGATAGATTAATTAAGTTCTGGAAAGTTTTAAGATTTTATGAAATTAATTAAGGGGCAAATTCGTGAATTAACCCTATATTAAGGATGGTTTAAGGAAAAAAAGGGGTTTAGGGAATATCTTAAGGAAAGTATCCCAAAAGTATTCTCTAAACCTCACATTCACTTAATCAAAACTTAATTGACTCAATCAAAGCCACTAATTATACCCTTAATTAAGCTTAATTACATAAAGTGGGTAATTAGTAATTAATCAAGAAATTCCTATAATTAAACCACCAATAAATCCCAACAAAATTAGGGGAGGCAAAAGTCATCCCACTAATCATGCTCAAGAAATTTGGAATTAATCAGTGGTGTAATTAGGGGGTAATTAGCAAAATAACATTCCCAATAAAATCCAAATTCAGAGAAAAGAACTACTCAAAATTAATTAAAATCAATTTTAGAATATTCTAGATTCAATTATCTATCTAATATAATTTATTTCATATTTTTTTAATTTTTCTAGGCTTAGATATGGATTTTCAAAGTTTTCTTGATTACTTAGTAATTAAATAAGCCTAATTAAATATTTAATCCCGTCGGCGCCACGTGGACTGCTGACACGGCATGTGCTTTCCACGTGGCATGATAAGATTGGATCTTTAACTTGTCAGCGGCAGTGCTACACGCTTTCTCCTCAACCGTCCGATCAAGGATCATATGGCTGAGATTAAATCCACGGATCTAACGGGAGGAAATGAGGATCTACGTGGATTAAATCTCGTCCTTCCATCCAAAATGTGCGGATGGATGGCCAGAGATTTATCCCTCTAATTCTCTGTGTAAGATGGAGACCGTCTATCTTTAAGGCGATGATCCAAGCTCGATTGAGCTCAGATTGGATTAAAAATCAACCCACACCATCTAAGCATGAGGACAAGCACATCTAACGGCTAGATCAACATAGGATTGAAATCCACTTCACAAAGGACCAACATACATTGAACTTAAGCTCGGTTTAATGGCATACCTCGCCGGAGGTGATCACCTCGATTCTCTTAGAGAAGCTTCGTCTAGTGGAGACGAAGCTTTGTTGAAGTTTGGAGGCTTTGAAATTGAGTAGATGCTTTTAGAGACCAACTCCCCTTTATCTTGAGCTCGGCTTTGGTCTAGGACACTCCACCCTTTCTTTAAGAGCTTGTATGAAGCTTTTGGAAAGCTCGATTGAGCTCACTAATAGATCTTGTAAAGGGAAATGGGTTGATTTGAAGTGTAGAGCAAGTTGGGTTTTAGGTGGAGCTCCCCTATTTTCGATCTCTGAAAATTGAGAAATGGGAATTTGATTTCACTATAATAAGCTTGGGGAGGATGAGGAATGGTTTCTCTGACATCCCTAGGTACAATCGAATTGAGGAATGATAGATTGAATTCAAATTAGGGGAAGTATATCTCCCCCTTTGGCAATCGGACGATCGCAAGCCTCCATACCATTTGATCCAATTGACAACAAGGAGTGGGTTTGTTAGGTTATTTAGGGTGTCCTTGAGTTCGGTTTGGCCAGAGGAGTGGAATGGTGAACTTCCCATATGCTTAATTCAAGTGGAAGGAGGATCCCATGTGCTCCATTTCAAAGCATGTGGTCGGTTTGGCCATTGGGCTAGGTTAGGCTGACCCAAACCCAATGGGTTGGGTGCACCACACTCCCTAATGTTCACTTGATCCACTAAGAGGATGCTAAGTGGATATGGAGAGGATTTGACCAAATTCCAAGTGGATTTGGCCAAAATTTATCCTTTAGCATAGGGGTAAAATGTTCATTTGACCCTAATTTCAATTTGGGTATGTTTGGTATGATGAGAAAATAGGTTTGGACAAGTTTCATTGAATTTGGAGTTAGTTTGATGTGATTTGGCTCATGTTGACCCATTTAGGTCAAAATGGGTCAACTTGGTCAAGTTGAGCAAATCAAATGGTCAAACCAGGGTCAAGTTCATATGACCATTTGAAATATTTTAGCTTTGATTTGGTTCAATCTGGTTTAGGTTTGAATTTGGTTAAATTTAGTTCATTTAGGTCAAATGGGTCAAGTTGACCAATTTGACCCATTTGACCTATTTGAGCTAGGTAATGGGTAGGTTTAGGTTTAGTTGGTCATATGAAATGGATTGGTATCTTTGTTTTCAATCAATTCTGGTCAAGTTAGGTTCATGGTCAATTGGGCTAGGTTAGGTCAATTTGGCCAATTGAGGCTTTGGTCAAGTTCAACAAGTGATTTGAAATGAACTTGATCCAATGGTTTCAATTAATTTGGCTTAGATCAAGTTTTGACACATTTTGATTTTTTAGGTCAAGTTAGGCCAACTTGGGTCAAGTTGCCAATTGGGCTAGGTTAGGCTCAAATATTGACTTGGTTAAGTTCAAACATTGGTCATGAATGAACGTAGATAAATGGTTTCAAACAATTTAGCCTATGGTGGATTTTGGCTATGTTGGGTTTCATTTTGGCTAAGTGTTGACTTCGTCAACCCTTAGGTTTCACTTGGTTGACTCAATTTGAGTGATTGATCATCTCATGATGATTGTTGATCATGATGAGAGGCATAGATGGGCTTAGGTCAATCCAATTTAGTTAGGATTATAATTTGGCTCATAAGAGTACTTTAGGTCACTTTGGGTCAAGTGAGTCTAAGTAGGTCAAATGGCTTGGTCAAAGCTTGATTTGAGTTTGATTGAACTCACATATGGACTTATGATTGAAATATAAATCCACTTGCAAGTGATTTGATGTCAAATGAGTTTTGATTCATTTAACAATTTCAAGTTTAAAGGGTGAACATGAATTGGATTTTAGCTTGATTTTTGAATTATGTTTTTGTTAAGTGATTGAAGTTTGTATTTATATTTGGATTCATGATTGAATGATTGATTTAATCATGAAGAAAAATCAAGGGTTTTGCTTGATTTGAAATTGATTTGCCTAAGTTCAAGATTTTAACTTGAAGGCTTAGGTTAGATTTTGAATGAATTTGAGTTTGAATTTTGGAATTGGTTTTGATTGTTTGAATTTATATTTCATTTATATATATGAATATAAATGAGAATATAAATGGGTTATGAGAAAATTTCAAGGATTTGAAGTGATTTGAACATGACTTAGGCTAAATCCTTAAGAGAGGATTAAAGGACTTAGGAAAGATTTGGAAATTGGATTTAATTTTTGGGTTTAGTTTGATTGATTTGAATTTATATTTCATTTAGATATGTGAATATAAATGAGAATATAAATGAGTTGTGAGAAAATTTCATGAATTTGAGGTGATTTGGATTAGATTTGGGCTAAATCCTTAAGAGGAAATCGAAGGACTCAGGAAATATTTTAAACTTGGAATTTTAGTCATGGGTTTCAATCATAAGCTTCAATCATAGATTTCAATCATGTAGAATTGATTTGAGTTTGGAGAAAATCAATTAGGTTGGAATTGAGTTAAGTTTGATGTTGATTTGATTTGAAGTTTGACTTGAAGGAAGGAAGTGAGGAATGGTTCAAGCTAAGGGTAGGCAAATTTTTCTAACACCCCTAAGGCATGACATATTCCTATGGCTAACTCTTCTATGTCTCTAGGGCTAGGTTGAGTGTCCACCTAATCACTAAATGTGTTTTAAGACTAAGGAACTCTTAAAGTCTAAGAGAAGTCTTATGTCTAAGATGGAGGGGTTGAGAGCTCATCCTAAAAATGAGGTCAACAAAATCTATATATGAATCTAAGGAAGAGAGCTTCACATTCATATGACTAAGCTATAAGCACATGCAAATCCTATATGTATTCATAACTATCATACTCCACATATTACTATCAATTTATAAATCTTGGAAAATAGATTTGATTATATTAATGACAATAGCCACACATATAATTAAATTAAGTCAACACAAACAAGCTTACATAAATAACTTTCATTTAATTCATTTAAATTTGAAAGAATGAATGCATGAAACCATATGACATACAACATTTAAAGTGATTGAAAAGGAATAACTAAATATAAACATATGGTTCATTCAACTAAATTAATTCCTAAGGACAATCATATCAAATAAAATTATTTAAGGAAAACTAAAGCTTCTTATTAATTTGATTTTTTTTTGGATTTGAGTTGATTTAGAAAGAGAAGAGATTATTTGATGTTTTAATCCCATTCCCATGTTGGTAAACTTAATTGATTCAAGTAAAGGCAATTAGATAAATTTTATGAGTTGATTAAGTTGGATCATTAATCAAATCACTTAATTACCCTTTCTTATGCTTCTTTAATTTAAGTAATCACTTAATTATGAGCCACAAAATGATATGAATATGTGAGGAAAGTAAAGTTGCAATGCTCATCAAAGACTCTAATGCAATTGGCTCATAATTAAAGATTAATTAGGTTAAGGAATCTAATTAAGTACTCTTATGATTTTCTCACATTTATGTGTTAATCATAATTTTCTTTAAGGATCTTTATATTATTAAACACATAAAGAGGAACCCATAATTTCATTATTAATTACTTGATATGATTTACATTTTTAATTTACTTTAATTTAACCACTTAATTAATCAATTAAGCACTTAATTATTTAATTCTTATTATTATAAATGTTAATTAATTACTTAATTAATTAAATAGGGTAATTAAAGTTTGAATCATTAATTTTCCCTAATTACAAGATAATAAATCCCAAGAAAATCATGGGAGGCATAGGGCATCCCATTAAAAGAACCCACAAAGTTTGAAATCATTTTTCCTAGTAATTAAGGATTAATTAAGCTAACTATATTCACACTTTTATCCTAATTAATCCTTAATTATTGTTCAAAATTAATTGAAAATAATTTTAATTAATTCTCTTCTAAATTACCTTTAAAATGAGTATTTATTTATATTTTTTGAATTTTCTACAGTTTATTATGATTTCTAAAGTTTCAGGCATTAAAATAATTAATTAAGCCTAATCCCGTCGGCACCACGCAGAGCGGTGATGTGGTGCGCTTTCCATGTGGCACCACAAGATTAGTTATTTAAACTCATCCGAGTCAGCATTAGCATTATTGACGGTAGATGCGCTTTCATCCCCATCGTCCGATCTAAGATCGGACGGTGGAGATTAATCATGTAGTTCCTAAGGATTAAATCAGATTAAATCTAATAGCAAGATCATGACCATCCATTCCAATCATGTGGAATGGATGATGAATGATCTATCCTCTCCAGCACAATGGAAGACGGACATCGTGCATCTTCCTTCGCTCAATTCAAGCTTGTCAGAGCTCGGATTGGCTCGGGATTGTTCCCACACCTTTAGGGAAGTGATCTACAAGGATCCTACGGCTGAATTTGGATAACATTCACATTTCTTTCAAAAAGGCCCAAAAAATTTTGAGAAATCTCAGTTTGAAGGAATAGTACCTCATTGGAGCTCAAGATCAGTGGTGAACTGACCGAGGTAGCTTCGCCTTGATGAGGCAAAGCTCTATTGAGAAGCTCGTGTGATACGTTCCCACCATTTTCTCCATGGATCAAGCATCGTTGTAAGACACACCAAAATTAATCTAGAAGGTACTTTCGATGATCGGAGAGCTCGAAAAAAGATTCATTTCACCTCACTAGAGCTTGGTGAATGTGTGGGTCAAGTTAATTTGGGATTGGTTGGGCTTTGGTGAAGTTGGATGGAGCAGAGCCTTGTCCTATTTTGGACTGGCTCAATTTCATCATTACTAGTGAGGGAAGGCTCTAGAAACTTGAAAACAGCTCTTGGAAGTTTGTCTCTAGCTGCCAGGGCTCACTGAGTGTTGAATGGCTCAGTTTGATTCGAAATGAGGGGGGGGGGGGTATACCCCCTCCTCACTTGGATCAGATGACTTTAATCTATTTGGCTTAATGGGCACTCGATGTGGTGGGTGGGTGTGAGGGGTGGCTGAATTTGGTTGGCTAAGTGAAAAGGAGTGGCTTCCATGGGAGGAGGTGGTTGTCCTTGGGTTTTCAAATGCTCCAATGAGGGAGGAGAGGTGAAATCACCTCCCATTGGCTCATGGCTAACCCAACCATCTTTAGGGTTAGGTGATATAATGTCTTACTTGCCTTAAGAGGCTGCCAAGTGGATAGGGAGTGGGTTTGACCATTCAAATGGAGCATTTTTCTCATATGGTGGCCCTAACACATTTTATTTTGGGTCAATTCAGGTTGCGTTTGATTTGAGCTGACCCGAGGTGAGCCAAGGATGCATCATACCAAGTTTCATTGGGTTTGGGCTTGATTTGAGTGAGTTTGGCTCAACTTGACCCACATAGGTTGAATGGGCTTAGTTGGGATAAGTTGACCAATTGGTCAAATTGGGTCAAACCAAGGGTCCAGTCAAGTTTAAATGAGTATGGAATGTTTTGGTACAACTGGTTTGGTTCAATTTGGCTTGGATTTGGATTTAACCCATTTGACTTCAAATGGGTCAAGTTGACCAATTTGGCCAAGTAAGCCAAATTGGCTTGGGTTAGGCATTGGTTCATGTTCAATTGGTCAATTGAAGATGATTGTAGGCTTTGATTTGAATGAATTTGGATTTGATTTTGATTTATGACAAATTGACCCTTTAGGTCAATTTGGGCTAAATAGGTCAATTAGGTTCAATTAGTCAAATTTGGATCAATCAAGGCTTTGATCATGTTTAATGATCAATTTGAAATGAAATTGACCCATTGGTTGTAATCAATTTGGGTTGGATTTTAATTTGACCCAATTTGTTCTTTTAGGCCAAATTGGGTCAACTTGGGTCAAAGGGCCAATTAGGTTAGGTTTGGAATAATTGATGGTCAAGTTATGTTCAAGGATTATTCTTAGGTTGATGTGAATCATTGGTTTCAATTAATTTGGCTTAGGATGAAATTTGGCTAATTTCGCTCATGTAGGTTAAGTGGGTTGACTTGGTCAAATGATGAAATTGACTTGGTTTGACCCAATTGATTACAATTGATCAATTAAGGATGATCAATAATCATCATAGGAGATTTTGGAGGGTTTGGCTCAATCCAATTTGGGATGGATTAAGATTTGGTTCAAACAAGTCAAATTTATCACTTTGGGTCAAGTGGACCAATCGGGCTTCAATGACTTGATTTTGGGTTGAGTTTGTATACTAATTTGGGATTGGTTTTTAGTTTTGGTTGCAATTGATTTTGAGTTTGAACGGATCATGGCTCATTTGGGTATTTTGAGTCAAATGGATTAGGTTAGATTTGATTGAATTGATTTTGGCTTGATTAGTTTAATTATAGGTTTTGTTATGGCTTGAAGTGATGATTGAAGGATTAAATTGCTTTAAGAGAAAATCAATTGAGTTTGATTTGAAGGGATTTGGCTATCCATAGGTTTGAATCATGGGCTTAGGTTTGGTTTGATTGATTTTAGTTTGGATATTGGTTTATCTTGATTGTAGATTTAAATGTGGTTTAGAATGATGATTGGAGGATTGATTGATTTATGAGAAAATTAATTAAGTTTGATTTTGATTTAAAAAAATTTGGCTAAGTCCATATGGTTAAATCATAGGGCTTAGGCTTAAGTTATTTGGATTTGATATTCAATTGGATTTGAGGCTTGAATTTGATTGTTGGTTTAATTGAATTTTGATGAATTGAATTTGATGTTAAGTTTAGGCTGAGGAGGTAGGCATAAGTTAGGTTTAGGCTTTAGGGTAGGTAGATTATCCTAATCCCTAAGGCATGATCTATGACTAATCCTCCTAAGTCTCTAGGCTTAGGTATAGTGTTCACCTAGTCACTAGAAGTGTCTTATGATTAAGAAGCTCTTAGTGTCGAGAAGACTCCTAGATCTTATGATGGAGGATTGGACCTTCACTCCAAAAATGAGGTCAATAATTCCCTGAGGAACCGCGGGTTTAATCCCCACCATTCGATCTCAGATTAGACAGTAGGGATGAAACCGTGTTCGCCGTTGACACATAGGCGCCGCATCGGACGGGTTTAAATAAACAATCTCACGACGCCATGTGGAAAGCATGCCACATCAGCGAACGGCATGGCGCCGATGGGATTAGGCTTAATTAGACTTAATTAATTCATTTTAATCGATGAAATTTTAAAAATCATAACAAATTATAGAAAACTCAAAAAAATATAAATAAATACTCATTTTAAAAGTAATTCAGAGGAGATTTAATTAAAATTATTTTAAATTAATTTTGAATAATAATTAAGGTTTAATTAGGGTTTAAATATAAATGTAAGTAACTTAATTAAGCCATAATTACTTAGGCAAATAATTTCAAACTTTGTATGTACATTTAATGGGATGACTTCTACCTCCCATGATTTTATTGGAATTTATCTCTTAGTAATTAGAGGATATTAATGATTCAAATCTTAATTACCCTCTTTAATTAATTAGGTGATTAACTAAAATTCAAAATAGTAATAATTAATTAATTAAGGCTTATTAAACACTATTTAACAGTCAATGGATGAGGGAATGGGATTAAGACCCCTCTTTTAGTCTCTCTTCCTAAGTCCATTTCATTTTAAAAGGATTAATTAATATGGAAAATCGTTAAGTAATTAATTGATTAATTAAATGGCCAAATTAATTCAAATTAAAATGTAAATCACATCAAATAATTAACAATGAGATTAAGGGTTCATCTTTAAGTGTTTAATAACATAAAGACCTTTAAGAAAATTATGATTAACCCATGAGTGTGGAAAAATCATAAAAGTACTTAATTAGATTCTCTAACCAATTAATCTTTAATTATGAGCTAATTGCATTAGAGTCCTTTAGGAGTATTACAAATTTGCTTCCCTCACATGTTTATATCATTTGTGGCTCATGACTAAGTGATTAAACAAGTTAAAGACGCATATGAAAGGATAATTAAGTGATTTGATTAATGATTTAATTAAATTAATGCATAAAATCCACCTAATTATCTTTCCTTAAATCAATTATGATTACCAACTTGGAAATAAGATTAAAACAACAAATAATCTCCCCTCTTTGTAAATCAACTCAAATCTAAAACTAAATTAATAATAAGCTTTAGTTTTCCTTAAATAATTATATTTATCGTGATTATCCTTAGAGATTAATTTAGTAAATGAATCACATGTTTATATTTAGTTATTTCTTTCCAATTACTTTAAATATTATATGTCATGTGATCTCATGCATTCATTCTTTCAAAATTAAGTGAATCAAATAAAGGTTATTTATGTAAGCTTGCATGTGTTGATTTAACTTAATTATATGTGTGACAATTATCACTAATAAATCTAAATCTATCTTTCAAAGTTTTTAAATTGATAATAATATGTGGAGTGATGGTAGTTATGAATACACATAGGATTTGTATGTGTTTATAGCTTAATCATGTGAATGTGAAGCTCTCTTTCTTGTTATTCATATATAGATTTACATAAGTTTGAATATTAATAAGTATATAGTCTGGACATCCAAGGAATATGAGGCTCTAAGTAGCCCCAAGGAGGTTATTTGATTACCTCACTTCCCTGGTTAACAATAACACATACTTATTTGATTTCATTCTTATGTAGTTTGGCATTAGAATTTAGATAGAGCATTAATTCATATGCATAAATAATTCAATTAAAGAAAAATACAATTTTTGCAAAATTTTCATCCTTATAATTATGTATACATCTGTATGTATTTAAGATATCAAGTGTTTAGTCTGGGCATCCTAAGAATACGAGGCTTTAAGTAGCCCCAAGGAGATAATTTGATTACCTCACTTTCCTGGTTAACAATGACACGTACTTGCTTACATCTCTTATACATGTGTATGTATGCTTAATTAGAAGATGAATATCCCCTTTTGTTATTGAAAATACATGAATCCATAATCATCTAAGCCATTGGCCTACATTACATGCAGGTTAGTGTTCTCTTTCTTATGATTCATATATAGATTTATATAAATTTAAATGTTAATAAGTATATAGTCTAGACATCCCGGGAATACGAGGCTTTAAGTAGTCCCAAGGAGGTCATTTGATTCTCACTTTCTTGGTTAACAATGACACGTACTTATTTGATTTCATTCTTATGTATTTTGGTATTATAATTTGGATAGAGCTTTAATCTACATGTATAAATAATTCAATTAACTAAAAATATAAATTCCAAACATATGCATTCATCATCATTTAAGTGTGCCAAAATACATTGTATGTATAGATATGCTAAGTGTTAAAGTCATATGCATGTTACATGTGATGGAAAGGAATGACTTGATATATGTCATGTAATATTAATTCAATTATATTAATTCTAAGATACATTTCACATTGAATAGGATTATTTAAGTTAACCTAAACTAAGTATTAATAAAAATATGTAATAAGTTATTCACTTAAGAAAACTAAATCATAAAAATATGCTTTAGAAAATGGCTTAAAGTAGGGATGAAATAGGGTAATCCTCTCTCTTCTCTTTATAACACTTAAGTGCTAAGTGTAGATCAAATGAAATCAAATAAAACATAAATTAAAATTTACAAATCATTTAGATAACTTGAAATAAAACCAACCTTCATGTTAAATTAAAATTTTCTAAATTTAAAAAATCATAACTTTAATGTTTAGTTAATACATAACACACAAAGCCTTAGCACATACATTAGAATTAAGCCACCACTTCTAATCTTAAGTTAGAATGGTGTATGCGTGATATTATATTTTATTTTATGATGTAATATTTTAGACTCGATGTTAGGGTGTATGTTTTGTAGACTGGATGTTAGGCCGTGATTAACCTAATCATATTTTATATAGGAGATTGTACTAAAGGGGTTGTTTAACAATAAATATTAATGCTTTACTTGCAGGTTGCTTAAACCCCTAAGCATAATCCAAGTTAGGATAGGTGGGCTTGGTTACCCATCTGTGGGGTGCTAAGTCTAAATTATAAGGATAACTAGTTGAGATTATGTGTATGTTTAGCTACCTCTGTTTTGCAGGTGTAGTTAGATTTACTTTTTCCATATAAAAGTAATTTTTGTAATAGGAATTAGGATTAGTGCTATGAGAGACTAGGATGAGCAGTGGCTAGAAGGCTTAGTCCTGGGGTGCCCTGTGTTGCCTTGGAGCAAATCAAATCAAGAGAAAGAAGGAAGAAAACATGAAGGGATATGCAAAAATGAAGACTCCATATCATGTATTTCTAATTGTAAATATTATTTTACATCCAAGGATGTATAAGGGTAGAGCTCGGCTACCCAATTTTCTCTTTTTTAGAGTGTATGATGGTACCTGGCCGCATTGACTTGCTATTCTTTTATGATAGTTTATAAATTTATTGATGATTTGTTTAGATTATGCAATAGAATTGCCTCTTATTCATAATTTCTTCATGTTTAATGTTTTAATGTGTGGCCTGGATGTGGTAGGTTCTTAGGATAAAATTAATTTTTTCTACCCAACTAATAACTCACAACCAAATTTTAAAATAATTCATAACCTCACCCTAAAGCTTAGGATTTAAATAAGATAATTAAAAGATTTAGCAACCCTTTAGCTGTATGATTGTATGTCTCACATCATGCATGCATATTCCTTCTTCCTTGCATGATAGGGGAATGCTTGACTTGTGAGGCCATCCCTTATGGTGGAGAACACCATCTTCTCACTGATTTAGCCAACAATCCATTTTATCATGTATTTAGGAAATAAAAATCCCAAGCCTTTGTCCAAAATATTATGGCTAAATGAAATAAAAATTATAAATATTTTGCATTTGTAGATTAAGTCATATACTTATAACACTCATGCTCTAGTCTCTTCGAGAGTTAGTTTGGGACTTTAGTCTATTTTCAATTAAATAACTACCCTAGCTATCTTGCAAATCATAAGACCAGACTACATAATTTTGAATCGTAGGAGGTATTAGCTGGCGGCCACTCTAGGTGGTTATAAGTATAGAAGTCAGACAGATTTATCCTCTCTTATGGAGATGAACCCTTGTGTCCAACTATCACTTAGATTTAGGTCACACTTTAGCTTGTGCTAAAGCTCCCTAAATTTAGGATCTGAGGTAGCTAGTTTCCTTCAGGCTATAAACATAAATCCTCACCTCTTAAGCATTTTCACGATTTTGTGTTGATGGATTATAAGCTCTAGCAATCTAATAAAATTTTAACTCAAACAAATAAATCTCTTCACTATCAAATATGTAAAGCTCAATCATAAGATAAATTGGAATGCTCAGTAGGCTTCCTAGTATCATGAGCATTTCCTACCTATTTCTTTTAGATTCTACAAGTAAATCTTCTCCTTGAACAATTCCACTTGACTTTCTAAGATAGCCAATTTTATTAATAGTCTTAACCTTGAAATCTTTGGAGACCATAATTGCCTACTTTAATCAAGAGTATTCTTAAGGAATTCATATTCCTAATGATGTAATTAAATATGTAGGCTTGTGTCCATACGGAACTTAAGAATTTGGCATAATATAAATCCTGCTTTATTTTCTCACATTAAGTAGGGAAAAAATCGCTGCTATATTCGAAGAACCATCATGCCTTAGGAGTCCTTATTAAGTGATTAGGTCCATTGTAGGGTGATGCCTCTATCTTTCGAGACAGTACGTCATACCTCAATGTCATACCTGATCACTTCAATAAGTATCCCCTACAATGTACATGGAGTCCACACCCACATCCAAAAATAAACACCACACGCCTATAAGAGAAACGACATTTATAACATTTTTTATTACAGTGGTTCCTTTGAGCACAACCCTCGAGAGAAAATAACATTAATCTAATAAATCATGCATTAATATCCAGAATAGTGAGAAAATATCCTAGCCATCCAGACTAAATAATACATTAGAGAAATAAGAAAAAAAAAACTTCACAAACAAAAACAATGGCCTAACCTAAATTTAGGGTCAATGACCTAGCAACCTAGTGTGTAAAAGGAGCTAGTTTGGCGAGACTACATTATGCTTCTTTGAAGTTTAAATTTTAATTTTCAGTTCAAAATTTGTTTAATTTACCATTATGTGATTTTAATTTATGTGGTTTAGGTGATTTTTTTTTCAATTTTAATTTGCTTTCATGTTATGATTCAATTTAAGTTTTGAAGAGTGAAGAAGAAAATGGGTGAAGTGAAACCTATTTCACTCAACACCCTAATCCTAATGAAGAAAAATCTCCATCAAATGGTGAAGACTTGCCTTAAAGGCCTAAATCCTCTAAGTATAACAGTTTCTATGTATTTTTTTATACGATTTTATTTTTTTATTCAATTTCTTTTCATAATTTTACATTCACAAATACGTGTCATTATTAAACCAGTGGTTCAAGGTATCAAGACCTCCTTCAGACTAGTAGCCCTACGACCTCGAGTTGAAAAGTTCTAACTTAACTTTAATTTAAATTAATATTTATTTAGTTAATAAAGTTAGGTTAGCTTCTTAATTTAGTTTGAAAATTTTAGCTCAATGTTTCATATTTTTAAATTTTGATTACATTTATTTTGATTTATTTATTTTAATATTTGATTAATTTCATTTATAGTTTTGATTATTCATTAATAATTTGATTAAGGATTGATGAGTTATTTATGGTAAATTTAATTGAGTATTTGATTTAAGCTAAACTTAACTTAAGGGTTATTTTTGATATGATATATTTAGTTTGATTTTGTCTAGTTAGATGATTAATTAACTTAGTTTGAAGTTTCATTATTAGTTAGAATAAAAGTTGATTTAAGAGATTGCCTTAGTTAAAAGTTGATCAATGAATCATACTTAATTCAATTGAATAATTGATTTAATTAATATTAGATTAGTGATTAATTAAATCTTAATTTAATTAAATATTTTGTCTAATTAAGTGATTATTCGATCTCATTACCATAAGCTTAAACAAGTGATTATCTGAATTAAATATTAATTAATCATTTGTTGAATTAATTATAATTGATTTGGTTGAAAAGTGCATTTGATTAGAGTTGAATTAATGATTAAGTAAGCTTTAACATAAACGAATGCTCAACCTAGTCAAATAATTAAAGTTTGATTTGACTATTAATTAATTTTATTATAAATATCTCAATTAAATTTTAAACTTAACTAAGATTAATTAAGTGATTCCTTTGATCAAGGGTTAATTATTGACTGATTAAGTTAGCTATGATTAATCTAATCCAAGCTTAACTATGAATTGATTATGGTCTTAATCAAGTTAATTATAATTTAATTTGGTGGTTCATTGTGCTTTGTAATGACTTAAAATAATTAGTTATCATTAGTTGAGGTTTGATTTAATTTGGTTTCATGTGATTAATTCATTTCGCTTCAATTAATATTTTAATTAGATTTATTAGGAATACTTGGTTTAAGTTATCAATTAAGTTAGGTTTATTTTAATTTAATTTAGGATTTAATTAACGAAAACTTAAGTTTTAATTTATCTATAATTTTTCTATAAATATTTAGATTATTTATAATTTAATATAATTCTTTATATGTTGTTTAATATATTTAATTAATTTAAGTCTATTAAGGTTTGAATTTAATGATTTTATTAGTGATGGCATATATTTTGAATAAGGCCAAAGGACTTTATTATTTTATCTAAATATCTCTTCAAGAGGTTTTAAATTAATTTTTACTATTTTTGCTTTTTTTATAATTTTTTTAAATTTAATTATTTGGTTAAATTATCATTAGAGTGTTTATAAATAAATAAATTTTAATCTAATGACCCAAATGCCATGAAAATTTAATGAGAAGTAGGCATTGATGTGATAAACCTACCATAAAAATTCCAAGTTAATTAAGCATATGTTTAGGGGATAATTAAGAAATTTTATTTTTGATAATTTTTAAATTAATTCAAAAATATGTGGCAATTGATGTAGGCATTGATTTTTTTTAAATTTAATTATTTGGTTAAATTATCATTAGAGTGTTTATAAATAAATAAATTTTAATCTAATGACCCAAATGCCATGAAAATTTAATGAGAAGTACGCATTGATGTGATAAACCTACCATAAAAATTCCAAGTTAATTAAGCATATGTTTAGGGGATAATTAAGAAATTTTATTTTTGATAATTTTTAAATTAATTCAAAAATATGTGGCAATCTTTATAGTTCTTAACTTTATTAAGTTTCTCTTTGGATAATGAATCCAATGAGAAGTCATTTGTAATTTTTGGCATAATGAATAATTTGTTATGAAATTTTAAAATTTCATGCTTGATTAATTAAATTTTAAATTTCCTTTAAGCTCTAATTAAATGATTCTTATGGTTTGATTAAATATAGAGGCTCAAATTAATTTTCCCAAGCTCTTTGATGTTAATTTGTGATTTTTATAATTTTGTATTAGTTAAATTATCTTAATTTGGTCAAGAGAAATCATAACTTTAATCTAAAGATTTAATTGGCTTGATATTTTTACAATAGGTAGACATTTGGTTGGTGGGGATATTTGCAATTTAATAAACTTCAAAAATATAATTATTAAAGTTTATCAAAATATTCTAAAAGTTTTAGTTCATTTTATGTTATATTTTTAAAGTTATTAAAATATTATTTTTGATAATATCTAATTTAAGCTCAAAATACTTAATAAAATTTATAAATTTTAATTTGGTTCTCTAAAATGTGAATCTAGGGAGGGGATATTTGCAATTTTGGCTACGTTCTTGATTTACTACGATTTTTTTGAAGTTCTAGTCAAATTAATTCATTTAATTAAAAATTTAACCTTTTATTAAACCCCATTTTAGATGATTTTCAGATTTAATCAAATCTAATGAACCTAATTAATTTTATAATGACCTATAGTATTAGTGGAGATGTTTTATATTATTTTGGGGTATTTTATAGTTTTCTTAATTTTATATTAATCCTTTTATTCAAATTATCTTATTATGCTTTAAAAATTCACAAATCTCATTTTAGAGCTCCGTTTGACTTTAAAATTTCAAAGTTAGTAAATCTTAACATCATATTCATACTCTAAAAATTTCAATCCATCCAGGCTTGTAATTTTGGAGCAATTGAAGAGCAATCATTTTTTATAATTTTAAATATGTAGTAAAATTTAGAAATTTTAATTTTGTTAGACTACTCTTTTGAAATATGAATCAAAAGAGTGGTCATTTACATTTTTGGATTAATAATTGATTTATTCTGATTTTTTGAAGTTTAGCTTAATTAACTTGTTTAAATAAAGTTTAATTAAATCTTATGTTGATGATTTTATGATTTAGTGTGATTCAGAGAACCTAATTATTATTTTTATATTCTTTAATGATTACTAAAGCGTTTTAAACTATCTTGTTGTATTTTCATAACTTTTATAAGTTTTAATTAATTATTTATTTAAAATCATTTAATAAACTTCAAAAATTAATAACTTTTATTCCAAAATCTCATTTAACTTAAAATTTTTATGGTTGGTGGGGATTAACATCAATTTAAATCTTAAAATTTTTTAACTTAATCAGATTAGTATTTTGGAATTAATTAAATAGAGTTACTATTTTCAATCAAACTTAAATTAATCCCAAATGCCCCATGAAATTTTGAGTTCATTAAATTCCTCTTAAAGAGACAAATTCATAGAGGGCTTATTTGCATTTTTTTGTTAAGCATATTAATTTTAATGATTTTTTGTAAGTTCGGGTTAGTTCTAATAGAATAAATCAAAAATAATGATCTAATAATGATCATTCATTCTAATTATGTAGAATTGATGGTCTAAAGGTTGTCTTCCTCATAGTATGCAAATCAGGGAGAGAGGTGTGGACAAAATCCATCTCAAAGCCAATGAATTTCACAATTTCTAGCAATTTCACTAGAAATTGTTTAGTTTAGCATTGTGGTTGAAAGAAAAAAAAAATGCATTAGGAATCTAAGGGAACAATGTTAGAATCACTTTTCAACAAACATCAAGACTTATGGCTTGCTTATAGTTTGTAGAAATTACCTCACTCAAGCCAATGATGAGTAGATTTTTTACGTCGAACTCAATCATTGTCTTGAGGTGAAGCTCCCTCAAGATCCTCTTCCTTCACCTCCTCTTAGATAGTTCTCATCATTGACCACCCCCATAGTTTGCTAGAATCTACTTGATTTGGTGTTTATGTGTGTGGAAAAGAAAAAAGATGAGTTGGCCTTTGTTGACCTTTCTTTTGGATTGAGGACTCATCTTTCTCATCTTAGACTCATAAGTCTTCTAAGCACTAGGATCTCCCTAGTCATAAAATACTTCTAGTGATTAAGGGAACACTAAACCCAAGTCTAGAAACTTAGGAAGGCATACCTTAAGCTTAGGTTATGCCTTTGGACAAATAGGTTCTACCTATCCTATGGCCTAAACCAAAACCTATGCTTATCCACTTATCCAAAACCAACCTCAAGCCAACATATTCTAACCCCAAATTGAATTTTGTTTCTTATCTAAGCTCCAAGCCAAATTAACTTAACCCTTAGCCTAAATCAATTCTACAATCATCCCATGATCCTATGACTCAAGCATATTCAATTGAATCCAATCCAATTGATTTTCACAAAAGTAGTCCAACCATTTAATACTCTATTTCAAACTCTTCCAAGACTTACAATCAAACAAAATTGAACCAAATGAATCCAATTAACCCAAGTTAGCCCATTTGACCCAAAAGGTCTAAATGAGTTAAAATCCAATCAAACCCAAATTAATTGTAATCAAAGCCATCAATCAACTCTAAATCCATCATTGAACTCTTCTTGACACCTAAATCAATCCAATTCAACCCAATCGACCCATTTGGTCCACTTGAACCAAAGTGGCATAAATGACCAAATTGATTCAAACTTCAATCCAACTTAAATTGGATTGAATCAACCCATCCAATCTCCTCTATGATAATTATTGATAATCCTTGATTGTCTAATTGCAATCAATTGGGTAAAACCAAGCCAATTTGATCATTTGATAAAGTTGACCCAATTAACCCATATGGACCAAAATGAACCAAACCTCATTCCAACATCAATTGATTAAAACCAATGACACCCATCAATCATAAATTGATCATTAAACATGACTCAACCACCAATGGAACCAAACCAAGCCAACTTGGGCTCTTGACCCAAGTAGACCTAATTTGACATAAAAGGCTAAATTGGGCCAAATCAAATCCTAAACCAAATTGATTAAAACCAATACCTCTAATAAATTACAAATTGATTATTGAGCATGATCCAACATTCAATTGAATCCAATTTGATCAAACTAACCCAATTGACCCACTTAGCCTAGTTGACCTAAACGATTCAATTGCACCAAATCATTCCCAAATCCAAATTAATTTAAAACAACACCTATAATCATTCTCAAATGATTAATTGAACATAAACCAATCCTCCACCCAAGCCAATTTGGCCAATTTAACCAAATTGGTCAACTTAGCCCATTTGACCCATATGAAACCATATTAGTCAAATCCAAATCCACTTCAAATTAAACCAAACCAATGGCACCAATACATTCCAAATCATCATTTGAACACATCGAAATCCTTGGGTTGACCTAATTTGACCAATTGGTCAACCTAGCATTTAATTGAACCCATTTGTAATTGGGTCAAACAAACTCATTAAACAAAGTCCAAACCCAAACAAATTTGGCATGACTCATACTTGGGTCACCATGGGTCAACCAAAGTGGACCCAACCCATGGTGAACCCAGTTTGGATCAAAACCCATGAACGTACCCACCCAAATGGAATAAAATCTCCATTTGGATGGTCTCACCTACTCCCCAAGCCATGACAGCCACCTTTAGCTCATTTTGGACACAAAGACCACTAACCCAACCTGACCCAAAGCTAAAAGCTTTGGGTCATGAGAGGATGAGCTTACCCTTAGCCCACCATTAGTTCACTTAGAGGAGGAGGTATGCCATTACCTCTCTCACACACATCCACCTTGCCCGCCATCTCGACCACCTTCCCCATACGATTGTGAAAGGAAGGATAATCTCAATCTCTTGGTCTCCTTCCCCATTCATTCAAACTTCAGACAGAGCATCCTTAGGTGATTCTATGTAGTCCTAGAGCTTCTCACGATCCCCTAATGCACCCCATCGTCAAGACCAACTCCCATTCGAAACTGAGTGCCCTATCAGTCCAACCTCACTTAAACTCTACCAAACTTAAATTAATTCCTTTCACACCTTCCCTGAGCTCCGACGAGTTGAAACGAATTGATCCTTGATCGATTTGATCACAGGAGACCACTCCAACACCAACTCTGGTGAGCTTAGTGGCGGCGTTTGGTTCACACAGATGTTGGCGGGGAGGTAGCTCGAGATCTTCTCAATAGGGCTTCATCTCTTCAAGACGAAGCTACCTCAGTAGATGAACCACTGGTCTCTAGCTCCAGCGAGATAAAACTCTGGCAAATCATAGAAAGTCCCCTAAGTGTTGATCTTTTGTGAAGCAAAGTGTGATTGCATGCAATTTCTATCGTATGATCTCCTTAGATCTCCTCCCCACACATTTTGGAGTCGGTCCTGACATCTTATGAGCTCCGGCGAGCTTGGATCAAGCGGTGGAAGGCGAACGGTGTTCATTTTCTAACGCTCAGGGGATGACAGATCATCGACCATCCATTTCGTGTGATTAGAATAGACGATCGTGATTCAATATGTTAGATTTTTTGATGTAATCCAATAGGAATCACAAGATTAATATCCGCAGTCCAATCCGAAATCAGACAGCGGGGACAAAACTACGTTCTTCGTCCCTGACTTAGCCGCCACGGGGATGTTTTAAGTAGCCTATCAAGTGGCTCCATGTGGAAAGCATAGCCACATTACTCTCGCATGACACCGATGGATTAGGAGATTAATTAAGTGATTAAAATATCATTAATTAGCCAAAACTTTAAAAATTCATAACTAATTGTAGAAAAATCCAAAAAATATGAATAAACCAATTTTGGAAAAGCAAAATGAAGAAGAATTTAATAAAATTAAAATCTCTAAGGTTTGATTAATGAATATTGCTTAATTAAGGTTTGAAGTCTAGGCTAATTACTCTAATTAAGGCCTAATTACTTAGCTAATTGATCCTAATTTTGGTGGGCTAATCCTATGGGATGTCTTCTACCTCTCATAATTTTCTTGAGATTTATTGGCTATGTGAGAATTTCAATCCTAATTACTCTTCTTAATCAATTTAATAATAATTAAAATTATTAAAACATCAAAAATTAAATTATTAACAATGGTTAATCACTGATTAATAGTGGAGTGCTAAGAGAAAATGATTAGGACCTCTTTCCTAATTATTCTCCTAAATGCATTCTATTAGGAGGGTTAATTAATGTGTATGTTAATTAAGTAAATTAGTGGGATGTTAATTCAAATTAAAATGAAAATTGCTTCAGATAATTCAAATTGAATTCATGGGTTCCACTTTATCTATTTAATAATATAAAGAACCTTAAAGAACATATGGTTAACCCATGAGTGTGGAAAAACCATGTAAGTATTTAATTAGATTCTTCTTTAATCTAATTAACTCTTAAATATGAGCCTAATTGTATAAGGTCCTTTAAGTGCATTACAAATTTTAATTTCTCATTGGCATATCATTGCAGGCTCATGATTAAGCAGTTAATTAAATTAAAGAAACTTAAGAAAGGGAAATTAAATTAATTACTTAATAATTTGAACTTAATCAATCCATAAAATTCACTTAATTATTATTACTTAAATACATTAAGCTACTAACATGGGATGAGACAAAACAATAAATACTATTTCTCCTCTTTAAGTTTAATAATTCAAATCCAAAACCCAACTTCATAATAACTTTGGTTAATCTTAAATGATTTTATTTAACTTGATAGTCCTTAGAAATTAATGTGATTGAATGTATTATGTGGTAATTTTTAATTATTCCTTTTCAATCATTATAAAGTTGTATGTCATTTGATATCATGCATTCATGTTTTCAAATAAAAGAATCAATTAAATTTTATTATGCGTAAGTTGCATGTGTTGGATTAATCATATTATATGTTTGACTATTATCACTAATAAAGTTTAAAATTATTTTCAAAATTATAAATTAATGATGAAGATTTAAATTGATGTTGATTATAAATATTATCTATGATTTACATTTGCTTATAGCTTAAACATGTTAAAGTATTATTTTATTTCCATGATTCATGTGCATGTTTACATGCGTTTGAATGTTAGTAAGAATATAGTCTGAACATCTTGAGAATACGAGGCTTTAAGTAGCTCCAAGGAAGTCTTAGATTACCTCATTTCCTTGGTTTAAATAACAGCACATCACGTACTTACTTAATTTCATTTATATATTTACATACATTAGAATTTGGATAGAGCTTTACTTTATATGAATAAATAAATTTATTGACATGTAATCTTTTGCATGATTTTTATTCCTATGATTATATATACATTTATATGTATTTAGGATAACAAGTATATAGTCTGGACATCTCAGGAATATGAGATTTTAAGTATCCCCAAGGAGATCTTAGACTATCTAACTTTCCTGATTTAACAACGGCATGTACTTGCTTAAATCTTTAATACATGTATATGTATACTTAGCTAAGGAATGAAATTCCTCTTTTCTACCAAAAGTATATGCATTAGAAATCATTCATGTGTGCCAAAAATATATTTTATGTATAGGTATGTTAAGTTCAAAATCATATGCATGTTATTGATGATGAAAATGAATGATGTAACATTATCCATGTAATAATAATTCAATCTCATTAATCTTAAGTGACTTTCATGTTTGAATAGGATTCTTTAAGATTAACCCAAATTCAAGATTAATAAAATATTTAATAAATCATTCACTTAAAAAACTAAAATCAGAATAACATGTCTTTAGAAAATAACTTAGGATACGGATAAATGGGGTTAAACCCCATTCCTCTCTTTACAATAATTAGGTGTTAAGTAAATATTAACTGAAATAAAAGAAAATACAAATTAAAATTCACCAATCCTCTTAATAACTTAAAATAAACCACCCCTAATGTTTAGACCGCTATTAGCCTAATGATATTTTTCATAGGGGATTATACTAAAGGGGTTGCTAAAATAATGAATGAATATAAATACTTTTTCTTGTAGGTTGCTTATGCCCCTTTGCATAATTCACGTTAGGACAGGTGGGCTTGGTTACCCATGTGCAGAGTGCTAAGTCTAAATTTATAGAATATAACTACTTGGGTTGGTATGGTTGCTTAGCTAACATCTATTTTGCAGGTGTAGTTAGATTTTATTTTTCCAAATATGTAATTTTATAATAGGAATTATAATTAGTGCTATGGGATTTTAGGATAAGCAGTGGCTAGAAGGCAAAGACCTGGGAGGCCTTGTGAAGCCTTGGAACAAAACCAAATCAAAAGAAGGAAAGAAAAGATGAAGAATGAAGACCCTCATAGCATTTATTTTAATTAAAATTATAAAATTATATTATAATCTGGGTTGTATAAGGGTCAAGCTTGACTACTCAATTTCTCTCTTTTTCGAGATGTGTGGTCATACCCGACTGCACTGACCTTTTATTTTTTTTACAAAATCTATAAAATATTTGACTATTGTGTTTATCTTGTACAATAAAAATGGCATGCTTTTTATAGGTTTCTTAAGATTGATGTTTGAATATGTGGCCTGGATGGGTAAGCTCTTTGGGATAAAATTAATTTTTTACCCCCATTAAACAACTCGTAATTAAATTTTAAAAAGTAGCTCAAAATCTCACTTTAAAGCTTAGGTTATAATCAAGATAATTAAAAGATTTAACAACGTCTTAGTTGAATGTTGAATGTTCTAACATCAAGCATAACATCTTGCTTCACTCTTGAATAGGGAGGGTCTCCACTCTTACATGATAGGGGAATGGTTGACCTGTGAGGGCATCCTTTATAGTGGAGAACACCTCCTCCCACTAATTTAGCCAATAACCTTATTTCATCATGCATTTAGGAATAATTATCCTAAGCCTTTGTCCAAACAAATGTGTCAAAATGATATAAAAATTTATAAAATTTTGCATTGAGTCTAAGTCATGTCTTCATATCAGTAATGATCTAGTCTTTTAGGGAGTGAGTTTAGGACTCTAGTCTCTTTTCTAATTAAATAACAACTTAACTATCTTGCACTTACATAAGACTGTGGTTTTAAAGCGTAAGAGGTGTTAACTGACGGCCACTCTAGAAGAGTCGGGATCTGTTTATCCTCTTTTGTGGAGGTAAACCACAATGTCACATTTTTTTTCTTAGATTTAAGTTGTGCTCTTAGCTTGTGATAAAGCATCTTAGATTTAAGATCTGAGGTTGCTTGTTTCCTTTGAGCTATGAGTATAAGTCCTCACCTTTTAGGCATTTTTACAATCTTGTGTTGGTAGACTATTAGCCCTTACATTCTGATAAAATTTAGCTAAAAAAATAAACTATTTCTTTCAAATATATAAAGCCTTATTATATGATAGACTGGAGTACTTATTAGGCTTTCTTGTATCATGAGTACTCCCTGCTTATCTTCTCTTGGAATCCAAAATAAGTCTTTTCAAATTGAACCTTCCCACTTGATTTTTAAAAATACTCAATCATTTGATAGTCTAACTTTGAAGTCTTTAGAGATATGTATTAACTACTTTAATCGAGAGTATTCTTATGAAATTTTCATTTCTTAGGATGTAATTAGCTATGAAACTAAAGAACCCTGTATAGAATAAGCCATACTTTATTTTTCCATATAAAGTAGGAGAAAGATGTCTGGTATATGCAAAGTTTCATCTGTCTTAGAAGTTCTTACTAGGTGATTAGGTTCATTGTAGGGTGATGTTTCTATCTTTTGAGAAGACACATCATACCTTAATGTCGTACATAATCACTTCAATAAGTATCCTCTAAAATCTGTGTGGTGTCCACAATGACTCCAAATTAATACACCACAGTCTTACATCTTAGGAGGTGGAGAAAGTGTTGAATACCAAGAAAGAGAGGTTTTGAGTAGGGTGTGCATTTGGTTGGTTCGGATGGTTTGGATTATGAATTTTTAAAACCAATTGATTTTGGATTCTAAAAAAGTTGGACTAAACTGACTAAATAAAATACAAAATTGAACAAACTAAATAATAGTTTGGTTTGATTATTTTGATTTGGTTTTAGATAAATTGAAGTTTATTATATATGATGCTCAGTTGACCTGCTATGAGAGAACAAGAATGATAAATATTAATTATTCTTAAGAAATTTAAAAATTAAAAATTATGAATATTAAAATATATTATAAGATTTTGTATGTTGAAAAGGTCAATATTAAGATTTGATTAGACTAATAGAGATAAAATTTGAAAATTAATATTGTTGAGATTGATTATATTAGTCATAAGATGCTACTATTAAGATAATTATTGATGAGAGAATTAGACATGTAAATAATTATATGATTATATAATTCAAAAAAAAAATTTAGGAAAAATAAGTAAATTATTATAAACATAATATTTAAGATTAAGAGGATAGTAAATAATATTAAATTTTTTATTTCAAATTTTAATAATAAATATAATATTAAAAATATATTATTTATATTATAGTTAAATGTATTAAGTTAGATAATGAAATTATAAGCATGAGCAAGGAAATGTAAGTGAAAAATATATTAGTTTTTGAAAATCAATTAAAGTTTAAGTTAGCAAGATATTGGAGGTAATTTTTGTGTTAAGATTAATTAAGGAAGTGTAAAGAAAAAAACTTGGTATGATTTTTGTTGATCTTGTGGAGTGATATGATTAGTGGAACTAGGGTTTTAAGTAAGAAGTAACAAAAAGAATTATCTAAAATTTATGGTGTGAGAATGTTTCTATAATATGTATGATTGAGTAACATAATAATGAATTTTGTGTGATTCAAGCCATTAAGATGTGCATCAAAATATGTTGATGTTATAAACATGATTGAACAATAATTAATATAAAAGAAGTTAAGTGATACCTTTTTTGTAACTTTATATTAAGGATTAACATAGTAGAGTACATTATTATTATTAGGATTATGCTTGCTCTATTGTATCAGAGTATTGTGTTGTAACCTAGAATTTTTGGGTTAGTGGAATCTTAATTGGGTGATTATTTGTGACAAAAGCCATTTTCAAATTTGGTGGAACCACATAAAATTTTATCTTTTGTTTGTTTCTTTATTTTTCTTACACTTTTTTTATTTATTGCAATCTTTTTAATAATTAATATTTTAACTAAAAATTATTTTTTATTAACTTTAAAATTAATATTTTAACTTTATAATAATTTGTAAAATAACTTAATCCCACTTCTTAGATGTCATCATTCTTCCACACCTCTGACTCAATCATCTTTAAAACTAGACATCAATGAAGGGTGTTGACCTCACTTTATGCCACATCACCTATGTGGAACCTCCCACTAAGAGGCAAATATAGCTTCGACTAATGCTTTTTATATAAATATTATTGAAGCTTAACAACCATTAAAGTTTTAGATTCCCCCTTGAAATCTTATATGGGCAAATCTAATCCAGAAAGTCCATGTCACTTATTTTAAGTTGACCACTTCACTACTCGATCTTGATAACATATTAAAATGTCATATCTTCTTTACAACTTTTAAGAATTTATCTTTGAGATAGTTTTCACACCTCCCAGTAACACAATTATTTCATTTATTGAGTTCAAGAGAATATCCATTGCTCAATTTGATAGTGCACAAAAACCATTTAAAATCCCATAAACATTGCTATAAATGTGCTAAGAACCTGGTGAATCCATGAGAAAGTTCATTTATAGCTTACAAAGAAAATGTCAGAGATAAAAGATCTTGAGCCCATAATTACAGAGGTTACACTTACCTAATGCCTTGATGAAGGTTACGCTTACTTGGCTAAAACTAAACAATGATAAGAAATGGAACTAGTGGAAGGATTAAGAAATAAGCTTATGCTTATCAAGGTGATTTACATAATAGAAGTGGTGTTTACAATCCTTATAGGAGATAACATTGAGTCGTCATGACAAGCTATTCTCAAGCAACTAAGATTGGGAGAGGTAAACTTGATAGTAATAGCTCAACTAGCTATTATTGAAGTGGTGCTAGTCGGCTTCATAGAGTTGGATAAATTCACAACTGGTAACCCATTTTATGATGTGGTAGTCATTATGACACTAATTGCTATTATTAAATTAGTGGTATATTGATAAACACTAGTAGTTCTATTAATATAATCATAATGTCAATATTCCATAAGATGAATTGGCAAGTATAAAACTCACCCATTATCAGGCAAATCTGCAAATTCTCAAGAGAGCAATGAGAAATTAAAGGGATGATTACTCTCCTAATTACTTGGAGAGTAAGACAGAAGCAAATTTTGCTATGGCTTGTTTTATTATCGTGGATTCTCCAACCACTTACAAAATAATGTCATACCGTGTAAACTGGATATTGATTATAGCTAATGAGAGGATTGTAGTTACAACAAGAAGATAAAATGTTGGTGTTACTATATATATATATATATAGTGAGAAAATCTTTACATTCTTCTTAAGAATCTGCTGTACCTCTGCTTGAAGCTTTGATGTGCCAAAGTTCTTCATAAGTGGCCCGTAATTTTTGAATGAAATTATCTCTTCTAAACATTTTTCACTTTGCTTTCTTGTATCTCAAAATTATCATGGTGACTAACCTTTTGAATAACTCACTACTCATGAACAAGAACTATTATACTTTGACTTTTTTTTACTATGTTACTTTGATTTTAAACATTTATTGATCAGCTAAAAGGGTCAAATTTTTTAGGTTCTAAATTAAAAAATTTACCCAACCTATTAATGCTACTTCCCCAACCTACTAATGTTGCTTCCCAAACCCCCATCACTTATTCTTCTTCAAAACTAATATAGGACAAATCTAATGTTGGCCTCTTATTAGGATTCCCCTTGTTGAAGAGTAAGTTGATGAGCTGGTTTACTCTTTTAGGATATGTTCGATCTTAAATACCCAAAATGATCAATCCATAATTATATTTTAAGAATATTTCTTGTAAAACTTCATTAATTTCAAATTACCTATTCGCTTAAAATATAATGGGTTGAGTCCAAGAATATGGCTAATGCTTGGCTCAACTCTAGACATAAAGAACAATCTGGCATCAAAGCTTCATACTTAGCTTGATTATTTGTAACTTTGATTATAATATTGATTGTGCATATTAAAATGACCCTTACTAGTCTTCTTAGGACCATGATAATCCCTACTCTTAGCTCCCTTGATGCATCACTAATGTACATCGTCCATAATAAGTCCTCTTTACCCATCATTTTCTGCTCGACTTTAAGTAAAGTATGTTAGAAAATCAATGAGTGTCCACCTTAATTTGCATTTTTATTGTGTAGATAGTGTGAAACTCATTCAATTTTATACCTTATTTTAATGATCTTTTAGATTGATCTGGCTTAATCTTTAATTGGTAGTTGGCAATGACTTGGATTGGGTAATAGTAGAAAAAGTTGCTTTATTACTTCTTCTATTATTTCAAATCATAAAATCTCTCAAATAAGAGATATAACCAGTTTTAATCATCAAGAGGTTCCTTTAAAATATTTAAGTACTCCTTTACATAAATGTCATAAAAGATCTTTTTTATTTGATGGAATGATCCAAAATATTATTAAGAAGATTATAACTTTTGAATTTCATTTTTTTGTCTTTCGGTGGTAGACTAATAATTATTAATAGTACTCTTACTTCTCTTCCTATTTATCTTCTAAATACCATTAAGCCCACTTGCCTGTTATCTATAAAGTTGAAAGATTATTTAATAATTTTTTTGGGGTTCTAATAGCAATGATAAAAAACTCCATTGGACCTCTTATGATAATTATTGTGGTGCCTTGGCTGAGGGTGGGCTTGGTTGTAAGTTGTTAAACGAATATGATTGCCTTTTTCTCATAAATTATAGTGGAATTTTAATAAAAATGGGTGTCTTTGGGCTAATTTTATGAAGCTTAAATATTGCATGGGGAAACATCCTTTAACTTGTTATTTTAAGTAGGTTAATTCCCAAATGGAAAAGACTTTGTGATATAAAATGGGAAGCTGAAAATTTGATTAATTGGGGCATCAATTTAGGCTCTTCTTCATTTTGGCAAGATAATTGGATTGGGGAAGGTTCCATTGATTCTCTTTTTTATACATATTTTACATCTTCTCTTAAGATTTATCATTTTATTTATAATAAATCTTAGGATGTTGATGGATTAAAAATTTTGATTCCTGGCCTTATTTTTGATAAAGTCGTACAAATTCCTATTATTAGATGGTGTAGATTAGATTTTGTTTAAACCTCTCATAATGGTGATTTTATTTTCGAACATGTGTGACATTATATAAGATCTAAACAATAACTATCTATACTTTTCCTTAAAATTTAAAATAAAATTTGTCATATTTCATATTCAGTTTTAGCTTGGAGAATATTGAGAAATTATGTTGTTATTGATTCATTGCTTTGGAAAAAAGGATTTTACTTACTCTGTAAATGATTATGTTGTTTTTATATCAAAAATGTCAATCATGTTTTTGTTAATGGGGCTATAACTTCTAAAGTATGGATTTGTATGATAATCTCTTTAATGCTAATCATTTTATTGGCAATATTTCCTTACTTCATCATTTTAGAAGCTTGTTTTTGTTTTATTAGCAAAGGCCATATTAATATACTTGTTGTATTACCTTGATCTGGTTCATGAATGGACAAAAATGATGCTAAGCATCATGATATTTCAATGAACCACAAGGTTATTGCTAGAGCTAAGGATAAAATCTTGTCATTATATAAGAAAATCTTATTAAAAGTTCTAATTATATATGCTATAAATTTGCTGCCATCAAATAGGGAATTTCTTTTCCCCTTGGGATATTCCTCTTAAATACAAAATTATCTCTTGGATAAATCCAAAACAAAATATTGTCAAAATTAATGTTGGTGGCTCTATTATTAATGGTAAATTTGGTTGTGGTGGCATTATAAGAGATAACAATGCAATGTGATTTGTACTTTTGGTTCTCCATTAACTAATTATTCTGTCATTTATGCTGAAATTATGGCTATTTATAATGCTTCAAAAATTTGTATTAACAAAAGTTTCTTAATGCATGGGTTGAAGTGGATGTTGCTAGTTTAATTGAGATTATTTCTAAAATGGGTGTTAATATACCTATTTTTATTACATTTTTTGAGAATACTTTACCAAACAAACTTAGAGGACTTGTGAACTTAGACAAATCTAGTTTACCATACATAAGAATTAATTAATACTTTTCTTCTTTTGGTTGTCTGAGTTGGATTTTTATTTTAGTTGGCTTTTGGTGGTTTCAATTAGTATTATATGGTTTGACTTTGATTCATATGTTTATGATAGCTAAGATGACTTTCAAATTTTCTTTTGCCTAGGTTGATAGCAATTCTTATAGTTGCCCTCTTTGAGCTGGTAGCTATTTGATATGTTATCCCTTTGATGAGATATATAGAGCTTCTTTTTTTATTGGGTTTATTTCTAAGCCTGAAGCATATGGTTTTTATATAATGTAAGTTGAGCCATGGTTTTTTTTTCTAGTATGTCTTTAGCTTAGTTTTAAGAGCAGGGTTGTCTTTCTCGCTAGCTTTGTGAATGATCTTTTGTTGGCTTGCAGGTGTGGTGTTGTTTTTTATCTCTATTGTAAGCTCAGTTGAGGGAATATTCATCTTATCTAGCTTCTTTACTTAGTTTAGTTAAAATGTTTAGTTGGTGGTTCTCCTTCTAGTGGTTGGGATAGCTATGCTGGTTCCTGAAAGGATGATGACAATTATTAAGTCTATAATCCCTCCTTGGAGAGTTGGATGCTTACATATAATTATTATCTCTAATTTTATTTTTATGACTTATGATGATATTACCTTTCTTCTCTATCAAAACTAGTTATTAACCTTTTCTCTATTATGTTCTTTTACTGAGCTTGAGCCACTTTTACATTGGTCCATATAATATTTATAATTGGTTTTGGAGTCTAATCCCTATGGTACATTTTAATTTATACATTTTATGTTTAATACTAATTATTGGTTTTAAGAATATTTGAAATTGCAACTTGGTTGCTAGAGTATCGCATATTATGGTTTGGCAAGATCAAGTGAGATCATGGAGGATCTTCAATAGAATTCAAGTTTTTTTGAAGCTTTAGTGTCAAGATTGCTATTCTTTAGAGCATTGAATTTATTTTCTATCATTTTGGGTTCTTTTGATATAGCTTTTTATTTTTCTTATATTTTGATGTACTCTTAGAATTGGGATCAACCTCTTTAGGTATAATATTCTTTTTTACTTGTATGCTCTTTGGAGCCCTAGTTTTGAGATTGATCCTTATTAAGGGCTTTTCATACATTTTTATTTGGAAGTAATAATTAGGTTTGCTTTAAAAAAATAATTATTTACTACACATGGATAACTCCAAAATAGAGTGGTTGGTGGGGTTGTTAACTTAGGGCAAGTAGCCACTTAAACTTGAGTGAGTAATCCTTGCAAGTTATTCTTAGTTCGTGGTGAGGGTACTTTTATCTTTTTGACTCCATTACACATATAATAAGAGCAAAAAAAAAAAAAAACAATGATTTTTTTTAAATTTTTAATTAAAAATGTAAAGTATTATATACAAGTATAAAATAAATTAATAATTATACTGTTCTATTGGTAAATCCTTATAAAAAATATACACAACTAACAAATTTATAATAAGTTTTTTATAATCTATGAATAGAGATTTATAATTTTATTTAGAAAAAAAATTGATGAAGTTTAATATTAAATTTAAATATAAGAATTTTATTTTATGATGCATTAACACTATATGATATAGAATTATAAATTATCAAATATGTGAAAGACACAAATATTTATCAAACATCACATATGTATTTAATATAAAAACAAAAAATTGATTGACACATTTTTAACATTAAATATAATTATAATTTCATAGCACATTATTTTTATTTTAAAATTAGTATTTAAATAATTTAATGGCTTCTTAACATCAATTTTAAGTTCTTCTTCTACTCTATTTTTTTAAATTATTATATGAATTTTTATTTCTATTAATAAAATAATTTTATTATGTTCAAAGTAATAATATAAAATGTCATATAATTTAATATATTTAAAATATTTAAAAATTTAAACATATCTATATTATTTTATGAATAATTGTACTATCTTATGCTTGAGATTGTGAAATTTTTTTTCTCTAGCTTTACTTCAACAAAGAAAATTTGCCTACTGTCCATAAATTATGAATCTTTAAGGCTGTTTGGTTATAAGTAGGATTTAATTTGAGTAATATAAATTTGCATTTAGTAAGTCCTCAGGTAGTTAAATTTTAAAAATTGTGGCATGAGAGATGTTAAATCTAGTTAAATCTTATGAAAATATTAGACAACTTATTTCAAAATTTAAGTCAATTATTTCAAATATGAATTTAATATTATATATTAATAAAATTATTACTAAGTTGATTTAATTTAATTTAGTTTTATGTATTTTTAATTATAATAATAATTGATTAATTATTTACTAAATGAATTAATCTTTAATAAGAATTTTATTGAATTAATTAATTATTAAACAATAGTTTAATATTCATTAGTAAATCATTATTTAATTATCCACTAAATTAATTAATCATTAATTAAATTTTATTAAATAAATTAAACATTAATCAATGTTTTAATTTTACTTGATTTATTATAAATTAATTAATTATTAAACTTGTAATAAATTTAATTAATTTTTAAAATTGTAATTAGCTTAAATTACTATTTTAATTAATCATTGATAATTAAATAATTTAAATTAAACTTATTTTAATCAAGTTAGATTTTTAAATAAAGTAAATATTACTCAATACTCTAATTTAGATTAATTATTTATGAATTAAGAAATCATCAAATCAATATCAATTATAATTAAATTTATTTAATCATAATTAGTTTAAAATAAATAAATTATTAATTAAACTAATTTGGTTAATTTGAATTAATTAAAAAAAATAAATTTAAATTAATAATGTTTTCATTAAGTTATAGTTATATAATAAATATATAACATTAATTTATATTAAAAAAATTATTTAAATAAATTAAAATGAAAATAATAATAATTTAATAAACTCCACATTACTATCACCTCTCTCTCTCTCTCTCTCTCTCTCTCTCTCTCTCTTTCTCTCTCGTGCGATACCCCACAAATAATTATTATTAGAAGTGCAAATGAGTATGATGGCTTGAGCTCGGCTTGATAAATTTTTTATGAGTTGAGTTCGATGAGAAAATAAGTTAAGTTTAAGCTGGTCCTGACTTGACTCGTTAACTTATAAGCCGGTCCAATTAATATATATTAATATAAAATATATTTAAAATATATTATAATTTAATAATTTAAAATGAAACTATTAAAAATATTTATCATTTTATATTAAATAATTTTTAATTTTTTAAATTTTATTATCAGTATAATTATTTCAATCAGAATTTTTATATTAAATATATGTGGGGTTCGTGAGCTGATAAAAAAGCTGAGTTTGAGCTCTCGATTAATTAATCTAGTTGACTCGTTTAGAGACTCACGATCGGCGCAGCGGGAAGAAACGACTGATTCGCAGTTACTAAGACCGAAGGAGAAGACGACCTCCAAAACTCCCGTCTTTCTCCTTCCGCTCCGCTGCAGCCCGAAACCGTTGAGGGAAAAAATAGATGTCGTCGGGAAGCTAACCCTCGTCTTTCCTCTCACCTCCTTTCGCGCGCTTCAGCTTGTCTAAATCCCGTTAATCTGGGATTTAAGACAAAACGGAGGGAAACTGGATTTAAAATCGTAGGATTTTTGCCGTTTGGTAGGATTAAGGTTAAATCCTGGTGAAATCCTGCTACCAAACAGGGTTTCAGGGCAATTATACTGAAAACCCTAAACTCTTCAAACCGCTCTTCTTAATAATGTAATTCTATCAAGATCTACGATAAATCCTCGGAGATTATATTTTGATCATTTCTCTCTCAATCGCCCATCGTAAATCATCATTGCTCTGCATCTTTGATCCATTTCATTAAAACCATCGTTCTCGCCATTGTCACGGACCTGCAATTCTGGCCCCTGCCCCTTCTGTTGGGCGGGACTCATGCCTGGCAATGGTTAATTTAGTGAGGGAAGGCGTAGCCCGCCTTGATCGAGAGGCATCCATCGTGAAATATGGGTCAGAGGAGAGGTTCTTTATGGTGGCAGAGGAGAGAATCACTGAACACAATGCTGAGGATGCCAAGATTGTGCAGGAAATGTTTGGTCAGAAGCGTGTCCTTTGCATTGCAACTGGCCAGGTATTGAGTTTGTAAATTTCTTTACCTTTGAATTGATAGTTATTTCTATTTGTAACTTTAACAAGTTTTCAGATGTTTAACCTTAATGGAATTATAAAGATATGCTATAAATTATGAGAAATTTGTTATTATGGACTCAAGGGAGAGGTTGATCAATGATGCATGAAATATACTATTGTCCTTATATTGTAGAGTTACACTTGAATTCTTTAAGAGTGCTAGGCAGGCTTGTTCTATTATATGCATAAGAGTGAGAAAGATGATGATAATAGACAACGGAAAGAGAAACAAAAATTACTATTCTTGTTTGATAGTATTCTTTATTTGAATATTATATGTGGTTGGAACTGTGATTGTTTTTAGGATTTTAAATTCCTTTAATCTTGAGCTGAATGATAAATTAATCGACTTAGTTATTCTGTTGTATTCAAGTTTTTTTTCCAATAGAGTTGATTTTAGATCATGGTGATTGTATCATCTTTAAGTAGTTTCTTTCTTTGTGCTGCTTTACTAGGTTGGGAGAGTTTGCACCTTCATAATTTAAACTTCATTTTCCCTCTTTTTATTTTGTTTTCTAAATTGCAGGAAAAATTACATATTGTTTTCTAAATTAAATAAAATTTTGGTGAGCCTATGTTCACAAACAATGTATAGATATACCTTTTGTGATTTCTTTCCCTATAGTTTAGTGCATACAAACTCAAAAATGATTTATTCTCTTCAAAATGGCTTTCTTAGGAAGTTTTCTTATGATTTCATTGTTCTTGACTGTACTAGAGTGGACTCTTATTTACTGGTGGAGAGGATAAAAATATTGTTGCTTGGGATACTACAAGTGGAAAAGTCATATTCCATTGATGGTGCTCATTCTACACGATTAAAGGCCTGGTTATATTCAGAATAAGTGATGATGAAACTCAGTTTCCAATTGCTTAGCTTCTGCATCCTCTGATGGTGTTATACGAATTTGGGATTTAAGAATGAGCTCAAAAGGGAAGACGAATTCTTTGGCGGAGTCTAACACTAAGTCAAGGTTGACTTGTCTTGCTGGATCATCTCTATAATGTGAGTGCTTGTATTTTTTTCTCTAGATTTTCTCTCACCTTTTTGCATTTAGAAGCAACAATGTGTTATATTGATGATCGGTTTACTTCATTAACAATTATAATTGAACTATTTTTACTTGAGTTTAATCTAAATCAGATGCATAATAAGAGAGATGTTTTAAATGCAATTAAATATGATTGAAAAGTACGATCCTATGTAAAATTCTAGCTGGAATGACACTTTCTCTGTTCTATCTTGTAAGGAAAATTTAATGATGCCACTTTGCTAAAAAATACATGGGCAAGGTAAATATATCTAATATGTACACATATATTTATAAACTTTGCTCATAATTTTATTTTTTTATTAATTGTCTATTTGTTTTTTTTTTGTTTAACTTGTTTGATTCTACTTAATGTTTCTTGTTTATAAAGATTAGTTGTATTCCAGGCAAGTGAAAACATATGCTAAGAATTTTCCCTAAGTGCAGGAAAAATTGACTTGGTTTTCTCAAAGTTGCCATTAAATATATTTTTTTCTGCCTACCTACATGTTTTGAAAGTCAAAAAAAAACTAGCTTAATAAAATTGAGTTCAACTATGTTCCAACATATTTGAACAACATCAAAATGCATTCCTAGTTGCTCCAGTATTCCGACCTCTTTACTTTTCCTTCTGTTGGCACTTATTCTGTGGTACCATTTTATCAGTCTTCTTAGCATAACTTCCTAGCACTCTCCTTGTCTTTGAACCACTCTTGCCAATAGAAACTTCAACTTCTCTCCAGTTGCATTTCCTTTGCAACATGATTATGGTAATGGTGATCTGATAATAAGCCTCTTTTGGAGGCTTCTTCTCTGCGTGCTATTTTTCTTGTTACTTCTTCTTCCTCCTTGATTACAGCTTCTTCCTTCAGAAGAATCATTTTTTATAGCATCCATTATAGACAAACGAATTTGTTGAAGTAAATATGCCATTACTGCTGTTTTAGTTACTTGACGTGGAATCAGAGAATCACGATGGTTAATTGGAGTCATCAAAGTACAACGTATTTCATTCTCTAGAGAAAGTCTGTTGGCTTTTTTGGAATTATGTCTTCATCCAACTCTGGCTTGTTCTGTTTATTATTTATCAGATAGAGAAATTTGAGCATGACAGAAACTGAAGAGGGGTAATTGCTGCAGGACTACCTTGATTCTTTTTCATAAGAGGCCTACTTACTGATGGAGATGGAGGGTCAGAACTTAAAGGATTATTTTACTCTAGCAGTTTTTGCTGTTTCTGTTGATTCTCCTCTATTTTAGAGTCAACATACTGCCTTGCCAGTTTTCTTTCAATCAGAAATTGCGATTCCAACTCCTTGATCTGCACAGAATTAGCAGTTCCATGCCAGAATTTTTCTGCCTACCAAACTTTAGGAACTGATACAAAACAAGAATTTCAACCCGAAGCAATATAATTACACCATTAGTATCACTTTCTCAACATGAACTACTTGGAAACCATAAGTGTGAGAAGTAGGGTATATCATATTTGACAGAACTGTCTATCCTGTGAACTTGTTTAGACTAGATTGTGTGAAATTTTGCAACAATCATATTCATTTTGTCATGCATAAAACAACCTAGCATAAGAATAGATGATAACTTATCTAATTTAAATGCATAAAACAATCTTGCTTCATTTACTGATAACAAGAGTGTGCTAGATATTGATTCTATAGTTCCTTCTTAAGAATCAAAGATAAAAAAGCTAGCAAAAATTTCTTACTTAGTATCTTAATAGAAGCCTTAATTCTATAATGACCTTTTTCATAATAAAATCATTATAGAAAATTAGGTACTTTAATCCAACAAAGACCGGAAAAGAAGCTAAGATGACAAACAAGAAACATAAAAGGTTGTTGAAGAGTATGTAAAAAATTTACACTTATGCTATACAAAATGAACACACAAGATTTCTACTGAGCTGATCTTTTGCCATATTTTTTGGTTCTAAGGAACCGATTATCTCTTCCATGCTTTTTATCTGCAATTCCTTGTTTCTGATTTTTTGCTTGTCCTTCTCAACCTGGTCATGAAGTTATAAATGAATTAAAACAACATAAACATTAGCATTCATTCCTAGTAATGGTTTTTTATCATTATATTATGATACTTCAAATCACTCAAAATAACCATTTTTATTTCCTTTTGAAAGATGCATCGTACCATTTGTTTGTTTTTGAAAAGCTCTCTGCCATCAAATTTCTTCTTGGTTAGGCCAAGCTCAATTCCTCTAACCCTGCTTGCAAAATTCAAGGAACACAGACTCTCACGCCCATCATTTTAGCTTGGACTAATCTGCACAAACATCAAAATCTTCGAATCTCGTTCCAGGTAATCTTAAGGTCAAGATAGAGGTAGTGTATTTTCATTCTTGGGTAGAAAAAAGAAGTTATACACCTCTAGAACACTTACTGTTATTTCGTATTGGACTAAACCTTGTCTTTCCATGACAACTCGAAACAGCTCCTCAAGGGTTCTAAAGCTCACTCCATAAGCTCCTTCTGATCCTTCCATTTTAAAGGTTTTGCTAGTTCCAGTTTGCCCGTAAGCAAATATGCAGACATTGTACCCATCCAAAACTGATGTTGCAAGATGCAGACATTGCAAGGTTTTCTCTGTTCAAAACAAAGAGAAGAATCTAATTTCAGGTGGGTAGTTGCACGTGCTGCCTATAAGAATCTAAGAAATATTTTATTCAATACCTTGATATTCTTCAGGACCAAAGACTGCATCAAACTTGGAAACTTTCTTTGGTGCCCTATTGGTCTTAACAAGAAGCTTACCATCTTTTGCATATTCAAAATCTAGGGCCATATCATCTCCTCTAGATATTTCTTCTGAACTGAGAGGCCTGCAATGGCAAAAACACTGATGTTTCCTGCAGCTTAATGGGAATAAGTTAAGGGATTATGTACTGCTCTTCAGCCAATGCTGCTTCAAACGTTTAACCAACCGTTCAGTTCAATCATTATGTTGCGCAAGTTCTTCCTTTGCTTCGACTCTTCAATGAACTTCATCTTTAGATCTTTGTATTTTCTTTTAAGATTGATGTGAATATCCATTGTCAGAAGTCATTAAATTATTTGTCACTAACCAACAACAACAACAACAACAACAATAACAACAACAAGTCTTTATCTCACTGTGTAGGGTCAGCCACATGAATCCTTCTCCTCCACTGTGTCCTATTATGTTTTAAATTCTCATTTAATTTTAATAAACTAAGGCCATTTTTTATACATCTTAACCAAGTCTTTTTAAGTCTACCTCTACCTTTCTTAATATTAAGCGAATCTAATACATCTACTCTCGTAATTGGGTCATCGAGCGGATACGCTTTATGTGATCAAACCATCTAAATCTACTCTCTCTATAATTATTTTCCACTAGAGCTTCTCCAACACTTTCATGTATATATTAATTTCACATTTTATCTCTAAGAGTAAAGCCACTCATCCACCCAAATATCCTCATCTCTGCAACACTTAAGTTTATGCTTCTCTTTTATTGGATAACATTCTGCATCACAAATCATTGCTAGTCTTACAACCATCTTATAAAATTTTTTCTTAACTTTAAGCAATACTTTTCTATCACACAATAGACCGGATGCAGTACTTTTCTATCACACAATAGGCCAGATGCATTCCTCCATTTCAACCATCCAACTTTAATTCTACTAATAACATCCCCATATATTTCACCATCATTTTGAACAATAGACCCGAGATATCTAAAACGTTCACTCTTTTTAATGACTTGCTCACCCAATGTCACAACACCACCACTATAACTTCTACAACTAAAATTACATTCTATATATTCGATTTTATCTCTATTTAAACAAAAACCTTCAGACTCAAACGTTGACCTTCATAATTCAAGTTTCTCTCGGGCTCCCTCTCTAGTCTTATCAACAAGAAGAATGTCATCAGCAAAAAGCATATGCCAAGGTACATTCTCCTGTAAATACTTAGTAAGAACATCCATAACTAAAGTAAAAAGATATGAACTTAAAACTGATCCTTGATATAATCCAACTGAAGTAGGAAAATATTTTATCAAATCTCCTTGTGTTTGGACACAAGTAACAGCTATAGTATACATATCCTTAATGACTTGAGTATAATCAATATTAACTTCTTTCTTTTTTAGAACTCTCCAAAGCACTTCTCTTGGAACTTTATCATATGCTTTCTCTAAATCAACAAATATCATATGTAGATCCTCCTTACTTTCTTTATACTTCTCCATCAAACCTCTCAACAAATGTATAGCATCCATGATATATCTACTCGGCAAGAAACTAAATTGATTTTGAGAAACTTTTGTATCACATCGTAACCTATGCTCAATTACTCTATCCCATAATTTTAATGTATGACACATTAACTTAATTCCTCTATAGTTTGCATACTCTTGTACATCACCTTTATTCTTAAATATAGGACCAACAAACTCTCTCTACTTATCTGACATCTTTTTAGTTTTTAAAATAATATTAAAAAATTAGTAAGCCAAGAAATTTTTTGATCTCTTAAGCATTTCTACACTTCTATTGGAATATCATCTTACTATTTTTCCACACTTCAATTTTTTAAAGATCTCTAACTTCAAATTTATTAATACAATGATAAAAATAAAATTCTTTATTTTATTTAGGATATTAAAGTTGTTAAAACCAATCGTATTCTCAGATTCTTCATTGAAAAATTTATCAAAATTATCTTATCCACTTATGTTCAATATTCTTTTTTAAGAAAAATATTTTATTATTTTCATCCTTTAATGCATCTCACTTGAACTAAATCTTTACTTCTCCTATCTCTTTGTTTGGCTAAATTATACATACATCTTTCACCTTCCTTGGTATCCAATCTATTGTATAAATCAATAAAAGTTAAATTTTTTGCATCACATATTGCTTTCTTAGAATCTCTTTGGGTCATTTTATATATTTTTCATTTCTCCGAGTTTATAATAAAGCTTATTATTTCTTATATCTTATCGTATTTTATTTCCACTATCACTATTTTTCTAAAAGAGTTTTACCTGATTCATTTTTTGCAACCTTAATTTCATTTGTTATTTTTTTCCACATATTATTAGCTTATACATCCTAAATTTTAAGATCTTGTAGTTTCTCTTAACTATTTTTTATTAGTGTTAACAAGTTCCTCGATCTTTGGACAATGATTCATTTTATTTTTCATCTTCCAATCTATTATCTTAAAATTTATAACTAGCAGTCGATGTTAGGTACTTAAACTTTCACCTTGAATGACCTTATAATCTTTATAATCTAAACGATCTATTTTTCTTATAAAAAATAATCAATTTGCGTTTTACTAGTCCATTCTTGTAAGTAAGAAATAATCATTTCTTTTCTTAAATAAAGTATTAGCAATTACAAAATCATAAATTAAAATAAAATCTAATATAGTCCTACCTTCTTCATTAGTCACTCTAAATTCATAGCCACTATTAATACTTTTAAAATCATCTATCATTTTACTAACATGTCCATTTAATTCTTCTCAAATAAATACATTTTCTTCAAGAGGTATCCTTTTTATTAATCCCTCTAAGTCATTATAATTTTTTTTTGGGGGATTTAAATATATACCACACAATTCTTATGTATTTACATATATAAGTAAATATCTAACTTTAGGTGTTAGATATGTAAATACATAAGAATTGTGTGGTATGTATGTAAATCCCCCCTTTTTTTTGAGCCTATAGCTAAACCTACTTGAGGAGCATAAACACTTATAACATTAATAATATTAGTATCAACAACAATCTTTAAAGCTATAATTCTATTTCCAATCCTATTAATATCTACAACATTTCCTTCAAACTTTTTATCTATAATCATACTTCTTACATCATTTCTAATTGGATTCCTACTTGAATTTCAAAGTTTAAAACGTCAACTATCAATCTCCTTGGCTTTCTCCCCAACCCATTTAGTTTTATGAATACATAAGATATTTATCTTCTATGGATCATAATATTTATTAATTCCATTAATTTACATATAAGAGTACCTATATTCTATGTTCCTAACCTAATACTAGTTTCATGGATTAACTTCTTTGTCCTTATCCGTCCATAATGTCAGAACCTTTGCTTATTTAACACTCCAACCGGGTGTCAATGCAGCGGCCTTTACACACTTTTCACTCTATTCAGGCCATATAACACGTCGCTTCCAAGGAACGCCCTACTATTAATACGATGTATTAAATGATTCATATTATGATTTTTTTGACAAGTTTTACGTTGGTTATCGACTACCTAACACAACCCTTCACTTTTCACATCTGGGACTTAAAACCTAGTAAAGGTAGTGTTTCTCTATCACTAACCATTCATAAAAAAAAAAAAAAAAAAAGAAAAATACCTTAATCTATAAAAGTTGGAGCAGAGAGATGCAGCAACAAATATATGTACACTTACTGGAAGGTATAATAATGTTGGTCCTACTAATTATATCCGCAAGGCAATTTTTAAATTCTAACGCTTCTTCTGTTAACTTGGAATACTCTAGTTTCATCAAGTATCAAGCTCAAATATGCAGAAATAGACATATGCTATGATTTATGTAGTCTATTGAACCAAACACATGAATATGCTGGAGTTACACATAAGATAAGAGTAATGTAGTGAAAGAGGCGAGTTCAGATGGTCGGAAGAGGAATAGCTCTAAACTAGGTAAAAAAAAAAAAAGAAAAAGAAATCATGGGTACTTTAATTTTCTCCCATAAATCTTCTACACATTGACACCATCTGCTGTTCTCTTTCACCTGCTCTTCCATGACAATAGCTGCAAAGAAACAATGTTGTGGTTACTAATGTTTCATTTATGAGGCATATTGTAGTATAATTTTGATACCTAGGCAGTCAACATGCAGAGATTTCCGCATAAGTTCAATTTGAAGTTCCTGTATATAAAAGCCAAACCGGTACTTTGTTGGACCAGCTCGTGAAAATCCTGCCAACACCTCTATTTCACACAATTGAGTTGAGTTGAGTTCGGCCTGGCATCTCATGACGTTTGTGCCCGTTTGATCGTGCAAATGACACGATTCTTGCCACCTTTACTCTCCATTCATAGACTAGAGGTCTGGTATTACATGCTTTCCCCTATTGCAGTCGCCGCCTCATTCTTTCCCCTCATCAAGTCATAGTTGCAGGTGTCCCTTCCCCTCTCTTGTTGTGGCTGCTGATAGGGAAACTTTTCTCTCTTTCCTACAATAGAGAGCCTCTAACTATTGTGAGTAGTCATTCTCCATTTTGCTCTATATTCCTCTTCTCCTTTTTCTTTTTCTTCTTTCTTATTTCCTTCCCTTTCATCCTCTTTATTACAGTAGCAATATATCTTGTATTTTTTCACTTTTACTCGTGAGTGATTAATTATTTTATATATAATTAATTCTTAATCATTAGTAGTCACTATTGAGTTTAAATCAAATTAATGTAAATTTTAATTGAATGTACAAAATATTGTTTGAGTAATTTTATTAGTTTGGTGAAGTAGAATTTAGCTTATTCAAATATTAATTTTGTTATCATCATAGAGTGGTGATGGAGAGATTTAAGTCAAGTTGCATCTAATGCAATAATCATCGATTTTAATTGCATAAAAATATTGTGATTGATTGAAATTCTATGTGGTGTATGACTCTTGGGCTAAGTTCACTTGACATTATTGGTGGAACTGTCACAACAATAACAACAACAACAACAATAACAACAACAAGCCTTTATCCCACTATGTGGGGTCGGCTGCATGAATCCTTCTTCTCTATTGTGTCCTATTATGTGTCAAATTTTCATTTAATTCAAATATACTAAGGTCATTTTTTATACCTCTTAACCAAGTCTTTTAGGTCTACCTACCTTTCTTAACATAAGCAAATCTACTACATCTACTCTTCATTATGGACGACGCTTTATGTGTGGCCAAACCATCTAAGGCGACTCTCTCTAATCTTATCACCCGGGCTGCTCCAACTTTTTTGAACATACTCATTTCACATTTTATCTCTAAGAGTAAAGTCACTCATCCACTGAGCATCCTCATCTGCAACACTTAACTTAGTCTTATGCTTCTCTTTTATTGGCTACGCATATAAATCATTGTAGGTCTTACCTTAGAAAATTTTTCTTAAGTTTATGTCACGATCCGGAGCTTTGGAATCTGGCGAAGCACGGTCAGACGGATAAAAAAAAAACTTACATAACACTTCCAATCTTAATTAAAATTTTCAATCATACTGAAGCCACAATCCACAAAAGATTTAACAATTTGTCACATATATATATATCTTAACAAAGTTCATATGACATCTGATTTAAGCGTAATTCAACATAACGACATAATTACTCTATCTTCGCTTTTCATGATAACATAACCTCCATTCTATCGGTAGTTTAGTTGGGATGGTTCGAAAAAATTAAACAACTAATAATATTAATAATCAATAAAATACGGCCAATTACTGCTACACCATAAGAACAAGCTAGTAGAACTGGTGATAGCTTTATTATCACACATAAAAAAAATTTGCTCAAACAATCAAACATATGGTAGGTGTATACATAAACATTTCGTATGAACTTTACTTTTACATTTATCATCCGCCTTGTGAGTCACCAAACCTTTACCAAAGAAAACCTTTTACCAATACTCATCCAAAGGACAAGAAATTATTACCATTTTCTTATTTTCATCATTTCGCGACGGTACATCATCCTCACAAGCATCATAAGGTGAACTCCACTTTCAACATACACATTCATAAGATACAATTATACAACTTTGATATTAATTCATAACTAAAAATAAATCGCTTAACTTTATAAAATGACGAAGATAATATGATCTAAAGATTCAAGTTATTATCCAACATAATAAAACAAGAAACTACATCACAATTTATAAGAAATGAAAATAATCACAACTCATAAAGAGAAAAATCATAATCATATAAACACGCATTTCATCACAAGAAATTAAAGATAGAAATTAAGACATTTTTCTCCAAATGTAAGTATAATTACCCACTTAATTTGCGGTTTTTAAATCTCCTTTAATGCTTTTTTTTATGAAATTCTTATAAATATTGATTGATCGATATTAAAAAGCGATGTATTTTATTTTATTCATATGATCTTTATGTATAAAACTTTTATTAATTGGCGCTCATATGATATTCATTTGTCATTTTTTAAATCGTTAAATTAACAATTAATAATAATAATGATCATATTTAGTTAATTTATTTATTAAATTATGTACATTTATTAAATTTAAATATCGAGTTAATACTTAAGTTATATTTTGCATGTAGCATGTAAAATTTAAATAATTAAGTTTAATTTATATTATACTTAAGGAAAATTAAATTTAGCTCTCAATCTATTAATCTGATTAATCGTATTTTCTTATATCCATTTCATTCATAAGTTTCAATATTTGCATTTCATTTATAGGTTCTTAAATTTAATACTTTTTTTATTTTCTTAAAATGAAATGATCTTAAAATGATATCTTAAACTTAAATTTAATTATCTTTATTCTAATTTAACTTATTTGAAATCGATAAACCAAGTTAAAACTTGAAATATTAAAATCGATAATAACATTAAAATCAAATTTCAATTAAACATATATATTATTACTACCTTTTTATATTCCTTTTTTCCCTTCTCGGTTTTGCCTAAGTCAGCACTCAGGTAAACGCATGCGCGCACTCTCTCTCTCTCTCGATTGGTGCACAGAGCCTCGACTTCGATGTCGGCACGAGCCTACTCATTCAGAAACTCCTTTTCTTCTTCCTCGAGGCGCGAAAGACTCTCCTCCTTCCTCTCTTTCGATCATGGCCGAAAGTCTCACTCGGGCACAGGTAGAGTCTTCCCTCTCTCTTTCTCCCCTCTTGTTTTGGGAGTTATTTGGTTTCGAAATCGAACTCCCCTTTTGACTTTTCAATCCAGCTAACAGTCGCGGGTTGTATTTTTTTATTTTTTTCGGTTATTACAATCTCTCCCTCTTATAAAATTTTTGTACTCGAAATTAAATAACATTAATAGAAATAAACATACATTTAATTAAACAATTGAGGATAAAGTTCGCATTGATTCTTCTCATTCTTCTCATCGATCCATGTTTCACGATTCTGGACAAATGAATTTCCTATTCGAGATGCTTAACATCATAATATAATTCTTTTCGTCCAAAATGTGAGATCGGTTGAATATCAATAGGATCCATGATAAATTTGTTGGTTTCATCATAATATACTTTCATGAAGAAATATAAACACATTGTGCACTCCTTGCATGTGAGAAGGTAAGCCACTTTCCAATTCTTTCCAAGATTTCATATGGAATTTATATAAGCTCAACTTTCCAACTTTACCAAATCGTTTTATACCTTTCATGGGACTTTAAAATACAAATTCTCACTTCAAACTGATGTTTAGCGTAGTATTTCTCTTTATCTTGAGCGACTTTTAATCTATCACGGATCTCAATCTTTTGTCTTCATCTACTTCACGATGATTCTTCTTTCACTGTCTCCACACAAAGCGGTGTTTTCATTTCCCATATATCATAGGGAGCCTCAAATCTGCTTGTGTGTGTAAAACTCAATCAAAGGCAAATGAATTTCCCAATTTCTTCCAAAATCGATACAAAGTCTAGCAAATCTTGAAGTGTTTGAATTGTTCTTTCTGACTGATCATCAGTTTGAGGATGGAATGCGATCTTGAAAGTAAAGTAAGCTTTACAAGCTTGAATTTTCTCTGATCCCAGATGTAAATCGACCATCCGTCGGACACTATAGATTTTGGCACACCGTATAACTTCACGATTTTATTCTTGCTTTTAGCATCAGTTGTTTGATAGGTATAAAGTGTCTAATTTAGTCAACCTATCAATAATAACCCAAATAAGATCAGCCTCTTCTGATCTAGTAAGCCAACCACAAAATCCATAAGAATATCATCCATTTCCACTGTATCGGATGTAAAAGTCCACTTGCTTCGATGCTCAAATTTTAACCATCTACATGACACATGATACAAATTCATACACTTCTTTTCATTCCTGCCACCAAAATATTTCTTAAGATTCGATACATTTTGCTACCCTGGATGAATTGTATAATTAGAATGATGTTTCATGTAATGTCTTTTCCTCAAATCTCCAACATCTGAATGCAAACCCCGCCATGATACTTCAATAATCCTCTTCATCGATTTCAAAATCTTCATATGACCTATTTTTACCAAATCTAAAATTTTCTAAAGTCATCATCTCGTAAAGCATCTCGATTCTTTTTCAAATTTGATCAGATACCATTTGATTTAATAATGAAGCATCATCTCAGTAGATTTAATAATTAAAATTTTAATTTTCTAAATCTTTAATCAACTCCTCCTCACTGAGAGATCAACCAATAAGCACTATATATTTTTCTACTTAAAACATCAACAACTACATTTGCCTTTCCCTGGATGATATCAATATCCAAATCATAATCTTAATGAGTTCAACCATCTCCTTTGCCTTTAAATTTAGCTCCTTCGAGTAAAGATATTTCAAGTTTCACGATGAAAAAACTTCACACCTTACTCCATAAATAATAATGCCTCCAAATTTTAATGCAAATACCATGCCGCTACTGATCACGGTTGGATAATTCTTTTCATGATTTTTCAATTGCTCAAGATAAGCAATCACTCTTCCATTCTTGATAAAGACACATCCCAAGCCTCTTAATGATGCATCACTATAAATTTAAATATTTCCTGAATAGTTAATACTTGCATATTAAATAATTCTTCAATTTTGAAAAGCCTCTTCACACCGATCCGACCATTCAAACTTGATTGCTCGAAGTTATCTCGAGCATGGTATGACAATTTGGAAAACCCTTCAACGAATCTCCCAATATCGCCAACCCTAAGAAACTTCGACTCGTGATGTTCTCGCATTCAACTATCCTTTACTCATCCAATCAAACCCCTTCACTACTAATCATGTGCCAAGAATATGAGATATTATTTAACCAAAATTCACACTTGAAAAATTTTGCATACAATTCATTTCAGATTGCAAAATAATGTGAAGATGGTTTTCATGAGTCGCTTCATCTCTAATAAATTAATATCATCTATGAATACAATCACAAATGAATCTTAAAGATTCTATTCATGAGATCCATAAATACAAATGTGAGATTTGTTAAGTCAAAAGGCATCACCACAAACTCATAGTGCCCATACCTTGCATCAATGCAGATTTGGATATCTTCTTCTTTGATTCTCAACCGATGATAACCTCGATCTTAAATCAATCTTTGAAAATACAAGCTCCTTCTAACCGATAAAAAAGATCATCAATTTCTTGGCAGAGATATTTATTCTTCAATGTGAGTAGTTCTCTATAATCGAGATAACTTTAAGCTCCCATCTTTCTTCTTCACAAATAATACAGAGCTCCCCGAGATGTTAGCTGATAAATCCCTTCTCTAACAATTCTTATAAATGATTCTTCAACTCTCAATTCTTGATCGCCATTCTATATGGTACTACATGATTTTGACCTCAATTAAATCAATGAGAAATCTATCTTCTCAATGGAGGTAAACCTAGAAATCATCTTAAAACTTCTGATACTCTTTACTACTAATATATCCTCTAACTTCTTTACCTCTTAAGAACAGACTGAGAAAAAACCTTCATACTTTGCTAAAGATTCAACTTTTTTGACATCATCATAGCTAATAATACCCTTATGCCCCACAAATTTGAATTCTTTTCTCCAGAATATTGAATTTGACTATCTTTTACAACAATCTATAAGAAGATAATGTTTAGAAATAATCCATTCTTAAAATCATCAATTCATATATCGACAAGCTATTAAATCTGATCCAAGTTTCTTTTCAATGATATTCGTGTTCATACGCAAACATTTTAAGATTTATTCAGACCATTTGACATTACTACCGAAAGTTACGCATTTTCATAACTTGTAATCCCAAAATTTTCACACATTCTTCAAATATAAATGAATGTGATGCTCAATATCAAATAAAACTCTAACTGATTTACTTTCAATAAAGATGATACTTATAAATGAGTAATATATAAAGAAATATATCTAAAGACAATATAAAATTATAACAATGCTAATTAAATAAAGACATACATGTAATAACATCGAGTCTTTGCTTCTCGCTATAAACTCTTTTCATTTCTAAGTGAGATGAACCGACATACCATCATTTGTACCAACACCGAACCGAATAACATCGAAGCTTGCTATCATAAACATCCTTTCTAGCTCAGTTTGAGATCCATGCTTCTCCATCCTTGTCTACCAAGGAGGTTAATATTGTCCCAAGATCCATCAAGATTTCACTCAAGATAGGCAAGATTTTCCATATGTCCCGATGGCACCAATAATACCAAGTGTTCAGGCTGAGAGATACCTTTATGTGCTTCTTCCACATTTTGTAATGTGGTAATACTACTAATGCCCATTATTTGTATATGACTTAGCTTCCGCTTGATTTTTCAAACATTCTCGCCTATTTTGCCTATCATCATTTCTCCTCTTCAATATCTTCTCCTCCGAGTATTGCACATCCAATTCTATCATTCTAGCCCGCTCCACCAAAGACTATATTCATCAATATCTAGAGAATCAAGGTCGTCGACTACATCCTTCACCCATAAACCTATGACATTTTTCTTCTACATTTGGTATCAAGAGTGCATACCTTGAAAGCATTATAAACTCAATTTCATATGCATATGTATTTATCTCCTATATCAATATGATGAATTTGTCTGCATTTGTCTCCTCCGACAGAGGTACAAACCAATCTCTAAAAGTCTTCACAAAGTCCTCCCATGAAATAAGATTGTAAGACCTCCTTCAAACTTCTCTTGAATGCTCTCACCACCATCTTCGCCTCAAAAGCAAAAGAAGCCAAAGCAACTCTTCTTTCTGAGGGTATGACATGTTTCTAAAATTTTCTCATCCACATCAACCACGATTCTATCCCTCCCCGTCTCGAGAAAGAGCTCACATCTAAATAATTTGTGTATTTAATATCAGAACTCACCACTTCCACTAGCTGATGTCGATTTCTTATCATTCAGTAAATGCATCTATCGCTGAAGGTGGTTGCACCAAATTCTGCTCTTTGTGCCTCTATTTTCACCCACAGATCTTCTGAATTGATTCCATATGCCCGAAGCACAAATTTATTATAACCGCTACATCAATTAATATAATCATATAAATCTCTTCATAAAATTTATCATCTTCCTAATTCTTCGATTACATCATCTTTATCCCTAAATATAAAATCTAGCTGATATCACTCTTGTCATGACTCGCCCGGAGCTACGAATACCAAGCAATGTGACATTTGATGGATAAAAAAAGAAAAACTTACATAACACTTTCAATCTTAATTAAAATCTCTAATTATACAAGAGCCACTATAATCCACAAAAGATTTAACAATTTGTTCACACATATATATACTAACAAAGTTCATATGACATACAATTTAAACATAATTCAACATAACTGATATAATTACCTATCTCCTAAAGTCGCTCTACGGCGATAAACATAACCCTTCCTTCTATCAGCCATTTAGTTAGATGACACCAAAAAATTAAACAACTACAATTGAATAAAATTCAGCAATTATGTTACACTATAAGAATAAGAAGTAGAACTCAGATGACGCGCTTTATTTTTATCACATGTACATAAAAGAATTTACTCAAACAATCAAACATATGAGGGATAGATATACATAAATATTTATTTAACTTTACTTTACATTTATCATCTTGTGAGTCACCGCCTAAACTTTTACCAAAGAAAATTTTTACCATTACTCATCCAAAGGACAAGTAGCCATTACTAATTTATCATCCTTTTTTCATCATTTTGCGATACATCCCCCAACCGCACTATAATGAACTCCACTTTCAACATACACATTCATAAAGATACAATTTTACATCTACGCATTTTAATTCATAACAACAAGAATCGCTTAACTTTATAAAACGATAAGATCAATACGATCAAGATTCATTATTATCCAACATGAAATAAAACAAGAAACTACATCACAATTTATAAAGAAGTGAAAATAATCACAATCATAAAGATGTGAAAAATCATAATCATATAAACATATATTTCATCACAAGAAATTAAAGACATTTTTTACCATAAATGTAATAATTACCCACAATCAATTCTCGAACTTTCTTTCCTTAATCAAATTTTATAACAAAAAAAAATATTGATTGGATCAATATTAAAGAATGATTTATTTTATTCATACGATACTTATATCTTTATTAATCGACGCCAATTCATCAATATTCATTATTTATTTTCTAAATCAAGTTAAATTAACAATTAATAATAATATAATAATCATTTTAGTTAATTTATTTATTAAATTAATATTTATTCGCTTAAATATCGTTAATACTTGTTATATTATAAAAAAAGTTTAAATAATTAAGTTTAATTTATTTTATACTTAAAAATAATTTAGCTCTCAATCTATTAATACAATTAAATTTTACTATATCCATTTCATTCATAAGTTTTAAATATTTTCATTTCATTTATAGCTCTAAATTTAATACTTTATTTATTATTTTTCTTAAAATTCTCAAATGATCTTAAACGATATCTTAAACTTAAATTTAATCATTACATATTCCTAATTTAACTTATTTTAATAAATTAATAAACCCTAAGTTAAACTTAAAATAACATTAAAATCTTTAATAACATTAAAATCAAATTTCAATTAAACACACTTATAAAATTTATTTACTCACCTTTTATATTTCCTTTATTCTCTATTTCCCTAAGTCAATGACACGGCCCAAGATGCACACACTCCTCTCTCTCCTCTCTTCATGCCAAGAGCCTCCTTGACTATGTCGACTGGAGTCGCCTCACTTCTAGCACTCCTCTTCTTCCTCTACCGACGACGCATCTAAAGACTCTCCTCCTTCCTCTCTTCATCGACGTCTGAATCTACAGTCACACACCTGCAAAGTCTTCCCTCCTTCTCTTTCTCTCTCTCTCACGTGTTTTGGGAGTTCTATTTCGATTTGCCGAAATCGAACTCCCCCTTTTTGTACTTTTTCCAATCCGCAGCTAACCGTCGTGGCGGTTGTATTATTATTATTATTTTTCTGGCTTTCGGTTATTACAGTTTAATTGGTACTTTTCTATCACACAACAGGCCAGATGCATTCACTTCAACCATCCAACTTGAATTCTACTAATAACAGCTCCATCTATTTCACCATCATTTTGAATTATAGAGCCTAAATATCTGAATCGCTAACTCTTTTTAATGACTTGATCACCCAAAGTCACAACACTACCACTAGAACTTCTACAATTAAAATTACATTTAATATGTTCAGTTTTAGATCTACTTAAACGAAAGCCTTTAGACTCTAAGGTTGAGCTCCATAATTCAAGTTTCTTGTGGACTCTCTTTAGTTTTATCAATAAGAAGAATGTCATCAGCAAAAAGCATACACCAAGATACATCTTCCTATAAATGCCTAGTAAGAACATCCATAACTAAAGCAAAAAGATAAGGGCTTAAAGTCGATCCTTGATGTAATCCAACTGAAATAGGAATATTTTGTCAATCCTCCTTATGTTTGGACATAAGTAACAACTCTAGTATACATATCCTTAATGAGTTGAATATAACTAATACTAACTTCTTTCTTTTCTAGAACTCTTCAAAGAACATCTCTTGAAACTTTATCATAAGCTTTCTCTAAATCAACAAATATCATATGTAAATCCTCTTTACTTTCTCTATACTTCTCTATCAAACCTCTTAACAAAAGTATAGCATTCATAGTAGATTTACCTGGCATGAAACCAAATTGATTTTGAGAAATTTTTATATCACATCATAACTTATGCTCAATTACTCTCTCCCATAATTTTAATGTATGACACATTAACTTAATTCTCTATAACTGCACATTGTGCATCACCTTTATTCTTAAATATAGGAATCAACAAACTCTTTCTCCACGATCCGACATCTTTAAGTCTTTAAAATAATATTAAAAGATTTGTAAGCCAAGAAATTCCTTGATCTCTTAAACATTTTCACACTTCTATTGGAATATCATCAGGTCCTACTATTTTTTCACTCTTTATGTTTTTTAAAGCTTGTCCAACTTCAAATTGACTAATACGACGATAAAAATAAAATTATCTATTTTTGTTTAGGATATTGAAGTTGCTAAAATGATTCGTATTTTTATATCATTCATTGAAAAGTTTATCAAACACTTCATCCACCTATTTTCAATATATTTTTCTAAGAAAAACACTTAATAATTTTCATTCTTAATACACTTCACTTGAATTAGATTTTTTCTTCTTTTATCTCTTTAGTTGGCTAGCTTATACATCCATCTTTCATCTTCTTCGATATCCAATCTATCAAATCACTAAAAGTTAAATTTTTTGCATAATATTATTTTCTTAGAATCTTAGCTTTATATCTTTCCCAGTGTTTACATCTAAACTAAGTTTTATAACAAGCTTCTTATTCCTTATTTTTTTTCGCATTTTGACTTCACCACCAACTATTTTTATTAAAAGAAGTTTTTCCTTTTGATTCTCCAAATATATTTTTTGCAACTTGCTTAATTTCACTTGTTATTTTTTTCCACATAATATTAACTTCCTTATGGACATTTCAAATTTTAAGCTTTTGTAGCTTTCTCTTAAAAATATTTTTATTAGTATCTTTAAGTACTCTCATTTAATCCTAAGATAATAATTTGATTTATTTTTCATCTTATTAATCATTTAAAATCTAAACTAAATATTGGTGCTTAAATTTTTCTGAAATGACCTACAATATTTTATAAATCTAAACGATCTATTTTTCTTATAAAAAGAATCAATTTGTGTTTTATTAAATTCATTTTATAGTAATAATTCATCTTTTTTCTTAAATAAAGTATTATACAAAATCATAAAAAAAAATAAAATCTAATATAATCTTATCTTCTTCATTCATTACCCAAATTCATAACTATCATGAATGCTTTTAAAATTATCTATTATAATTGAGGTAAGTAATTTTGTATCGCTTGAAGTGAGGTAAGTAATTGTTATTTGTTAAGAGATAAACACACCCTTCATTTTTAGAGGTGTAATTCTACTAGGTTTTTAGATATTTTGTAGGATTAATAGTCTTACCTTTGATATTTCATTTTCTATTATGCTATGGTTAGTAGGCTCTCTTTTTTATTTTAATAATGAATTAGTGTACTTCATAGACAACCTTTTCCTTGATTTATTGTTGCACATACTCCCCATACATTTAATTTCTTTCTATAGTTGCAATGTTTAATTCCATGCATGTTAGTGCTATTAATTGCAATTAATTTTAGTTTTGAAATTTAAATATTGTTGATCATATTAATGATAATACTTTTGTTAAATAAATTATTATTGAGGTGTGAAATGTAGATGTTGCTATAATAATATTTATGTTAGTATTAAACCTTTTGTTGTGGTTAGCTAGATGCGTACAGAGAAATTACTGAATTTTCATGAGATTGATGCCTATCTATTATCATTCAAGGTGTAACAAATCAACTATATATATATATATATATATATATATATATATATATATATATATATATATGCATAATTACTTATATATATATTGATTGATGAGTTATTAGAAGATAGCATCCATGAGTATACTTGATATGATAGCAGATAATTATAGCATAAGCATGCATGCTTGCAAATCTCTCATGCATATAGTCATAAACATATGGGCAGTTTAGATTTCTTAAGCATATGGCATTTTTTTTATTTCAATACTGTTGTAGCCTTAATGACTTTTTGACATCAATTTACTTGGTAATTATGACTATTTGTATTATTTTGTTATTCATACTACATGCCAAAGTGTTTTGTCATTTATGTTTTAATAAACAGTAGTTATTTATTGAAGTTGATTTGTCAAACTCATTCATTGTAATTTTTTTCATAGCAGGTTCTATCTGTGTTTTAGGAGAACCTTTACCACAAGAGCCGGTATTCTACTAGTAGTAGTACATTGGTATTTTTGAGTTTATGCATCAATTTCATTTATATTTATGTTGTTATGTTTGGGTAGAACTTATTTGCTATTGTTTTTTCAGTTCTCTTTTATTATATGTTATTCTACTTCTTTGTTGGATTATTATGTGTTCTATTAATGAAATGAAGTATTCTTTATTTCTTCTGTTATTATTATCATTACTATTATTGTTTATGAATTTTTTTCTTGTCAGTATAAAACAAGTTATTATATTTCTTCTTCACGACTTGTGTAGTTGTGGTGTACCGCCTTCTGGATCCGAGGTATGATATTGTAGTGATGCCCAGGCCTCATGGCATTCCTAGCTTCTGAGTTCATTATAGAATTTGGAAATTTCCGGAGCCTTTCTCATTTCTAACTGTTACTTGATGAGCAAATCAAATATTTTTTTCTTTCATTTCATATGGTCATGAAAGTTCTCCAAATCATATGGTCATATGAACAGCTAATTGTTGCTAAACAAAAAAATAGAAGATTCAACCAGCAACTTTCTTTCCTCCTCATTCTAAATATAAACATAAAAAGCTCTCATTCCTGTAGATCAATAAGCCCTCTTCCATGTTAGGAAATTCATAAGTGAAGTTTACAAACCGAGCAGATTGATATGATGCATGCTCTCTGCCATCCCATGCTTGAACATCTGTTCTGATAATGTCTCCACCCGTGTAGAAATTATCCTGTTCAAAAGTTTTTCCATCGTAAGCAAGAGAATCATCCACTCTAGCATTTAAGACCAAAGAAATTCCCTCAGTTTCTAGACTCTATGAGATAAGCTTCTGAACTACTTGATCCTTTTAGCAGTTTCTCTTCGAGAGATTTTTCTTGCTTTTCTGTAGCTATTCCGATATGGTTCTTTAAGCCATCTGAATTTTACGAAATCCCACCAGTGGCCTTTTTTACCCGTTATCACACTTTTAGCATATCCATGTAAAGTTAGCTTTCAAATGATTGAGCAATGCCAAATGGTAATAACGCTCAAGTAAATTTTCAATTGACTAAAGCAAATCCTATAGTTCCAAGATGCTCAACTCTCCAATGACCAAGAAATGGCAAAAGTATAGATTAAATGAACAGCAAGAGGATTAAATTGAATGCATATGGAAGTCTAGATTTCTTTTAAAATTTTCAACACAAAACACTCATAATTAAATGTACAAAAGCTAATTAATCTACCAAAAGAAGCAAGATACACAAGATGTGAATATCTAATAAAAATTAGCGTGCAAGTTTAACTATAAGCTAAAATGTATTATAAAGTTGATGCTTGTAATCAGCTTTTTTAATCCTACATGTGTGCACTTTCCAACTAAACCATGCTGTAAGTTTATAATAAGCTAGTAAGTTTGATATTATTAAGTTCAACACAAATGGAATACGCAACCACAAAACCTGTAAGATTTAATAAATGAAGCACCTAAGTGACATAAATGTCTAAACATAATGCAAATATGATGATACATAAATATTTTTTTTACAAGTGAGAGCAATAAAACAATAGTACAAGATAGATTACATGATTTCATAGGTTTATCAACTGTACCAGATGTAGCACTAGTTGCACAAAGTGAAGAAATTGAACCACCCACAAGAATTAAATCCAAGGTTTAAATTTCTTGAAAGTTGAGAAAAACTAAGAACCCAACTAGGAATCCTAGGCTTTCATCACCTATTTTTTTAATCTCACTCCCTAACCATAAGTCCAATTCCCAGAATCTAACTATACAAATTTGTGCTATCAGCCAAATAGAAAATCATCCTAATCTATTTTTATAAAAATTTCTAAAAAAATTTAAATTGCTCTAAAAATCATTAAACTTTGTAGGATCCCTCTGGACACATTGAATTAATATTTTCAAGAATTTCAAACTGAAAGGATCAATAGATTCACAAACTAAAACCATAAATTTAAAATTAGAATTATTTAGATTTGGGATATCTTGTGTTACTTGACCCTGTTTGTGAACATGTTACCCTACCTTCACATGATGGTTAATTCTACCAAAGTTTAAGTCTTTTTTCTGGCCCTCGTATGAAGAGCACTAAACCCTATTGATCCCCGTCGGTCAACCCACTCAAAGCATCAAGTTTGAGGGAGGCTATGCCTAGTTCTATGTTTTAAAGTTTGGAGTAAAAGGAAAGTATCTACAAATGGTAAAAAATGAATTCTAGCAAGTTTAGTTTCTATAATTTATTTTTTGATAATTCCTTATATATTATTATAATTTTTATTGCAAAATTTTTACCAGAATGTATGTGGTAGGCAATTCTATAGATATATGTATTACTATCAACTAGTTGGCCCTACATGCTAAACCTAGCCATTTCCTTGTGAACTTATTCATAATCGAAGATTACATGAGTTTTTATAAGTCATAAGGGAATGCTCACTATTAAGTCTTAACGTATGGTGTAATCTCTACTTGATCACTAAATTCATATTAGTTAAGATATATTTCAGGTTTCTTGCCAACATATTTACTATTAATGTTGTTGCCTTTATTGATTTACTATGAATTGAAGATTCACTCATTGCATCATATTTTAAAATTCAAATTATAAGTATATGTAACATTTTAAAAGAAAATTAAGTTTTCTTTTAGTTAGATTATTTGCATTTTCATTGCATGCATTGTACCATCAAACTTTGTTGGCTTAGATCAAATAAAAATTTGGCTAGAAGGGTAGAAGAAATTACCCTAAATAATGAGAAAACTTTTAATAGGTTATAATATATGATCTTAAATTTACCCACCCAAATTCAAAATATGACCATTAGAATGGAAAACACACCTTTAGATACACAATTTGTTAACACTATTAGAGGCAACCTTTATGAAGAATTTGTAAAAATCTCAGAAATGACTATCCATTTAAGGGGCATCATTTTAGGAACCATTATAAGGGTGATCACCTTAGGCATCACAAACTCTTGAATGAACTAACAATAACAAAGAAGGTTAAGGTAGAAGGCCAATCTATAATGGAGTTTATAATCTAAATAAATTTCTGGGTTGGCTTACTTAAATGGATAAGTTTTGATTGGCACCAAATGAATAACTATTAAAGAATCATATTTACAAAAATGAAACTCCTAAGATATGCTAAAATCTATTAGAGCAATTTTTTAGTTAAAGAAGGGGGATTGGGTAGGATATTCTTTTTATGGTTGGAGATGAAGGAGATACTTACTAAGTATTGCCCTAGGAGTGATGAAATAAATTTCATGATCAATTGATGACCTTAAGATAATGGAATATGCAGGTGGTTAATTAAAGGAATACTTTTGAGGATTTTGTTGCTAGGAACAATTGCCTTAGGATTGGTAATTAATCAATCAATTTTTTCTTAATCTTAAAGGAGATGATAAAAATAAAGTAGAACTTCAAGATTCTTAGACATTAGAGGATGTCTTTCACCATCCTTACTTTTGAAAAACATAAGAAAGTTGTATTTGCTTATAGAACCAAGGGTTAAAACTCTACTTATTAGACTTCAACATATCAGATATAGAGGTCTACTACTAAGACTTAACCCTTCATCATCGAGTGTTCAAGACTCGTAAGATTGTCATTAAGTCTCATCAATGAATATGAAGGATATAGTTTATCTTAAGTGACATAAGAAGGGCACATGCAAAACTAATATAAGGCCAAAATAATACTTTTAAATGAGGCTGATGAGGAAGAAGAGGATGTTGAGACAAAGGAGATTTATAATGTTACTGCATTGTTAGATGATGATATAAAGCATATCATAGAGGACAACATGAGAGTTATAAGATATATGATTATATATAGAGACGAGGATTGAGCGAAGAAGAATACTTTTACCGTGTACATTATATGTGAGGATAAAAAACAATATCAACATGCTAGCAAGAACAAATTTAAAATACAAAAAACCTATCTTTAGTCATTCCATGTAAGTTAGATAAATCACACTTCATTATCTTATATCTAGATGCCTAGCACCCATCATTAAGTTGAATAGTTATGAGGATTATATATGGTATGGTGTCGCACCTATGGACATATCATATATTCTACTAGATAGGCCTTGACTTCATAATTTGAATGTTGTACAATATAGTTGAGCGAACATAAATGTAATCAACCATATTGATAAATCATAAAATTATTCCTTGTATGGCTAACGGCAAGTAGCCACTTACCATTCCTCACAAACCCCACCCCATTTTGAGATTCAACCAAAACCAAGTGAGAAGAAAAATGTGAAGCTTTAATTGATACTTATCTCAATCCTATTACCAGGGAGAATATTTCAAACTTCATTCCTGAGACATTTATATCACTCGATCTCAGAGTTAAATAATTGAGGTTGAAATGTTTATTAAGAGATTTTTCTAATTTTACTTCTTTCTATATCATACAAATGAGAGATTACCTTTGCTTCAAATAAGCACCACATACTTCGTTGTGGTATCACACATTTGCGTTTCTTGAATATTATAAGGTCTCTTTAGATAAAGTTGAATCAGGAAGAGTTATACTATCTTGAAATCCACACATTCTTACTTTGATTGCTGTGTGCATGTGCAAATATAAAATTATGAGGTATTAGCTCACCATTTGACTTCATTAATCTAAAGTCTAAATGTTCTATCCATTATTTATTTATTTATTTAGTGGAATGCTGAGTGCAAATCACATATGTAATTGATCGTTTAGAAAAAAACACCTTCGAGGATGCGCTCCGCCGTCTTTGGATGAGATGGGTGGGAGTATGTTTTTCACGGCATTGATATATATATTTAACTAGATTTCTCCTAACATCACGTTATTTAGATCCGGGTTCTACTTCTTATGGACACAAATCTTCATAATTGATTATCCCTCTTATCACAACAAGAGAGCACTCTCAATTAAGGTTAGAAACAGGCATATCTATCTGATATGCATTGGTGTCTTAGAGGAATAGTGTGGTTTAGATGACTGTCTAAAAGGAAATAGGAGTGTACTCTCGAGCAAGATCTTATGGTTCCATCTGCTCGGGATTATTTTATTCCAGCTTACCAACATCAGAGGGGCATAAGCCATAATGTCTAGGGAATCTGATTAGCAGTCATGCCTCATGATTATCCAGTAGACTTAAAATTTTAGTAATGCGTGTTGGTGTTCACATGGTGAACTAATAGGAAGTTGGGCTTATATTCCTTTGGAATGTTAAAATTAGGGTTGCCCATATGATGGACTGATATGAATTTGTTCGCATGGAAAACGAATTGTGGGGTTTAATAGATAGAAGACTGGACTTACATATCTTTTTGAATGCCATAATTATGGTTGTCCATATGGTGGACGGTTATAAATTTGTTTATGTGACGAATAAATTATGAGGTGTTTGTATGATGAACAGATAGAAGATTGAACTTATCTTTTTGAATGTCATAATTAGAGTTGAAGTCTTATTATTATTATAATTATATTTTTTATTTAAAAGGCTGTAGAATATCGCCTAGAACAGCTGTTTAGGTGACGCGATATATGACAGGTGTACATGTGAGCTGTGAGGCCTAACGCCACAACGCTATATGGGTAGTGCCATAATGCCGAAATCATTGGTCTTTTGACTGTTTGAATAGCGCCGCATGCCGCATTGTAGTGCCGCGACGCCAATCAAGATTCTGACAGGTGTATAGTCGATTAAAGGGGAAGCGACAATCTCATTCTAATTGGCGCCACGATGTTGGGTCATAGCGGCACGACATTGTAACGCTTTTTGTACGCGTCAGTTACAAGATTTATAATTAAATTTATTTATTTTGACTGACAAGAAGCTGATGGGATGGTCGACCAACGCCTCGGCGCCGCGGGCACTAGTTCTATATTTTGAAACCCGAGAGGCCAGCGCCTCGGTGCCATGTTTGGGCGCCGCGACGCTGGGTTTGATTTATAAGTAGGACCCAGGGCTATTAAAAATTTTCATTCAACGGTCTGTCTCCTTATAGATTTCCTTTCTCTCTCTCAATTTTATTCTTCTCTCAAGTTTATATTTTCATCATACCTCTCAGAAGGGTAGTGAGCAGGAAAAAGGTATCCAACGATGCTAACTGATTCGTCAGCGTTGATGCCGAAGAGCGGTATCAACATGCCCTCATCCACAAACACTTGATTCCGGAGAGGAGCTTCCAGGATCCCGGTGGCAGTGTTGAAGGGGTGATCATAGGACGAGGCTGGGTCAAGCTAGCCTACAATAGCTTCGTGTATCCGGGTGCGTGAGTTCTTCACGAACGCACAGGAGAGCCAGGACAATAAAATATATGTTCGGGGGAAACTAGTAAGTTATGATAGTAGTGTTATAAATGCATATTATAATCTCCAAGATATTGAGTATGATCAATATTTTGCTTATTATAACAATCATCTTGATTTTGACGAGATCCTCCATTTTCTTTTTGTAGGAAATGCAAATGTGCAATGAAAATAGCAGGAGGAAAGAGTTATCAACTTTCTTACTGCCGGCATGACAACCGCATCTAAGGCTTGGTATTATTTCATTTCCGCCAAGCTTATGCCCATTAGTAACATTAGCAAAGTTACTAAAGATATGACTGTTTTAAATTTTGCTATCCATAGGGGATTTACGATCGATATTGGGAAGATTATTTATAATTTTATTTATAATATGTTGAAGGGGAGTACTACTGTCGGGTACGGTCACCTTTCTTTGATTTATGATTTATGCGTCACAGCGTGAGCGATAGGGGGGCCTGATGAAGAAATTCTCATTCAGAAGCCTATTCTAACAAAGAGGGTAATTGAGGGATTTAGGTTGAGGTTCGAAGTGGGGGAGAGTTCTTGTACCCCATAGCCTCGACCCCAATCTTTCCGGCAAAGTCCAATGAATTGATAATTAGGTCACAGATTTAAGAAAAAAGATAGACAAGAGTAGTCACAGGTAGGAGATTATGGAGCATAAGTTTGATCATCATATGGATCAACAACAGATGCAATTCTTTTATATGACCTAGTTCAACACTGCATTGATCAACATGTTCCAAAGTTGCAATCTGATCCAAATCTCTCCTTCCCTCGGGCCTCGACGCTTTATGTAATTGCCCCTGTGTATCAGAGGAAGAACAAGAGGAAGAAGAGGGTGATGAGTATGATTATTAATTTTCTCCATTTTTTGTAGTTTTTTTTATTGTAATTTGTAATTTTGTTTGAATTTAGAAATAAAATTTTTCTTTTTATTAATTTGTATTGTATGTTTGTATGTGATTAGTTTTGTTGATTTATCACTCTAGGATTTAAATAAAAAATATTCGAGCACATTTATAAAAAAATGAAATTTGAGTGATAGCGCCTTGACGCTGTGAACTAGCATCTCGGTGTTAATAAAAAATCCGAGAGCTTGGCGCTGACCCTATGGCACCACAGAGCTGTGGTGATATTATGCCCCTTAGCAGAAAATTTTTCTAAGTCCTTTTTACTTGTGTTAGGGAGATATATCGTCGAGGCGTTAGTCCTATGGTGCTACAGCGCCGAGGGATATTATGCATTTTTATCCGAAAATTTTTTAGTCATATTTCCTGCACTAAGTAAGCATGTCGCCATAGCGCTGATGCTATGGCGTTGCGGCGTTGGGGTGATTTCGGTAAGGCGCCGAAGCGCTAGTTCTTGGGCACTGTCGCGTTGCCCTTTATATTAAAAATACCCAAGAGTACAGTGTTGCGGTGCTGAATATCAGTGCTAAGACGCTGTGAGTTAGAAATTGAGTTTTTTTATGAGATTTTAGAAAATATTTTTTAGAGATTTTGGCAGCATTTTATCTTAGTAGTGCTAAATTTCAAAATCATAGTACGAAGAATGCTTCTCCCTTGTTGTGGATCTAAGATCGATGGAGGGGAAGGTTTTTCATCACACGCTGGAATGAAGTTGAATGCAAGAGGTCTTCAAATCTCCGAAATTCTAATTTTTTTTTCTTTTCCTCACCGGATCTAAAGATCAACGGTGATATTATAATTTAAACATTCTTTTTCAAAGATAAAATGACAAAAATCTTTTACCTGAAGAGAATAGAGGATCTCGGAGCAAAGGAAGATCGCCAGGAGCGCGAGTGTAATCCGGGAGTACAGTGAGAGTAGGAGTGGTCAGAGAGAGAGAGAGAGAGAGAGAGAGAGAGAGAAAGAAGTGGATTGAACAATTCTATTTATAGCAGTGTTCCTTGTAACTTTTCCCTCTCGGTGTAGCGCCTCGAAGCCAAGATCACAGTGCGTATGCGTAGTTTTGATAGCTGGCCCTAAACAATTATCCTTCTGGAAGGTTAGGGCAGCACCTCTGCTCCATAAACACAACGTTGCACTGTAGCCATATATATATATATATATATATATATATATATATATATATATATATATATATATATATATATATATATATATTAACTAAATTAGCTCACACAGTTGCGCCTACAACTTTCTATAATTCTAAAGGCTAATTTTGTGGATTGTTGCATGAATTAAGCGTAGGCATGAGCCAGCTCAACTCATACAAAGTACTTAGTTTAATTTAACTTTGTAACATAGTTGTTTAACAACCACTGTACCCTTTATCAGTCAAATAGGAGTGTTAAATTGGATAGGGTTGGTTCTCATCTGACTGAGCCAATGCATCATGGTCTTTGAACTCGAACAAGTTTAAAACCTTCTCAAGTGCTGGAGCTTGAAAACCTTTAATCAAACAAGCATAAGCTTATATCATCCATTAAACCTTTTATGCCTATAATATTGTATTGGCATTTGGGCATGCTGAAGTAACAACTAACGTTAACTAACGCTGCTAACTCATATTCTTTGTCTCATGCTTGATGGTTTGAATCAGATCAGATTTATGATAGCACAATTTAGGACATATTTTATTGTGTTTTGTTTATATTTTTATTTGTTTTGCCTTTTTTTCAGATATTTTTGTTTTTATTAGAAATAGAATAATGTTTGATATATATATATTTGTTTCTTCTTTTCATAATTGATGTTTTAGAGTCAAGTGAATACATCTCATCATGTGGTGTGTCCACATTTTTTTGAAAATAATAGTCTTTTTTAATAAAAAAAAATAAGACTGCTAATTAAATATGTTTCCAAATTTAAATAGTTTTTAGCAAATAGAAAACAAAAAACACAACCAAGCATGCCTTAAATAAAAAATAGAGAAAATAAATATAAAAAAAAAAAAAAAAAAGTAAAAAAAAAAAAAAAATCCCAAATGCGCCTATGTAATTTAAGGGTATGTTTGGAGTGATGAAGTGTTTTTAAGAGGTTGTTTGGGATCAATTTTGTAGTGTTTTTTATTTTTGTTTTCATGCTATTTTTAAAAATATGTTTTTAAAGTATCTTTTTTTTCAAAAATAAATAATATTATATTTAAAAATATTTAAAATAGTTTAGATGTTTTGAGTGTTTTTAAAAATGAATTTTATACAATGAAAGAATGAATCATAAAATAATTTTAAAAGAAATTAAAGATCATTAACATGTCAAAATTTAGATTATTTGATTTAAATAAGCTTATATCTATGTGAGGGAAATGAGGATATAATTTACTAATAAATAGTCATAATCATTGTATAATGATGCTTTACACCATCCAACTAATCATTTAGTCAACTTAAGAGCTTATTGATAGAGTTTACTCTAGTGTAAAAATAATTAATTTTTTTATTAAATTTTGAATATTTTTGTAGATTTTCATATTTTGAGGATATAATGGCCATAATCATAATATAATAGTACATATCATTTGACTTTTATGAATGTATCTAAATAGGCTTATGCTAAATAAATACACATATATGATTATTTTATTTGAATGGAATATACAAGTAGATGTGTACTCAATTAAATATTATTCATTCTATCATTTATTTAGGCATTACTCTTTTATTTATCATTAAAATATTTACATTTTTATGTCATCATAAAAGTAATATAATTATCTACAACTTATTCGTTTCCTTGTTTTATTGGATTCAAAGCTATAATTTTATTCACCATAGCCAAGAAGCTCAAAGCAATATAGTTGTAATGTGTGAAATTAATTTTTTAGCCTTTTATTTATAAGATTTTGAGTGCTATAGAGAAAGCTTCACCTTGATTTATAGATATAATCTCAAGCTAAATTGGAATTTAAAATAAACCCATCAAATTTATAAAAATCATAACTTATTTAAAATCAAATCAATCTAAGTTTTGACATTTTTCTAAATATTTAAATTATTTTTTATTTTTTATATTTAAATTATTTTCTATATTTTATTAGTAAATTAATGGTTTAATTGAATATATAATATTGCTAAACAATTATGAATAAATTAATATAGTATTATAATTCTATTTTAAGCTTAATATCATACATCCTTTAAATGGTTGAGCCATATTCAACTATTTGAAATTTCATAACCTTTATTTGAGACAAATTTAGATGAAGCATTAAGTCATATATTACCCAAAGTATTATCACTTAAGAAGGTCAAATTTATTAAGGTAATTTAGTTGATAATGCTTTAGATCAAACAAATCGATATTAAATCCATCCAAATTCAAGTTAATATATCATAATTAAGTCAAATATGTTCTACTTAAGCATCAAAGTAATGTATGATATGTCTATCATTCTAAGTACCTAAAACATATATAAGATCAACTTTTTTAAATGCTATTTTTTAAAATAAAACTATTTCAAAACTAATTTATACTTACATATCTTTTAGTTATTAAAATATTTTAAAATGTAAAAAGTATTTTAAAATATATTAAATTATACTATGAAAAAATGTTGTAAGAAAAATTAAAATTTTTTTTCTTAGGGGTTATTTGGGGTTAATTTTGTTGTGTTTTTAATTTTTGTTTATTTGTTATTTTTTAAAAAATATATTTGTTTGTTGTGTTTTTTTTAATGTGTATTTATTTTTTATTTTCAAAAATAACTAATATTATTTTTTAAAAATATTCAAAATAGTTTTTAGATGTTTTAAATATTTTTTTAAAATAATATTAAAAAAATAAAATAAAATAAAAATTAAAAATTAAAAATATAAAATAAAAATGATCCCAAACAGCTCCTTATATAATTGTAGTGGAATCCTAATTGTTCTAACAACACACATTAGAAATGATTTTTGAAGAACAAATAGTCGCCTGAAAAATATTTTGTATGAATTTCTGCTAGCTTGTCCACCGGAAATTGATGACTAACTACAACAGAGAAGACGTTGAACATGAGCATAGTAGTGGAGTTATATCGATGAAGACTGACAATTTTTTTGTTAAGTATGCATCTATTTTTTATTTTTTTAGATTCTATGGCTCAAAAATAATAAGTGTGATAAATGGGTTAATGATTTATTATGCATTTTTCTAAAGAAAAAATTATGCAATATAATAATTACTAGCTGTCATTTTGTAAGGTGAGAAAAAGGCTTGTTGTAAGGGATCAAATCAACAACAACAAAATTTTATCCCACTATAAACATATATAAATCATTCTTCCCATTGTGTCTTATTATGTGTCAAATTCTCATTTAATTCATATACTAAGTCAATTTTATACATCTTAACCAAGTCTTTTAGGTCTAACTTTAATCTATCTATCATTTTTAAACCATCTAAGGCGACTCTAATCTTATCCCAATCGGAGCTACTCCAACCTTTTTTTGAACATACTCATTTTGTATTTTATCTCTAAGAGTAAAGCCACTCATCCACTTGAGCATACTCATCCTCATCTAAGACATCAAATCATCTACATATAAACTAAAATAAGTATTTCATTGTTCAACAATAAAATTTAGTTATGTGCAATTATAACGCTTCCATGCGTTTGTATTTAATAGATTACTAAAAATATGTAGCTTGGTAATTCTATTATGAAGGAATCTCATATGCCCAACAAAACTTATTGACATAAAAAGTATTTATAGAAATAAAATGGGAGGTAAATAAATTTTTTTTTCTGGAATATGTATTTTTCTACTTTATTTTTTGTTTTGTTGTTTAAACATGGGTGCTCAATAGTATTTGCATTCATTATGTGATCATGATCCTTGTAGTATAGCATATAACTATAATGCAATAATTTAATTTTTATGCACTCAAGGTTAATTTATCAATTTTGGGTATGATATAAGTTAGCCAAAATTAAATTATTTGGTTGATTTATTTCTTCTAGCAATCTAATAAATTGATTGAAGTGATCATGCGACATATTAAGATCTATTTTTATTATTTTGATGCTCAAATGCCTCACTATTATTGATAATGTAGAGTGACTAGAATATTTATAACACAATAATTATTGAGTTGCACTTAATAAATTATATATATTTTTTAGTTTCATTACTAAGAGTCCACTTAATAGTTTTATGAAATTATAGGTTAGTGTTAACCTCACCACTGAGGTTTACATTCTCTCTTCCTTATCACTTAAATTCTTATCTTAGCAGTAGGGCTTCCTCAATTTGAGCTTTAGGATACTCATATTGACTAAGAGGATACCAAATTAAATCACATTAAAGCAAAAACTAAATCAAATAAAATCAAACATTATAGTTTAAGCATATTAAGCTGGTGGGACCACTTGGCCTAATATAGCCCAAATAAATAGGCTAAATGGGACTTAGGCATCCCCAATCTAAAATAAAATCAAACCAAACCAATTGAATTTTATATTAAACCTAATCCAATTGAGCTAAGATTTAACACAAAGTGATCTCTAATTGTTGTGCTTGAACCATTTAAACCAATTGAGTCTATCTAGGTCATTTAAGTCACCTTGGTTCAAACTCAAAATAAATTAAATTAAAATTAATACAAACCAATCAACCCCAAATTTCCTAAATCATTGTGGTGTTTTAATTTCTAGTCATAGGAACACTACACATATCTTAAGGGGTACTTATTGAAGTAATCGAGTGTGATATTGAGGTATGATGTACTACCTCAGAAGATAGAGACATCACCCTACAATGGACTTAATTACCTAATAATGACTCATAAGGCAGATGAGTCTTCATATATACTAGAGATCTTTCCCCAACTTTATAGATAAAGTAGAGCGGGGTTTATTTGAAGTCAGGTTCTTTAGTTCTCTATAGAGGCAAACCCCCATAGTTAATCACATCTTAGGAAATGAAAGTTTTCTAAGAACACTCTCAATTAAAATAGTTAATAAATATCTCCAAAGATTCCAATGTTAGACTATCAAATAATTGATTATTATTAGAAGTAAAATGGGAAGAGTTCAAATAGGAAGACTTATTTATGGATTCCACAGGAAGATAAGTAGGGAGCATCCAATGATATTAGAAGCCTAGAATGCTTCCAATCTATCCTATGATGAGGCTTTATTTTTTGAAGAGGAAATTTATTTTTGTTTAAGTTGAAATTTTATTAGAGTGCTAGACTTATAACCCAACAACACAAGATTGTGGAGATGCATAACAAGTGAGGACTTATACTAATTGTAAAAGAGAAACAAGCTGCCTCAGAACATAAGTCTAAAATGCTTTAGCACAAGCTGACAACATGACCTAAGTCTAATCGAGGAGAAAGGGATATAATGGTTCACCTCCACAGGAGAGAATGAACACATCCCAACTCTTCTAGACTTACAACTGCCTAGAATGGCTGTCAGCTAACACCTCCTATGCTTTAGAACCATGTAGGCCAATCTTATATAGATTCATAATTGTTAGGTTGCTATTTAATTAAAAGGAAGCTAGAATCCTAAGCCCACTCCCTAAGATATTAGATAATGTTTGGTATGCGAACATAACTTAAACTAATGTTAAAAATTTATAAAATTTTGGATCATTTTAACACACTTATTTTGATCAAGGCTTAAGATAATTATACTTACATGCATGATGAAGTTCAGTTGTGGGCTAAATCAGCTAGAAGAGGTGTTCTCCATTACAAGGGATAGCTCTCAATGGCCAAGCTTATCCCTTATCATGCAAAAGCAGAGATCCTCAATATTTAAGAATGGAACAATATGACATGCATGTTGTTATAGCATACAATCATTAAGCTAAGGGGTTTCTAAATCTTTTATTATCTTTTTTATATACCTGGGCTTTAGAGTGAGGTTATGAGTTGCATTAGAATTTAGTTATGAGTTATTTAGTAAGGATAGAAAATTTGACTTTATCCTAAAGAGCTACCACATTCAGCCATACATTAAACATACACACTTTTAAGAAACCTATGAAAACATGCCATTTCTATTCAATAATTAAACATAATAATCAAACATTTAGATTTCAAATAATAAAAAATGTCTGGTCTGCACATTGTACACTAAAAGAAAATAAATTGATAGTGCTCTACTTATACAACGCAGATTACAATTAAGCTTACAAGTGAAGTAAACACTATGAGAATCTTCAATTCTTGTTCTTCTTTCTTTCTTTGGATTAGATTGCTCTAAGTTTCACAGGGTCTCTTAAGTCTTTGCCTTCTATCCACTACTCATCCTAAACCTCTCATAGCACTAATCCTAATCATATTACAAAAATTACATCTTTATGAAAAATAAATTTAACTACACTTGTAAAATGGACGTTAGCTTAAATAAATATACAAACCAAGCAATTATATTTCACATATTTGTACTTAGCACCCGCACTTGGGTAACCAAGCCTTCATGTCCTAATTAGATTATTCTTAGGGACATAAATAGCACCTACAAGTAAGAGCATTTATATTCATTTACTATTATAGCGGCCCCTTAAGTATAATCCTTTGCATAAAATATTATTAGGCTAATAATGACCTAACATCTAATCTACACACAAACAATCCTAACATCTAGTCTAAAATATTACATCACATAATAAAATATAGCACCACCACATACACCAGTTTAACATAATACAAGGATCAGTGATTTAACATTCAAAAGTGTGTGCTAAAGTTTAGTGTGGTATGCCTTGATTGAGCTTTAGGATTAGGATTCTTTAAAGTTTAGGATTGTTTAAATTACCCATTGAGGATGATTTCACTTTAAGTCTGTTAGTAGCTTGATTAAGTTTTAACTTATGCATTTTTATTTTGTTCACTTCTCATTTAGGATTTAATCATTATGAAGTGAAGAAAGATCTTGACTCTTTCATCCATAACCTAAGTTGATTTTCTATTATTACTATTTCTTTAATTTCTTAATGGATCATTCATGAATTTATTTTAGCCTAAGTTTAGATTAGCCTTAATGAATCTTATCAAAACATAAAAGGCATCTTAAGACCAATGAAATTGAGTCACCATATCATGAATAATACTTCACTACTTCCTTTTATTATCAATAACATCCCAAATCTTTCTTTTTTTAATTTCTTGAATATTTGATTGAATACATATATACATGCAATATACTTATATTATTATACACTAAAAGAATGTTGATGTATGATTTTAATAGAAAGTGGGATTTCATCTCATATTTAAGTTTATAACATGTATAAGAATTTAAGCAAGTACATGTCATTGTTAAACTAGGAAGTGAGATTATCTAAGACCTCCTTGGGGTACTTAAAACCTCATGTTCTAGGATGTCAGACTATATACTTGAGAATTCAAATATATATATATATATATATATAAACATGGAATTAAAAATTATGAAAAGGTTGTATATGAATATCTTTTACTTATGTAAAACTTAATGACAAAAAGAAAATGGTTTTACTTTATGTTCTAATGTATACAAACACATAAATGAAATTAAGCAAGTTCGTGCCATTCTAAACCAGGGAAGTGAGATTATCTAAGACCTTCATGGGGCTATTTAAAGTCTCATATTCTGGGATGTCCAGACTATATACTTCTCAATTCAAATACATAAATGCATAAATATGAACATAAGAATAAAACCATCATTTGCCATCTTTTTATTACAAGCAAATGAACATTTCGTTTTCCCATAATTAATTATTTATAATAAGCATTGTTTTAAGATTCATAATTAACATATAGTTTCAAAATAGTTTGAGATTTACTAATGATAATAGCCATATATGATATTATTTGTCTAACTCATGCAATTTAAATGCAATCATATTATTTTAACTTTAAAATATGAATATATGAAGCACATGATAAGCACATTTATGATAACTTGAAAGGATGTAATCAAGCATCATCACATCACATACTTGATTTCATTAGAACTTAAGGACAATCAAGTTAGAAAAATATCCCTTAAATCTAATCAAAGTTTCTTTAATGTTTGACTTTAATATTCAAGTTGTTAAAAACCTAAAGAGGAGAAACAATGCTTAGAATTCACTCCATCTCATGTTGGTTATTTAAGATGTTAAAGGAAGGAAATTAGATGTATTTTATGGATTAATTAAGTTCGATATTAATTATATCAACTTAACCACCCTTCCCAAGCTTCTTTAATTTAATTAATTACCTAAACATGAGCCTTCAAAGATATGCTTTAGAAAATTAAAATTTGTAATACACCTTAAGGGATCTAATGCAATTAGGCTCATGCTTAAGAATTAATTAAATTAAAGAAAGAAAAGATTTAAGATAAGTAATTTTATGATTTTTCCATACCAATAGGAAGATCATAATTTCTTTAATGACTTTATGTTATTGAACACATAAAGAGATTAATGGGTTGCACTTGAGTTACTTAAATTGATTTCATTCACATTTCATTATTAATTTTTCCTAATTTACTCTTAATTATTAAGCAAATAAATTAAATTCTTTAAGGAATACATTTGGAAATAATTAGAGAGGTGGTCCTGATTAATTCTTATGTTACCCCACTATTTTCATTAATTAATTAACCTTAATTACTCAATTTATTGTTCATTAATTTTAATAATTATTAAATCATTTAAAGAGAGTAATTAGTATTGAAAATTTGGAATTTCCTAAATCACATGGTAAATAATTCCAAGAAAAATATGGGTGGTAGAGGATATCCCATGAAATCAACATGCCAAATTTGAAATTAATTAGCCAAGTAGTTTGATCTTAATTAAAGTAATTGTCCTAAGCTTCAAACTTTAAGTAAGCACTATTCATTAAATATTAATTAGGAATTTTATTTTTATTAAATTCTCCTACATCTATTTTTTTCAAAATGGGTTTATTGCATTTTTTTTGAATTTTTCTACAATTAATTATGATTTTTTGAAGTTCTGGTTATTTAATTACATTTTAAAACATAATTAAGTCATTTTAAACCGTCGGTTCCACGTGGACGTTAACGTGACAACGCTTTCCATGTGGTACCGCAGTATTGGTTATTTAAAATATTCAACATGATTTCTAACTCAGCGGCGACGGACGCGATTTCATTTCAGCCATCTGATCTCGGATCTATCGGTCAAGATTAATCCCGTGATTATGAAGGGATTAAATCGTGATTTCTAGCATGATTAATAACAACCATCCATTCTAATCATATGGAACGGAAGGCCAGAGCATGTCCGTTAGTCTTGGGAACCGTCATCCACCTTCTCTATCGATTCGAGCTCACCAAAGCTCGTTTGGAAATCGAATCCAAAACAATTAGAAAAGATATCTAAGAAGATCATGCTATGGAAATCGTATGAAATCACATTTCGTTTTGAAAAAGATTAACACATAATGGCCAAATCTACGGTTTCCATATTTTTACCTCACTGGAGCTAGAGACTAGCTATTCGTCGAAAGAGGTAGCTTTGTCTTGAAGAGATGAAGTCATATTGAGAAGATCTTGAGCTACCTCCCCATTGATTGATCTGTGGACCAAGCACTGCTGCAAAACTCGCCATAGTTGCTCAAGGGATGCCTTCTGGTGGTCAAATCAATTGGGAATCAATTCATTTTCATTCACAGTGTGGTGAAGGTGTTGAGAAAGTTAATTTAGTTTTGGTGAAGATTTGGTGAGGTTGGACGGACGAAGCTCTCAGGTGTGGGTGGATCTTAGTCTCGTCGGTGATGGGGTGCACGAGAAGCTCAAGGGAAAGTTTGGGACTGTGAATAATGCTCAGAGGAAGCTCTCTGTTAAGTTTGAATGGATGGGAAGGAGTATACTCTCCTCCCTAACTGAACCAAGGGATGAGATTGGCTCAACCTTTGGTAGTCTTCCGGTCGAAGTAGGTGGCCGGAGGTGGCAGGAGACTACTGAGGTGGATGTGTGTGAGAGGCTGAGGGAGTGTAGTGGGATGCCATGGAGTGCACACTCCTTCTTAGGTAGACTAATAATTTCCCATGAGTGAGCTCACCTCTATTGGCAACCCAACAATCTTAGGTTAAGTTGGGTGTGGTCCTTTGTCCAAGAAAGGCCAAAGATGATTGGCAAGGCATGAGGAGAACCCTTCCAAATGGGCATATTGTCCCATTTTGAGCTTAGTTCAATGGGTTTGATCCAACTGTTCACCATGGGTTGGGCCCTTGTATGGTGACCCAAGGATGAGTCATGCCAAATTTGGTTGGATTTTGCTCAATTTGATTCATGTAGGTTAAATGGGCTAAATTGGGTAGTTAATCATTTTGATCAAATTGGGTCAAAGTGGGAGTTTGGTTTAATTTAATTGGTCATTTGGAATGAGTTAGTGTAATTGGTTTGGTTCAATTTGGGTTAGATTTGGGTTTGGTTCAATTTGGGTTAGATTTGGATTTGGTTCATATGATTTAATAGATCATGTCATGACCAATTTAACAAAATTGGTCAAATTGACTATGGGTTGTCCATGTTCAATTGATCATTAGTGAGTGATTGGAAGAGTTGATTAGTGATTTGGTTCAATTTGACATTTTAGGTCAAATTAGGCTAAGTAGGTCAATTGGGTTTGTTGACCAATTTGGGTCCAATTAAAGGTTGAATCATGTCCAACATCTAATTGGTTATTGACTAGAAGAATTAGTTTCAACCAATTTGGTTTAGGATTGATTTGGTCCAATTTGGCTTTTTAGGTTTCTTTGGGTTAACTTGAGTTAAGGGGCTAAATTGGCTTAGCTAAGTCGAATTGATTATAGTGGAGTGTTCAATAGTGATCTACAATTATCAATGAATGGATTGGATAGCTTGATTTGATCCAATGAGAGTTTGATTGAAGCTTGGTCTAATTAGGTCTTTTAGGTCACTTTAGGTCACTTTAGGTTAAGTGGTTTGGCCACATCAATTTGGACTAATTGAGGTTATAGATGGTTGGAATATATTCAATGATGAATTTGAAGTTGATTGGTGACTTTGACTGCAATTGATTCGAGTTTGATTGGGTTTTGACTCATTTGGACCTTTTAGAAAAATGGGCTAACTTGGATTGCTTAAGTCTAATTTATTTAATTGGCTTGATTGCAAGTACATGCCGTTGTTAAATTATGAAAGTGGGATTATCTAAGACCACTTTGGGGCTACTTAAAGACCGTGTTCCTAGGATGTCTAGACTATATACTTGCCAATTCAAATATATATAAGTATATACATAAACATAGAAATAAAAATGAAGAAAAGTTTGTATATGAATATCTTTTACTTATGTAAAGCTTAATGACAAAAAGGGTTTTACTTTATGCTCTAATGTATACACACACATAATAAAATTAAGCAAGTACTTGCCATTCTAAACCACGGAAGTGAGATTATCTAAGATCTCCTTGGGGTTACCTAAACCTTCATATTCTTGAGATGTCTAGACTATATACTTGTCAATTCAAATACATGAATGCATAAATATGAACATAAGAATAAAACCATCATTTGCCATCTTTTTGATTGCAAGTAAATGAACATTTCATTTTTCCCATAATTAATTATTTATAATAAGCACAATTTTAAGATTCATAATTAACATGTAGTTTCAAAATAGTTTTGAGATTTACTAATGATAATAGCACACCATATGATAATATTTGTCTAACTCATGCAGTTTAAATGCATCATAGTCTTTCAATTTAAAAAAATGAATATATGAAGCATGTGACAAGCACATTTATGATAACTTGAAAGGAAGTAATTGGGCATCATCACATCACATACTTGATTTCATTAGAACTTAAGGACAATCAAGTTAGATAAATATCCTTTAAATCTAATCAAAGTTTCTTTAATGTTTGACTTTAATATTCAAGTTATTAAAAACCTAAAGAGGAGAAACAATGTTTAGAATTTACTCCATCTCAAGTTAGTTATTTAAGATGTTGAAGGAAGTAAATTAGATGTATTTTATAGATTAATTAAGTTCAATATTAATTATATCAACTTAACCACCCTTCCCAATCTTTTTTAATTTAATTAATTACCTAAACATGAGCCTTCAAAGATATGCTTTAAAAAAAATAAAATTTGCAATGCACCTAAATGGATCTAATGCAATTATGCTCAGGCTTAAGAATTAATTAAATTAAAAAAAAGAGATTTAAGATAAATACTCTATGATTTTCCCATACCAAGGAAGATCATAATTTCTTTAATGACTTTATATTATTGAACACATAAAGGGATTAATTGGTTGCACTTGAGTTACTTAAATTGATTTCATTCACATTTCATTATTAATTTTTCCTAATTCACTCTTAATTATTAAGCATATAAATTAAACCCTTTAAGGGAATGCATTTGGAAATAAATAGGAGAGGAGGTCTTAATTAATTTCTATGTTACCCCACTATTTCATTAATTAATTAATCTTAATTACTCAAATTTACTATTCATTGATTTTAATAATTGTTAAATCATTTAAAGATGGTAATTAGGATTGAAAATTTGGAATTTCTTAAACCACATGGAAAATAATCCCAAGAAAAGTATGAGAGGTAGAGGACATCACATGGAATCAACATACCAAATTTCGAATTAATTAGCCAAGTTATTTGATCTTAATTAAGATAATTAGCCTAAGCTTCAAACTTTAAGTAAGCACTATTCATTAAATATTAATTATGAATTTAATTTTTATTAAAATTTCCTCCATCTAATCTTGTGTTTTTTTGAAGTTCTAACTATTTAATTACATTTTAAAACCTAATTAAGTCACTTTAAACCGTCAACACCACGTGGACGCTAATGCGATAGTGCTTTCCATGTGGCGCCGCAGTATTGGTTATTTAAAGCATTCGATGCGACTTCTGACTCAACGATGATGAATATGATTTTGTTTTGACCATCCGATCTTGGATTGGTCAGTTTGAATTAATCCCGTGATTATGAAGAGATTAAATCGAGATTTCTAGCATGATTAATCATGCGAAATGGACTAATCATGAGAAACGGACGACCGGAGATTCGTTGTCCCGCGAGTGCCAAAAGACGGATGCCATCCACCTTCCGTTTTGATTTGAGCTCACCAGAGCTCATTTGATAGTGAAATCAAATCCAAAACAATCAGAAAAGAGATCTAAGAAGATCATACTATGGAAATCGTATGAAATCACATTTTGTTTCGAAAAAGATTAACACATAATGACCAAATCTACAATTATCAGATTTTTACTTCACCGGAGCTAGAGACCGCCGATCTGTCGACAGAGGTAGCGTCTTGAAGAGGCAAAGCTTTGTTGAGAAGATCTCAAGTTTCCTCCTTGCCGATCGATCAGTGGACCAAGCACTACCGCAAAGTTGACAAAGTTGGTCTAGGGATGCCTTCCGGTGGTGAATCGATTGAGAATTGATTCATTTTCATTCGGCGGAGTGTGTTGAAGGTGTTGAGAAAGTTAATTTGGTTTTAGTGAAGATTTGGTGGGGTTGGATCGAAGCTCTCGGATGTAGGTGGAGCTTGGTCTCATCGTGATGGGGTGCATGGGGAGCTCAAAGAAAGTTTGGGACTATGTAGAATGCTTTGAGGGAGGCCTTTGCTGAGTTTGAATGGATGGGGAGGAGTATACTCTCCTCCCAACCTAAGGATTGGCTCAGCCTTTGGTAGTCTTCTGGCCGGAGTAGGTGGCCTAAGGTGACATGGGACTATTGAGGTGGATGTGTGTGAGGAGGTGTTGACCTCACTTTTGAGATGATTCAATCTTCCCATCTTAGACTTAGGAGTCTTCTAGACACTACAGTCTTAATACTTAACAATTAAAACAATCTAAGCCTAGAGATTTAGAAGGATTAACCATAAGATTAGGTTATGCCTTAGGGATTAGGATAATCTACCTACCCTACAACCCAAATCCAATCCATGTTCACCTTCTCAAACCTAACCTCAAGTTCAATCCAAACATCTAATTAAAATCAAAATCCAAATCCAAATTCCAAAACCAAATGATTGAAGCCCATGATCAAATCAAACTTGAAATCCCTAAGTCCTTTGAATCAATTTCATGAACTTAGCCAAAATGCCATCCAAATCAAGCCAAATTCAATTGATTTTTTTTCATGGATCAATCACATCTTCAATCATCTTTACAAATATAGATTAATGTTATAATCACATGATTGAAACAAAATCAACCCAAATCAAATCCAAACTTGAAATCCTTCCTAAGTCCTTTGAATCAATTTCATGAACTTAGCCAAAATCCCATTCAAATCAAGCCAAATTCAATTGATTTTTCATGGATCAATCACATCTTTAATCATCTCTACAAATATAAATCAAATTTACAATCACATGACCAAAACTAAATCAACCCAAATCAAATCCAAATCTAAGCCCTATGACCTACCTTCATGAGCTTAGCCAAGTTTTCCTTCAAATCACTTCAAACTCAATTGGTTTTCTCATAAATCAATCACATCTTTAATCATCTTCACAAATATAAATGAAATATATATTTAAATCATCGAAAATAAATCAAACTAAATCAAAATCAAAATCTATGCCCTATGGCATACCTTCATGAGCTTAGCCAAGTTTGCCTTCAAATCACTTCAAACTTAATTGATTTTCTTATAAATCAATCATATCTTCAATCATCTTCACAAATATAAATGAAATATACATTTAAATCATCAAAACTAAATCAAACTAAATCAAAATCCAAACCTAAGCCACATGACCCAACTCCATGGACTTAGCCAAATTCCTTCATTCCAAAACCCAAATTCAATTGATTTTCTCATGAATAAATTATCCCTTCAATTATCATCTTAAATATAAATAAAATCTACAATCATCAAGCCAAACTAAATCAACCCAAGTCCCAGCCCATTTGATTTGAAATATTCAAATGAACCAAAATCATCAAACCCAAATATATATATATATATATATATATATGTATATATATATATATATCTATATATCTATATATATATATATATACATATATATATATATATATATATATATATATCTATATATATATATATATATATATAAACTCAAACTCAACCAAAATCAAGCCAACTAAACCCAATTGGTCCACTTGACCCAAAGTGACCAATTTGACCTATTTGAGTCAAGTTCTTATCCCACCCAAATTGAATTGAACCAAACCTGCCTAAACCTCCTATCATGATTGTTGATCACCCTAGGTACTTAATTATCATAAATTGAGTCAAACCAAATCAACTTGGTCCTTTGACCAAGTCAACCTTCTTAACTCATATGAACCCAAACTAGCCAAATTGCAACCTAAGCCAAATCCCTTGAAACTAATGATTCAAAATCAATATTTGAACATTACTTGACCTTCAATTGCCGAAACCCAACCCAATTAGCCTTTTTGACCCAAGTTGACCCAAATTGACCTAAAAAACTAAATTGGGTCAAATCAAAATATAAATCAAATTGATTGCAACCAATGGCTCAAGTTCATTCCAATTTGATTGTTGAACTTGACCAAAGCCATGATTGGACCCAATTGACCCAATTGACCTACTTAGCCCAAATTGACCTAAAGGGTCAGGTTGGCCTAAATTAAAACCAAATTCGAATTAATTGAAACCAAAGCCTACAATCATCTTCAATTGATAAACTAAACCCAAATCAACACCTAACCAAATTTAATTTGGCCAATTTGGTCAAATTGATTAACTTAACTCATTTGACCCAAATGAACTCAAATGAGCCAAAATCAAATCTAAGCCAAATTAAACTAAACCAATTGAACCAAAATATCCCAAATGATCATATGAACTTGACCTAACCAATTTGACCCTTTTGAAATTGAGCCAAACCTAATTAAATTAACTCCAAATCACTTGAATTTTGGGCTTACCCACTTTTGACTCATTTCAAATCTGCCAAATCAAATCCAATATCAAATGACCATGATACCCTTAGGGCAGGGTATGAGGCAAATCATCCATGTAAGTTATCATTTCCATTCTTTGGCACTCTCCTAAGGTCCACCTAGGCATTAAGGATACTGCCCAACTTGACCCAAGGGGTGGTTGGGTTGGTCATGACCCATGGGAGGTGAAATTACCTCACCTCCCCCATTGGTGCATACGGAAACACAAGGACACTCACTAATCCCTCTTGGCATCCACCTCCCAAGCTTTGGCCAACAAAACCGAGCAACCTAGGATAATTCTTTGCCATTCCCAACCACCACCGGTAGTCGGACATCCACTAAAGGCTAAACTCGATCCGACTGTCCGATCAAGAGGAGGAGGGTGTATTATCGCTCCCCCCAAATTCAATCCAAATCAAAGACACTCTCAGAAACTCCATAGAGACCATTTCAAAATCCCTGGAGCCCTCCCCGAAGCAAACCGATCTCCCCATTACCGGATTTCTTCAAGTAGAAATAAAGCATCCACCTTTCTGACCCAAATCACTCATTTCTCCACAAAACTCAAATTAACCTTGCACACACCTTCCCTAGGCCTCGTCAAGCAAGAATGAATCATCTCCCAAGCTTCCCGAGCATCGGAGGTGGGACTTTGATTAAGGTCTAGCTCCAGATCGATGGACCTTGGTCTTCCGTGCAAACAACGAGGAATCAAGGCTCGTGCTCATTAGTAGGGCTTCGTCTTCACTAGACGAAGCTTCTTCAATCAATTGCTCCGTCGGTCTTGAGCTCCGACGAGGTAATTTCTCAAAACTGAGCTTTTAGTGAAAATGGGTTGGAGTTTTTTAAATGAAATGTGCATCTCATGTGATCTTGACCGTTGGATCCCCTTCAATGTTGTGAAGGGCGGGATCCTTTTGAGCTAATAATCGGGTAAATCACGTGAGCAATGGCATGGACTCGTCTCGCTCACAAGACGGTAGATCACACACCATCCATTTTGCATGATCGGAATGGACGGTCGTGATTAGATCCATTTGTTTAATATGATTTTATCCTAATGTGTCGTGGAATTAATCGTAGCTGTCCTATCTTAGATCGAACGGCGGATGAGAAAGCGCATCAGCTGCCGCCACATAAGCATTGAGTTGGATAAGTTTTAAATAGCCAATCTCGCGACGCCATGTGGAAAGCGTGCTGCATCAGCGTGCCACATCGCACTGCGGGATTAGGTTTTGATTAGGTTTAATTAATCATTTTTAATGGCTGAAACTTCAAACAATTATAATAAATCATAGAAAAATCAGAAAAATAGAAATAAATACTCATTTTAAAGGTATTTTAGAGGAGAAGTAATTAAAAATGATTTTAACTAATTTTAAATAGTAATTAAAGCTTAATTATAGTTTAATTACAAAATTAATTAGCTTAATTACTTCTTAATTACTTGAGCAATTTATCTCAAATTTTGTGTGTTAATTTAATGGGATGACCTCTACCTCTCATGCTTTTCTTGGAATTTATTGCTCACTCAATTAGGAAAATTGACTAATTAAACCCTAATTACTCTTTCAAGCTAATTAATTATTAATTAATACCATGAATAGTAATAAATTGGTTAGTTATGTTTATTAATCATTGCTCAATAGTAAATGAGCTAAGGAATAGAGTTGGGACCTCTTTCTTAACCTATTTCTTTAAGTTCATTCCACTATTTCAGAATAACATTAATTAAGATTTAACTAATTAATTAAATCACTTGATTAATTAAATTGAAATCGCAATCATATTAAACTAAATTAATTAAATTATGGGTAGATCTTTAGGTGTTTAATAACCTAAAGAAAGTTAATGAAATTATAGTTAACTCACATTTGTGGGGAAATCATAAGATTAATTAATTAAGTTCCTTAATTTAATTAACCATTAATTGTGAGCCAATTGCATTAGGCTCTTTTTATTTCTTAAGATCATTGCTAATTTAATTCTCAATTCATGTGCATATCATGTTGGCTCATAATTACTTGGATAATTATATTAAGGTAACATAGGAAAGGGTCAATTAATGTATTTACTGCATACAATAACCTAATTAACTCATAAAATCAACCTAATTATATTTCATTAAGCCAAATTAATTAATAAACATAGGAATGTGTTAGGATCACAAACCTCTTCATCACATCCTTAAATAAAATCAAAACATAAATTTAAAATGGCATAAAGAAGCTTTGGTTTACTGTAAATGGCTTTATTTGATATGATTGTTCTTAGGAATTAGTTTGATTGAATGAAATCATGTGCTTATGTTTATTTATTCCTTTCCAATCATGTTAAGATATTGAACGTCATTTGAAATTATACATTCATCTTTTCAAAACTAATTAAATCAAATGATCTTCCTTTATGTAAGCTTGCATGTGGTAGCTTAATTAAAAATATGTGCGACTATTATCAGTAATAAATTCAAAATTATTTCTTAAAGCTTATGAATCAATTATAATACTTAGAGTGTTGATAGTTATGAATATACATTTGATTTGCATGTGTTTATAGCTTAAACATATTAAATAAAGCTCTCTGTCTTATAATTTATATATAGATTTATATGAGTTTGAACAACAATGGGTATATAATATGGACATCCTAGAAATATGAGGCTTAAGTTGCTCCAAGGAGGTCATTTAATTACCTCACTTTTCTGGTTTAACAATGTCACATACTCATTTGGTTTCATCCTTATGTATTTTGATATTATAATTTAAATAAAGCTTTAATTCATGTGCCTAAATGATTTAATTAAAGAAAATATAATCTTCGCATGATTCTTATCTTTATAGTTGTGCATACATTCATATGTATTTAAGGTATTTAAGATGCAAGTATTTTGTCTGGCTTTAAGTAACCCCAAGGAAGTCATTTTATTATTTAACAATGACATATATTTGCTTACATCTTTTACACATGTGTAGGTATGCTTAATTAAAAGATTAAGATCCCCTTTTATTACCAAACATACATGCATTCATATTCTCTTAAGTCATTAACATGTGTGATATATAAATTAGTGCTCTCTCTTCCTTACCCTTGTATAAGATTTACATAGACTTGGAATGCCAATGGGTATATAGTCTGGACATCCCAGGAATACGAGACTTTAAGCAGCCCCAAGAAGGTCATTTGATTACCTCACTTCTCTGGTTAACAATGACATGTACTTATGTGATTCTATCCTTATGTATTTTGGTATTAGAATTTGGATAGAGCTTTACTTTATATGTTTATATAATCCAACCAAAATGAAAATATAAATTCAAAACATACATATTCATCATCATTTAAGTGTGCTAAAACATATTGCATATATATATATGATAAGTATTAAATCATTTGCCTGCTATATGTGATGGAAAGGAATGACTTAGTGTAGTTCATGTGATAGTAATTCATTTGCCTACTCATGTGCGGGGCGTTAAGTCCAAATCATACATATAACTGCTTAGGATTGTATGTGTATTTAGCTAACCACTATTTTCATTAGATTTACTTTTTCTATTTTTAATGTAATTTTATTATAGGAATTATGATTAGTGCTATGGGGGGATTAGGATGAGTAGTGACTAGAGGCTTTTCTGCCTTATGCCTTTGAAGCAATCATCCATCCAATCAAAGGAGGGAAGAATGAAGGCCCCCATAGAATTTAATAAAATTATAATTATTCTTTCATATAACATATTTTATAAGGGTAGAGCTCGACTACCTATCTTTTCTCTTTTTTGGGTTTAATGCAAATCAACACTTATTCTTTTATGATAGCTTATAAAATTGATTGATTTTATGTTTAAATTGTGTATTAGGATGGCTTGCTCTTTATAGTTTCTTTATGTTTGATGTTTTAATGTGTGGTCTGGATGCAATTAAGCTCTTAGGGAAAAATTAATTTTTCTATTACAATTAATCACTCATAACCAAATTTTAAACAACTCATAACCCTAGGCATTAAATAAGATAATTGAATAATATTTAGTAACCTTTTAGATAAATGTTGGATGTCTCACATCATGCATATCATCTTAAATCACTCTTTCAAAATAAGGGCCTCTGTCTTTACACACATAGGGATTGCTTGACCCATGAGAGCAACCCCTATTGATAGAGCTTCACCCTCTCTCTTTTGATTTGGCCAATAATCTACTTCATCATGCATTTAGACATATAAAAATCCTAAAACTTTTGTCTAAAATGAAATAAAATTTGAAAAGATTTTGCATTTGTAGATTAAGTCATATGCTTATACCACTCATGCTTTAGTCTCTTAAGGAGTGAGTTAGGACTTTAGTCTCTTTCAAATTAAAAACTACCTCTATCTTTGATCCATAACCGACTACATGATTTTAAAATTATAGGAGGAGTTAGCTGGCGGCCACTTGAGGTGGTTATAAGTCCAAAAATCGAATGATTTATTCTCTCTTGTAGAGTTAAACCCTTATGTCCACACACATTTAGGTTATGCTTTAGCTCGTAGTAAAGTTCCCTAGATTTATGATCCAAGGTAGCTATTTTTTTGGGTTACAAGCATAAATTCTCACCTCTTAGGCATTCCCGTAACTTTATATTGGTGGATTATAAGCCCTAGCAATCTAATAAAATTTAACTCAAATAAATAAATCTCTTCACTTTCAAATATATAAAGCCCAATTATAAGATAGATTGGAATGCTCACTAGGCTTCCTAGTATCATGAGCATTTCCTACTTCCTCCCTTTAGATTCTAAAAAATAAGTATTCTCCTTGAACTTTCTCAATTGATTTTTCAAATATAATCAATCCTTTGATAGTAATCTTAAAATCCTTGAGATGATCATTTTCACTTTTAATGTATTTTGAATTTCTTTCCACGATGTAATTAACTATAGAGGGTTGCCTCCATAGGGAACTTAAGAACCGAGTTTAATATAAACCCTGCTTTATTCATCCATGTAAAATAGGATAAAATTCTCTGGTATATTCAAAGACCCATCATGCCTTAGGAGTTTTATTTGGTGATTAGGTCCATTGAAGGGTGATGTCTTCTTTTTGAGATAGTATATCATACCTCAATGTACCCGATCACATCAATAAGTACCCCTACGATATGCAATATATTCCAAAATAAACACCACGAGTGTGAGTGGAGTGCACACTCCTTCTTAGGTGGACTAATGGTTTCCATGGGTGAGCTCACTCTCTTGGCCAAATCCAAGTCTCAAGTTAAGTTGTTGGTTCTTTGTCCAAAAGGCCAAAGATGGTTGTTAAGGCATGAGGAGGGGGAAAACTCTTCTAAATGGAGATTTTTTTTTTTTCATTTGGAGGGTTTGACTCAATTGGTTTGGTTTAATTTGGGTTAGATTTGGATTTGGTTCATATGGTTCAATTTGGGTCAAATGGGTCAAGTTGATTAATTTAACAAAATTGGTCAAATTGACTTGAGCATGGGTTAGTTCCATGTTCAATTCATCATTAGTGAGTGATTGGAAGAGTTGATTTGAATTGATTTAGATTAGTGAGTGATTTGATTCAATTTGACCTTTTAGGTCAAATTAGGCTAAGTAAGTCAATTGGGTTGGGTTGACCAAATTAGGTCCAATTAGAGGTTGGATCTTGTCCAACATCCAATTGGTGACTGACTAGAAGAATTGGTTTCAACCAATTTAGTGTAGGATTTGATTTGATCTAAGTTGGCCTTTTAGGTCACTTCAGGTCAACTTTAGTTAAGGGGCCAAATTGGCTAAGTTAAGTCCAATTGATTGCAGTGGTGTATTCAATAGTGATATACAATTATCAATGAATGTATTGGATAGTTTGATTTGATCCAATGGGAGTTTGATTGAAGCTTGGTCTAATTAGGCCTTCTAGGTCACTTTAGGTTAAGTGGTTTGGCCAAGTCAATTTGGATTAAAGGTCATGGATGGTTGGAGTATATTTCATAATGAATTTGAAGTTGATTGGTGGCTTTGACTGCAATTGATTCGAGTTCAATTGGGTTATGACTCATTTGGAGCTTTTAGATCAAATTGGTTAACTTGGGTTACTTAAGTCTAATTTATTTAATTGACTTGATTGGAAGTGTTGGAATAGTTTGAAATTATTCATTGGATAATTAGAATAATTGGGAGAATTAAATTGAGTTTGGTTTGCTTGAATTGGTTTGAATGGAGTTATAGAATTAAAGTGGGTTAACTTGGGTTAAGATTCAAATTAATATAACTTGGGCTTGGATTAGAAATTAGATTCAATTAAAGTTAATTGATCTCAAATGAGTTTGGGTTGGTTTGGTTTCAATCAGATGAGTTTGGGTTCAAATGAATTAATGAGTATGAGTGTCGGCTTAGGCCTTAGGGTAGGTGAAACCTACTTGTTCTAAAGTAAGCTCTAGATCTAGGGTCATACTCTATAAGTCTCTAGGCTTGAGTTTAGTGTTCCCAAAGCTACTAGAATTGTCCTAGCACTAAGGAAACCAAAGTGTTTAGAAGAATCCTAGACCTAAGATGGCAGTGATCAATCCTCATTCAAAAAGTGAGGTCAACAATCATTAACTAAACCCAATTGAAGCTTGATTGAAGTCCAATTTGGCCAATTTGGTCATTGAGCCAACTCAATCCAATGTTGCCTTAAATTAACCAAAATTGCACACTTTCCAATGTTTCAGATCAATAACTAAAAAAATTTGAAGAATAGTTAGGACTTAATTTGGCTAAATGGCTCACTTAATCCAAGTTAACCTAATTGAATTCTATTAAATCTAATTCAAATTAAAATCAATCCAAATTAAATTGAACTATTCTAAAGCCTTAAAATCATTTTATAAATTTAAGTGAACACAATTCATGCTTAGTTGAAGTCTAATTTAGCCAATTGAGTCACTTTATACAAATTGACTCAATTTAACCATATTTAGTCAAATGAAAATTAAATTCAAATTGAACCAAACCAATCATTCAAACTATTTAAAATAATAAATGAACTTAAATCAACACTCCTTTTGGCAAATTACACACAAATTGACCTAAATATATCACTTTGAGCTAAATCCAACCTAACTTGGCTAGACTCTTCCTTGGGTCACTAAGAATTAAATTAAAATTAAACACTTTGAATCCAAATGCTTGGTTTGGAATCAAATTTTCAATCTAAGTCATATGGGTTTAGACTTGATCTCAAATTCATTTGAGTTTGAATTAGTCAGGAATACATTAGTCTAAGAACTTTGGTGGTGATGCCATAAATCACAAAAAGGTAGAAGAGGGAAAACTTGATAATCCATGAAAGAGAAGGCAAATATCATTTCCCCTCTTCTATATTGCTCATTCCACCTCTTAGTTTGAAGAGGATTGGATTTATGCCAATCAATTGAAGGCTACCAATAGGAAACCAAGAAGAATTTTTCCTCCTCCAAGGAGAAGCGATGAAAAGCTGAGAAGGAAGAAATAAGGAGAAAGGAAGAGCCATGGCTCAACCAAGCAAAAAAAAGGGAGGAGATGTCCTCCTCCATTCCAAATTCTCATCCAAACATGTTCACAAGGCCAAAATGGATTGAATCCACCCCTTGGTTGGCACTGCTGCCACCGGTGGCCGAAATCCGGCACCTAGAAGGCCATGAAGATGCCTCTTGGCCAATCATGGAAAGAGGGCAGGGAGGGCCAATTCCCTCGCTCTTTTCATCTCAAATAGTTCAACAAGGGTAGAAATGAAGGAGGAGACCCTTCCCCTGACTCCTCGTCGTTAGCACATTGGAAAATGAATTGAATCCGAGCCTCTTTAATGGTGAAATGCAAGGGAGGCTCTCCCACATCAAATTGAACATTCCAACACATTCTAGAGGTCGAGACAACCTCAAACGAATCACCACCCCATCCTCTCACCACCAACGAGCCAAAAAATGACCAAGGATGATGAAAAATTGATATGAGGTTGGTCTAGGGAGCATTTCGCTGAAAGTAAAGCGGCCAAATTGCATACATGCCTTCATTACATCGAGACGAAGCTAATAGAGTTGATCCCACCACCTGTGATCGCTGGAAATGAGGTACGCTCTACCACCGATCCTTTAGGTGCTCGATTTTGGTCCTTTTTGAAAGGAAATTGATCCCCAAGTGGACCAAACCACATGGATGGGTTGTAAATCGATCACTAATCTTTTGTAAATCATAATCCCTTCGAAATTCATCGGCGATTGCCAGAATTTTGGCGAAAATGATAATCAATGTCTATCTCTCACCGGTGATTTGCAGGATATAATATAATTTTTCTCATCTGATCCTTCTGTTTGGAATGGACGGCCATGATTTAGTCGGATGATCTGATTTTACCCCTTAAGAAAATCACATAATGAATTGGTTTTTATCGACGAGATTCACCGTGTGGAACCGCTGACACGATGATGGATCCTCTGGCCCACTCTCCTGGCCACATCGTGACAACACCACACACCACCACATCGGCCTGCGCTCTCAAAACAATAAATCTCCTACTAAATTAATTAAAAAATACATAAAACTTCAAAAAATCATAAGAAATTAAATTTAAATCCAAAAATTATAAACTTGGGCTCTATGGATTCACGTTGATGAGATGAATCCCTTAAAATTAAAATTCCCAAATTATTTTGGGTATTTCAGCCTTAATTTGGGTTTGAATGAAATTAATTAAGCTTTAATTAATCACAAACCATTAATCCAATTGAAATGAAACTTTGGAGAATTTGATTAAAAACACATAGGAAAAAATTTTCATGAATTATTTCAATGTAATTCATGAAATATTAAATTTCAAATCATAAACCTCAATTATAATTAAATAAATTAATATAAAATGAAATAAATCATGAAAATGAATTAAATAACCTCAAGTCAACAGAACAAACCTTAATGAACATAAAATCATCAATGAAACTCATTTAAGCTAAATAAATCACCAAATGGCTTAATTAAGTAATTAATTGAATTAAATAATTTAAATAGTTAACTAGAAATTAATTAAGTCACAATAAATCAACAAAATTTCAAAACATTATGAATGAATGCTCTTTGGAAACGTCCTTTAGAGAGGAATCAATGAAAAATGAAATCACTAAATGATTTGCATCAAATTAGGCTTAATTTAGGTTTTGATGGAATAATTAAAATATTAATTATACCCTAATTATGAATCTAATCAAGGTGAAACTTTGAAAACATGAAATTGGCATGAAACCCCACCTTCCATAAATATTTCAAACCTAATTGACCTTTATTGGGAATTGTTGAATTTTCAAATTCTTAAGTCAATATGAATCAAATAATTAACAAATGAAAATTCATGAATTCATAATTAAAACAAGAAATAATCTACATCAATATTAGAAACTTGTAGGATAGTTCTCCATCATCCTAAATCAAAGAATTTAATCATTTCCATGCTTAAGGAGTAATGGAATTAGTAAATCATGTTAAGAGTAATTAAACCTAATAAATTCATAATCAAACAAGCACTTAATGAAAGCTTCAATTTACAATAAATCTAGCCTAAGAAAGAATTTAAACATTAACCTAAATGCTTTAGGTTAGCATAGATAAAATCAAATTAAAATATTAATTATACCCTAATTATGAATCTAATCAAGGTGAAACTTTGAAAACATGAAATTGGCATGAAACCCCACCTTCCATAAATATTTCAAACCTAATTGACCTTTGGATTGGGAATTGTTGAATTTTCAAATTCTTAAGTCAATATGAATCAAATAATTAACAAATGAAAATTCATGAATTCATAAAATTATGAAACAACTTGAAATAATCTACATCAATATCAGAAACTTGTAGGATAGTTCTCCATCATCCTAAATCAAAGAATTTAATCATTTCCATGCTTAAGGAATAATGAAATTAGTAAATCATGTTAAGAGTAATTAAACCTTCAGTTAATAAATTCATAATCAAACAAGCACTTAATGAAAGCTTCAATTTACAATAAATCTAGCCTAAGAAAGAATTTAAACATTAACCTAAATGCTTTAGGTTAGCATAGATAAAATCAAATAAAATCAACTTACTTAATCCAAAACATTAATGCAAACCAAATCAAATAAAATCAAATGGAACAAATGAAATAAACTAAATCAAATGAAATAATTCAAACCAAATCAAATTGAAAATTAAACCAGGAATTAAAGAAGAATTAAATCAAATCAAAAGAATGAAATAGAAAATCAAATTCCAAAGAAAAGAATTAATCCAAAAATTCAAATTGAATTCAAACCTGAATCTTCTAAATGAAACTAAAAGGATTAATTAAGATACTTTAGGATCTTAGTTAGACCTTTGTGATGGATCTTAATCTTAGGAAGAATGTTTTATTCCACTAGGGTTGGGATATTGAATGAGTATATTCCATCCAAAAGTCATTCACACTCTTTATTCTTGAAAATCTAAACTTCACTTTAACAAAATAAAAGTGAAATGAAAATGAAAACAAATTATTAAATCATTTGAATTGAAACCATCCCCAGGTAAAATTCAAACAAATTCAAACTCCAAATTGAAACTTAAACTAAAGAGGCATAGTAGAGTCTTGCTACACATGCCTATTTTTTTTCACATAGATCATTAGTCGGACTAGACTTAGGTTGTTGATTCTTTATGATTCTATGATGTGTTGTGATGTGATGTGCTTCACATATCTTTGTGGTGTACTATTTTTGATTGCATGTCTAGGATTATTTTCTCATTAGACTGGATGATAGGACATTCTTTTTAGATCTAATATTATCATCTACAGGGGGCTATGCTAGGAAGGACTAATATCATAAATAAAATTAAAAATGTTATTTTCTTATAGGTATGCTTAAGTACTGAAGCATAGCCCATAGGTTAGGTAGACTTAGTAAGCAGCTAATGCTGAGCCTATATGTTTGTGAAATATACTTGCTATGTGCTATTTATATTTTGCTGACATTTATTTTGAAGGGCTTAGGAATTAATTTTGAATTCAATATGTAAATTCAAGCTTAGAATCATGTTAGGATCTATGGGGTCTAGGATTAACAAGGGTTGACCCTACCAGAAGATAGGTGGAGTGGTCTCCTATGAAGTAAAATGGATGTCCCTAAAGAAAGAGATGATCTTTAAAAGAAGACCCATAGATCTAGACTTGTAGTTCTAGGTCAGGCTATATAAGGGTAGAGCTTGACTGCTCTTTTAGTCTTTTTTCCACGGTGCACAGCGGTACCTGACAATATTGGCCTATTTTTATTAAATTAAAATTGGCTTGATTTATTTTGGGTGTGTAATAGAATAAACCTACTTTTCTAGATTTTTTTATGTATTCTAGATTTCTTTATGTATTGTGCTTGGACTTTTAGGCTCATAGGATAAACTAAATTTTATACCCAACGTAAATCTAAACAGCTAAAAAAAATAATTGAAACCTTAGGCAAAACTTAAAATAAATTAGAAACCAATTAGGTCTTGAAACCATGAAATGATATTGCTCCAATCCTTGAATTGGGCAACTTCTTCCATTACACATAAGAGGCATCTAACTTATGAGGATGACCATCTTCTTGGGGAAGCCTGCCTTCTATTATTGATTTGGCCCATAACTAATTAAAAATGCATACCCAAGACCTCAAATAAATCTTGAATCAAAACATTTAAATATGAAAAATATGCATTAGGTAGATACATTTCATACCCACATGATCTTTGAGATTAGGGAGTGAGTCTAGGTTCATAGATTCCTTTCCTAAAAATGCAATAGCCTAGTCATCTTGCTTTCATGAGACTTAGCATCATGAATTTAAAATGCGCTTAAGTGGTGTTAGCTGATAGCCCCTCCAAGTGGATTATAAGTCCAGAAGAGTCAGAGATAGGTTAATTCCCTTAAGTGAGAACAATGGCAGATAATTCTTAAAATAAAACTAGGTCTAGTATCTAATTTGAGTCAAAAGCACTTGTAGACCATGTTCTGAGTCATCCTTCTTGGAATAAGCCTTCAACCCTAGGCATTTTTACAATCTTATGCTGTTAGAATCTAAGTCTTAGATTTCTAAGAAAAATATTAACTCAAAATCTAAATAAAATTTAGAAATTTAAAGCCCAATGATTGGATAGTTGAAATGCCCACTAGGCATCCTAATATCAATAGGCATTTCCTACTTCTTCTCGTTTGGATTCTAAAAACAACCCTCTCCATTTTGGACCTATCCCAATTGAAATTCCAAAAATTAATCCTTTGAAAACCAACTTAGAAATCTTTAAAAATAACAACTTCTTTCTTTAATCAAGAGTATTCTTAGGAAGAGACCCTTCTTAAGATGTAATTAATTATAGGGGCTTGCCTCTATAGGGAACCATGAACCAAGTTTAAAATAAACCCTATTCTACCTTTCATGTAGTTCAAGGGAAAAATCTCTCGTACACGAAAGACCCATTAGCCTTAGGATTCTTTTATTAAATGATTGAATCCATTATAGAAAAATAAATTTATCTATCGAGATAATATGTTTATTTCTTAATGATGCATTTAATAATCTAAATAAGAAATTCCTAAACTCTATGTGGTGTCATAAATTTTTCTCACATTACCTCTAACTGAGTTTGTAGATGTGGGGAGGCAACTAGTGCACTGACTATATAGTACTCATCTTTTAAGCTAGATTCTAAGTCTATGTAGATGGTGGAAAAGTCTTGAGCTGGTTGTGGAGGAGCTCAAGCTGGGTGTGTGTATATTGATCTTCCTCCTCTCCTTCCTTCTCTGAGCCTGCCTCTTCCTTGTACCATGAGAGGTCAAGACATTTCACCTACTCATTAGAAAGGAGAGGTAAGATGTGAATGGAAGGTGATGTCAAACTCTACTTCCTTCTCTAAGTTTTCTTCTTGTCCTTTTTCATATTCTCTTTCTATTTTTATTTCTTTTTTTTTTTCTCTTTTTCTTGATCTTTTTGATTGATATTATTTTGTACATCATGAGAGCATACACTTTGCCTTTTAGGGAGGTAGTAGGCTGCATCTTCATATATCTCAACCTCAAACACTGAGAATGGCTTCAAATCACCTTAAATGTAGTATTCTAAGCCATTGCCCATGAACTTAATGCACTGATGGAGTGAGGATGGTACCATATTATTCTCTTGTATCTAGGGTCTCCCTAGCAAAGTATTGAATGATGTATCAGAATCTATAATATAGAACTTTGCCTCAATCTTCAAGTCACCGATTTGTAAGCAAGAATGTGAATTGACCCATGTTCATTGAATCCTCTTAACATCATCTTATCAGAGCTAAGTATGGTCATGTCGATCCTCAAGTAGATAAGGGTTCTTAGACTTATGATGTTGATCGATGCACCTGGGTTAACAAGTACTCTGGATAATAAAAATTGTCTATGTTTACTGATAAATATAGTGGGTGGTTGTGGTTTGTAGTCCTTAAGAGTAGATCTTCATCTAAGAAGGTACTCTAGACAATATAAAATTATCTATGTTTACTTATATATATATATATATATATATATATATATATATATATATATATAGTGGGTGGTTGTAGTCCTTAAGAGTAGATCTTCATCTAAGAAGGTAACTCCTAAAACCTCTTTGAAGTAGCAAGCCTCTTCGTTTGTAGTAGAAGTAGCGGCCAGCTGAGTTAACATATCTCAAGATCCAAAAGAGCCTTGATAAAAGACTCCTTCATCTCTTTGGATAAAATGACATCATTATATATATATGCTTAGCCTTGGTAGAAACTTCCTAAGATGGACTAGGACATTATAGCCAACTTTGGGCTGATTATCCACAAACAAATCCTGTGTTGGAGCATCTTGTGGAAAGTCTATTTATTCACTGAAACTAATGGATTGTTTTCCCTTATCTTGAGGTGCCATCCTAGAAGGTCGAATTTTTTCACTATGAAGGATAATTTCTATGATCTTTTATGTGGAGGGAATCATAGTGGCATCTACCTACTCATCATAAGTGCCTAAATCTTCTCCTAATGGATCTTCAGAGTCAAATGACTCCAACTCTATCTCAGTAGGGACTCCTTGAAGATTTATGACAGGGATGTCACCATTAGAATTAAAGTCATCATATGAAAAGATTTGATCCGAATCATTTTGATTATTGAGATTTGGAGAGTTATCATTAGGATTGAGATTGTAAGAATCATTTTCACCACAAAGAGATAAAATATAAGCATAATTCTTTTTTTTTTTACTTTATTTGCCTCTGGTGGTATAAAATAAAAGTCATATAGAGAAAGCGGCATGAGTGGCTTGATGCTACCATCTGCATTCATTATGCTCCTAAAAGTAGAGGTTAGAGGAATGATAGGTGATGCTGCTACTAATGTATCCTGGGTCTGTATGGGATATTTGTGCTTAGTATTTCTCATCTCTATGTTGGCTTTCATTAATTACAAGCCTACCAGTGGTGTGGAGGTCTGAGCTGGTTCAAGTACCTATAAAGAGAGTTTTGTTACTTTAGAAATTATTTTATGAGAAATTTGAGATAAAGAAATATCCCAACCTTCTTCAGTCTTGAGAGGATCAAATGATTCCCTAGGGATTACTTTGATAGAACCAATATACTAAGTATTCTTTGGGTATCACTATGGCTCTCGATTTGTAGCTTCACTCAAGCCAATCTTTGAAGGTAATACAATCCTCTAAGACATGTCCAAGCATGCAGTTATAGGGGAAGAAATTAGGATCATCACTCTTGCCCACTTCCTCTGGCCTCTTAGATTTAGGTAGCTTGAAATTAGGCTTCTTGATGAGATTCTAGAAAATTTTCTTGATTATCACCCTTTAAATGAATAAGGATTGTTTAACTTTTCAGTAAGAGTAGGTGGAATATAGCTACCCGACTGCTAGTAAGGATACTAGTATTGTTAGGGTTGCTGTGGGCATGGAGGTGGAAGTGGTGGTGGCTGGGACTTAGGTCTCTCAGGTTGGACTCGCATGGGTTGTTTCCTTTTGTTAACTATAAAGACCATCCCATGTCTTTTCTCTAACACCTCCTATGGATTTGGCTTGCAGGACTGGTATAAAAATGATAATTGCTTAACATCTTCTTGAAGGTTGGCTTCTTTACTAATCATTTTCTCAAAAGTTCTGATGGTGAAACCTTTGAGCATGAATGCCACTTGTGTCATAGATATTCTCCCCTACTACCTTCTGTTGGACTCCTGCAAACCTCTTGATGAATAGTTGCTCTAACTTTGTAAAAGTCTTCACTGAACCATTATGCAGTTCGACATACCAATCAAATGCTACACCTACTAGCTAGTAACAAACTATCTAAACAGAAGAGCATCACTGCCTCCAACATTACAATAACTAGCTCTAAAATGGGCAATGTGTTGTCGTGGGTTCCCACTACCATCAAAAATTTTAAAGGATGGCGACACAAGCCCCTTGGGATACTACACTGCATCAAATTCTTCTGAGTAAGGTACCTTTGAAATTGAAGACTTGGGTTTGCACCAACGCCTCCTTAGCTTGTTGTCCCATCAACTATTTGATATCTTGATCATGAAGAGCTACACTTTCCATACCCTTCCTATGCAAACTGTCTGCATCCTCATCTAAAAGAATAGTGCTTTTATTTCTATCCACTCTATGCACTAGTTCAGGCTTATCTACCTCTATAGGTGTGGCTTGGGGGACTAGAGTTTGTCCTTGAAGAGATAAGACTACTGACATAAACTCTTCCAACCTTTGCTCCATACAACTAAGTTGGTCGTCATTCTATCTTAGTAGGTGCAATAACTGTCGAGTCATGTTTGGTGTCTCACTTTTCTCAACTATAACATTATGTACATTCTAGGGGTGTTGCAGTTCTCTTTATAAGGACCCTCAAGTATGAACCATATGTATCCCTATTGTATCATCTAGAAGAACATCCTCATCAACATTTAAGTCTACCATGCCACTATCTTGATCAGAGTGATCATCCCTGACTATCTCCCTTACTGCGGCACGTTAGCCCTCTAGTATGTCTTATAAAGATCAATCATCTACCCAGCTTGGGACTATTGGGACATATATTGGGTGATCACTACAAGTAACTGGATCCTCTACCTACATCAGATCCTTCTATTGAATTGCCTGTTCATCTACTGGTCTAGGTTGTATGAAAAATAGTTATTTCTCCTCTGTTCCTCCCCTCCATCAAGTGATCATAGTGGGGCCACAACTACACTCTTGGGTCACCACGTCCTCTTACTTGCTTGTAAAATAAGTGGTCGAATAAGAGAGCCTGACCTCATGCCACCAATAAGAGAAGTGAAAGGTTGGCCCTCAGGTTATAGTTTAATCACTAGAGGTGGGTATGCCTTTTCTTAGATTGCTTTTGATATTTTGCAGGGACTTCAAATGTTGTCACTTGGACGGGAGAGGGGAATCTATGGAGTGATGTAGTAGTGACCACACTGATTGTGGTTCCATAGATGCCCACCTCTCTAGGTTAGACCCAATGAGTACAATCTGGTTGGATTCACCTACACAGTTAGATTATTGTAAACTATTGCATCTATCCATTAAAGTGGAGACTACCGACTGCCTGATGAACCTCCTCCTTTAGATTCTAGTGGTGTTAACTACTACTTTGGTTTATGTGGACCTCCTTTTTCTTATCTAATCCTGCACTCTTCTCGAGATGCCTATTTTAAAACATCTCACTACTTCAAACTCAGACCATTTATGCTTCATTCCCATACATTTAAAAACTAACCTCATACCAGCATAAGGTGTTCCTCTCGTATCCCTAACCGGTGTCTCATTCTTAAATGGATGTGGGTGTGTTGCGATGATGCTCCAAATTTCTTCCTCTCCCTCAGATGTAGAGAGTGGGTGAAATCTACTTTCCCAAAGAAAGAGAGAGGTCTTATAAGAGGACCCACCCTCAGCCATCTGGGAGGTGGTGGCTACCTCCTAAGACATCCTCTCATAAAGCTTTTTTTAACTTTCTATTCTTGTTCCTCCTCTGAGTCTTGGTGAGGGGAACATGATGAGAGGAAGAACTTACCTTAAAGATAGATGAGACAATTACTAGCTCAATCTTGTCCTTCCCTTTGGAGATTGAGGCTATCTTGGGTGTTGCCTCAATCTTTGCCATTCTACTAGTGGTGGAAATAATAGATGGTAGTGGTAAAGTGGGAACCTCAATAGACTTTATTTATAGTGAGGGAAACTTTGCCTCTGATTTTAGGTCAAATTGCAAAAGAGGTTTCTTATCTGCCATCTCTTCATGATTAACTACAACAAGGGTTGGGGGCATCACATGTGACCTTAAAATTATCAAAGCCTAGTCCAATCTTAATGACAGGAGAATTAGTGAGGAAGGCTTGATCCACGACCAAATTCACACTGGTGGCAAAGGAGAAAATGAGATTATCAGATGATATAGTGCATTGATGTAAGTTGGTTGTTGTTGTAAAGGTGTCTGATTTTGTTGAGACAGAGCAACATTGATTATCTATATGAAGTTTATAGATTTAATATTCTAGACCCACACTAATTAGACAAAGCTATGATGGGTGAGGTCCAAAAGATTTGGAGTGATTCTTATTTGAGCTTCAAACCATGCCATTGAGTGGGTTTAGAAGATTTTATGAAATTTGAAGATTCATGATTCTTGTTTGTCATGCTTGGTATAAAAATTGGTTTAAAAAGATGATCAAGTATTTTGTTGCCTTTAGTGATTAATCAAAATTCTATTAAATTGCCTAGTTCAAGAATCCAATGGGAGGTTCTAGAACCTACTCATTAGCTGGTGATTAACAAGAGGTTCTAAAATAAAGGAAGGATGTTGGCAACACTTTCCTAAGGAAGAAATGGACATGACATCTAACATAATGAATGGTAGTCTAAGCCTATGAGTGGCATAAGAATACTAACAATATTTGGAGATAATGATTGACTATTATAGATGGAGAGAGGAACAATCCCCAATGGAGTCTCCAGAAAATCTATGGTGTTTAAATTCGGAGTCGTAGGGACACCACATAGATCTTAGAAAATGAAAGTTTTCTAAAAACACTCTCAATTAAAGTAGCCCATAAATGTCTCTAAAGATTTCAATGCTAGACTATCAAAGAATATGTTATTTTTAGAAATCAAATGGGAAGAGTTCAAATAAGAAGACTTATTTATGAATTTCACAGGAAGGCAAGTAGGGAGCATCCAAGATACTTGGAAGCCTAATGAATGCTCTAGTCTACCTTATAATGAGGCTTTATATTTTTGAAAAAGAGAATTTATTTTTGTCTAAGCTAAAATCTTATAAAGCACTGGGACTTATAACCCAACAACACAAGATTGTGGAGATGCCTAAAAGATAAGGACTTATACTCATATCAGAAAAGAAATAAGCTACCTCAGAACCTAAGTCTAAAATGCTTTAGCACAGGCTATAAGCATGACATAAAATCTAATCGGAGAGAATAAGATATAGTGGTTCACCTCCACAAGAGAGAGTGAACATATCTCGACTCTTCTGGACTTACAACTGCATAGAGTGGCTGCCAACTAACACTTCTTGCACTTTGAAACCATGTAGGTTGGTCTTATGTAGATGTAAGATAGTTAGGCTATAATTTAATTAGGAAGGAAGCTAGAATCCTAAACTCACTCCACAAGTGACTAGATATTGTTTGGTATGCAAACATGACTAGTCTGTTGCAAAAAATTTATAAGTTTTTGGATCATTTTGGCACATTTATTTTGGACCAACGCTTAGGATAATTATGCTTAAATGCATGATGAAGTTCAGTTATGGGCTAAATTAGCTAGAAGAGGTATTCTCTACTACAAGAGATTGCTCTCTGAGGCCAAGCTTTCCCCTATCATGCAAGAGTGGAAATTCACTATATTCAAGAATGGAGCAATATGGCATGCATGTTGTTGTAGCATACAACTATTCAGCTAAGAGGTTTCTAAATCTTTTATTAACTTGTTCATATACCTAGATTTTAGAGTGACGTTGTGAGTTGAATTAGAGTTTAGTTATGAGTTATTTAGTGATGATAGAAAATTTAATTTTATCCTAAAGAGCCTACCACGTCCACGTCACACATCAAACATACCCACTTTAAGAAACCTATATAAAGCATGCCATTTTTATTGCACAATCTAAATTTAACAATCAAACATTTAAATTTTCATAAAGAATAAAAGGCATATGTGGCCGTGTACCACCATACACCCCAAAAAAGAAAAGAAATTAGGTAGCCGAGCTCTACCCTTATACAACCCAGATTATAAGTACAACAAAAGGAAAAGCTTTGGAGGTCTTCAATTCTTCTATATCCTCACTTTTTGGATTTGAATACTCTAAGCTTAACAAGGCCTCCCAAGTCTTTGCCCTCTAGCCATTGCTCATCCTAAATCCCATAGCACTAATCCTAATCCTATTATAAAAATTATATCTTTATGAAAAATAAAATCTAACCTCACCTACAAAATAAATATTATCTAAATAAACATATAAATCAAGCAATTATATTTTACATATTCAGACTTAGTATCCTGCACTTGGGTAACAAAGTCCACCTACCCTAATTGGATTATGCTTAGGGACATAAGCAACACCTACAAGCAAAAGTATTTTATATTCATTTATTATTACAGTGGTCCCTCAAGCATAATCCAATGCATAAAATATTGTTAGGCTAATAATGACCTAACATCTAGTCTATGCACAAATAATCCTAACATCCAGTCTAAAATATTATATCACAAAATAAAATATATCACTGTTGACCTCACTTTTGGAGTGAGGATTCACCCTCCTCATCCTAGACTTAAGACCTTATAGAAACTTGGATTTCTTTAGTAATAAGACAATTCTAGTAACTAAGGGAACACTAAACCCAAGCCTAGAGACTTATAAATGCATACCCTAAGCTTAGGACACGCCTTAGGACAAATAGATCATACCTATCCTATGGCCTAAATCAAAACCCATGCTTATCAACTCATCCAAATCTATGACTCCCATAAATTAAACACAACCAAACTCAATTGAATTTTTGTCTTATATCCAAGCTCCAAGCCAAATTAACTTAGTCCCTAACCTAAGTTAATTCCACCATGATCCAATGGATCCAACCCAAAACCCATTCAAGCAAATCAAACCCAATTTGATTTCCTCAATCACTCCAATTATTCAATAGATCATTTCAAACCCTTCTAATACTTGCAGTAAAACCAATTGAACCAAATGAATCCAATCAACCCAAGTTAGCCCATTTGACCCAAAGGGTCTAAATGAGCCAAAATCTAATCAAACCTAAATCAATTGCAATCAAGGCCACCAATCAACCCTAAATCCATCATTGAACTCATCTAAATACCCAATTCAATCCAATTCAACCCAATCAACCCAATTGGTCCACTTGACCCAAAGTGGTCTAAATGACCAAATTGACTCAAACTTCAATCCAACCCAAATTGGATTGAATCAACCCATCCAATCCCTTCCATAATGATTGTTGATCATCTTGGATAGCCTAATTGCAATGAATTGAATCAAATCAAACCAATTTGACCAATTAACCCAAGTTGACCGCTCAAATTGGGCCAACTCTCATTCCAACTCCATTTGATTGAAACCAATGCCTCTAATCAATCATAAATTGATTATTGAATATGATCCAACCTTCAATTGAACCTAATTTGGCCAACCTAACCTAATTGAACCCTTTAGCCCAAATTAACCTAAAGGGTCCAATTGAACAAAATCCTTTCTAAATATAAATTAATTCAAACCAATAGCTACAATCATTCTCAAATGATCAATCAAACTTAAACTAACCCTCCACTCAAGCCAATTTGGCCAATTTGACTAAATTGGTCAACTTAGCCCATTTGGCCTAAATAAACCCATATGAGCCAAAATTAATTGAACCAATACATTGTAAATAATCAATTGAACATACTTAAACCCTTGGTTTGACCCAATTTGACCAATTGGTCAACCTAATCCAATTGAATCCAATTTGACTCATATGGGTCAAATTGATCTAAACCCAACCAAGCATGACTCATCATTGGTTCACCATGGGTATGTCCAAGTGGGTCCAACCCATGGTAAATCTGATTTGGGTCTAAACTCTTGAGCCAAGCCACACAAATGGGACAAAATCTCTATTTGGATGTGTCATCCCACTCTCCAAGCTTTGGCAGTCATCTATGGCCCTACTTAGACATGTGGACCACTAACCCAACCTAACCCAAGGTTGTTGGGTTCAGCCTTTGGCCATGAGAGGGTGACTTCACCCATGGCTCTCCATAGGTTCACTTGGAGGAGGAGGTACACCCCATGCCAGCCCATGCAACTGCCTCAACCTCTCAAGCACCTCCACCTCAGTAGTCCACTGCCACCTCTGGCCACCTTCCCCAACTGGACGACTGCCAAAGGTTGATCTAATCTTAGCCCTTGCTTCACTTGGGGAGGAGAGTATTTTCCTCCCCCAATCCATTTAAACTTCACAGAGAGCATCCTCAGAATATTCCAAGTAGTACAAGACCCTTCGCCGAATCCCTAGTGCACTCCATTGCTAGCGAGACCAACCCTCGAGCAAAATCGAGAACCTCATCCATCCAACCTCACCAAAACTCCACCAAATCCAAATTAACCCTTCTGAAACCTTCACCACACTCCGACGAGTCAAAATGAATCATTCCCTGATCGATTCGATCTCTGAAAGGCACTCCAAGACTAACTCTAATGAGTTTTATGGCAGCGCTTAGTTCACAATGGAATTGGTGGTGAGGTAGCTCGAGATCTTCTCAACAGGGCTTCGTCTCTTTAAGAAGAAATAACCTCAGGCGATGAATCACCATTCTTTAGCTCTGGGGAGATAAAAATCTGACAACCATAGATTTTTCCTTTAGGTGTTAGTATTTTTGTGAAATAAAATGTGGTTTTATACGATTTCCACCATAGGATCTTCTTAGATCTCCTCCCCACACATTTTGGAGTAGATCTCGCCATTCTATGAGCTCCGACAAGCTCGAGATCAGTGTGGAAGCCGGATGGTGGGATGAGGGATCCGCTCATTCTTAGAATGGATGACCGTGATTTCATCCGTTAGATTTCTTGATTTATTCCTTTAAACCATGGGATTAATCCTGGCCTTCCGATCCAAGATCAGATGGTGGGGATGAAATCACGTCTGTCGCCTCTAAGTTAGCTACCTCGTCGAATGTTTTAAATAACCTATCCCATGGTGCCATAGGAAAGCAACTGCTTCATCAAACACGGCATGGCATTTAGGCGATTAACATTGAAAATTCATAACTATTTGTAGAAAAATCCAAAAAAATACAAGTAAACCCATTTTGAAAAGGTTAAATAGAGGAGAATTTAATAAAAATAAAATCCCTAATGCTATGAATATGGTTATGCATATATAAGTTGCGTGTGTTGGGTTAATCTTATTATATGGCATGACTATTATCACTAATAAATCTCAAATTATTTTCAAAATTACAAAAATAATGATGAAAATCAAAATTAATGTTAGCTATGGATATTCTGTGAAATTCACATTCTCTTAATAATTTAAACATTCTCTTAATAAATTCATATTATTTTTACAATTCATGTGTATGTTTACATATGTTTGAATTTAGTAAGTATATAGTCTAGACATCCTGTGAATACGAGGCTTTAAGTAGGCCCAAGGAGGTCTTAGATTACCTCACTTCCCTGGTTTAAGAATAACATGTACTTGTTTTATTTTATTCATATGTGTACATGTATTAGAATTTGGATAGAACTTTACTTTATATAAATAAATAATTTGCTAATATACAATATTTACATGATTTTTATTCTTATGTATATGTATATGTTTATGTGTATTGAAGTTAGCAAGTATATAGTTTGGACATCCCGGGAATACGAAGCTTTAGGTAGCCCCAATGAGGTCTTAGATTACCTTACTTTCCTAGTTTAACAATGGCACATACTTGCTTAATATTTAACACTTGTATATGTATGCTTAACTAAGGATTGAAATCTTTCATTTCTATTAAAAAAACATGCATTAAGAGTCATCAAGTTTGCAAAAATATGAAAATATATTTTATGTATAAGTAAGAAATAAAGAGATAAGCATGTTATAGATAATGAAAAGAAATGATGGAATGTTCTCCATGTGATAGTAATTCAATCCTATTAATCTTAAGATGTCTTTCATGTTTGAATAGGATTCTATAAGATTAATCCAAATTTAGGATTTATAAAATGTTTAATAAATCATTCACTAAAAGAAACCAAAGCCATAATAACATATCTTTAGAAAATAACTTAAGATAAGGATGAAGAGGGTCAAACCTCTTTTCTCTCTTTATAATAATTAGATATTCAATATATATCAATTGAAAAAAAAATAAATACAAGTTAAAATTGATCGAACCTTTTAACAACTTAAAGTGGAACATCCCCAAATGTTTAACTTAAATAATTCCAAACTTAGCTAATCATAATCCTAAAGCCTAGCTAAGACATATCACACCAAAGCTTAGCACACACATTAAAATACTAAGTCACCACTTCTAGATCTAAGTTAGGATGGTGTATGTTGAGATGTTATATTTTGCTTTATGATGTAATGGTTTAGACTAAATGTTAGGATTATTTATGCGTAGACTAGATGTTAGGTCACTATTAGCCTAATAATATTTTCTGCAGGGGATTGTGTTAAAGGGGCTGCTGAAATAATAAATAAATATAAATATTCTTGATTGTAGGTTTCTTATACCCCTAAGTACAATCTAATTAGGACAGGTGGGCTGGGTTACCCATGTGCAAGGTGCTAAGTCCAAATATATAAGATATAATTGTTTGGTTTGTATGGTTGTTTAGCTAACATCTATTTTACAGGTGTAGTTAGATTTTATTTTCTGATGAATATGTAATTTTTTGCAATAGGAATTAGTATTAGTGCTATGGGGTTTAGGATGAGCAGTGGCTAGAAGGCAAAGACCTGGGAGGCCTTGTGTAGCATGGAGTAAATCAAACCAAAGGAAGAGAAGAAAGAAAGACAAGGAGTTGAATACCCCATAGCATTTATTTTCATTATAATTATAATATTCTTTTATGTTTCAGATTGTATAATGGTAGAACTCTACTACCCAACTTCTTTTCTTTTCCGGAGTGTATGGCAGTACCTGATAGCACTACCCTTTTATTCTTTTACGAAATCTATGAATGCTTGATTGTTTTGTTTAGCTTGTACATTACAAATGCCATATTTTTCATAAGTTTCTTGAAGGGCCTAGATGCAGTAGAATCTTTAGGACAAAATTAAATTTTTTGCCCCCACAAATAACTCATAACTAAATTCTAAAATAACTCATAACCTCACTTTAAAGCATAGGCTTATAATCCAGATAGATAAAAGATTTAGCAACCCTTTAGCTGAATGATATATATATTATAACAATCATGCATATCATCTTGTTTCGCTCTTCAATAGGGAGGGTCTCCATTCTTACACGATAGGGGAATGCTTAACCTTTGACGGCATCCCTTGTAGTGGAGAACACCCCCTCCCACTGATTTAGCCCATAATCTTATTTCATCATGAATTTAGGCATAATTGTCCTAAGCCTTTGTCCAAATGAATGTGTCAAAATGATATAAAGAATTTTAGAATTTTGCATTTAGTCTAAGTCATGTCTTCATGCAAGTCATGATTTAGTCTCTTAGGGAGTGAGTTTAGGATTTTAGTCTCCTTTCTAATTAAATAATAGCTTAGCTATCTTACACTTATATAAGACCGACCTACATGATTTTGAAGCATATGAGGTGTTAGTTGGTGGTCACTCTAGATGATTGTAAGCCCCGAAGAGTCGGGATGGGTTTATTCTCTCTTATGGAGGTAAACCACTATGTCCCATTTTTCGATTAGACTTAGGTCATGCTTTTAGCTTGTGCTAAAGCATCTTAGATTTAGGATCCGAGACTGCTTATTTCCTTCGGGCTATGAGTATAAATCCTCACCTCTTAGATATTTTCATAATCTTGTATTGATGAACTATATGCTATAGTATTCTAATAAAATATTAACTCAAATACAAATAAACTTTCTCTTTCAAACATATAAAGCCTCACTATATGGTAAACTAGAGTGTTCACTAGGTTTTCTAGTATCATGAGTGCTCTCTACTTGTCTTTCTTCGAAATCCAAAAGTAAGTCTTCCAAATTGAACTTTTCCACTTGATTTTTAAAAATACCTGATTCTTTGATTATCTTACCTTAAAATCTTTGGAAATATTTATTGACTATTTTAATTGAGAGTTTTCTTAGAAATTTCTATTTCCGTAATTAACTATAGAAGCTTGCTTTCATATGGAACTAAAAGAAAAAATAAAATAAACTTTACTTTTTTATGTAAAGTAGGGAAAGATCTCTATATATAGAAGACCCATCTATCTTAGGAGTCCTTATTAGGTGATTAGGTCCATTGTTGGTGATATTTTCATCTTTCGAGATGGTTGTCATACCCGTCACTTCAATAACTACCAAGATCCATGGTGTCCACATGATGACTCTAAATTAAAATACATAATCACCACAACATACGTCCGTCTAACCTAATACTAAGATCAGTGACTTAGTATTCTAATGTACGTGCTAAGGTTTAGTATGATATATTTTAATTGGGCTTTAGAATTAGGATTTTCTAAAGTTTAGGATTGTTTAAATTACCAATTAAGGGTGGTTTCACTTTAAGTCTTTTAGTAATTTGATTGAATTTTAACTTATGTATTTATTTTTTTCACTTCTTACTTAAGATCTAATCATTATGAAGAGAAGAAAGAGACTTAAATCTTTCATCCCTAACCTATGTTGATTTCCAAAGATAAATTATTATTGATTTACTTTCTTAATAGACTATTTTTGAATTTTATTTTAGCCTAAGTTTAGATTAGTCTTAATGAATTTTATCCAGACATGAAAGGCATCTTAAGCCACCATCACATGAATAATACTCCAATACTTCTTTTCATTATCAATAACATCCATATTCTTTCCTTTTTTAGTTTCTTTAATATTTCATTTAATGTATATATACATGCAATGTACTTATATTTTTGCACACTTAATGAATGTTGATCCATGGATTTGTTAGAGAAAAGGGTTTCATCTCATATTTAAGCATATACAAATATGTATAAAGAATTTAAACAAGTATTATTAAACCGGGAAGTATAAGACCTCCTTGGGTGACTTAAAGCCTCCTGATTCCGGGATATCCAGACTATATGTTCAATTCAAATACACATAAGTATATACATAAATATAGAAATATAATTATGAAAAGGGTTGTGTATAAATATCTTTTACTTATGTAAAGCTTAATGGTAAAAATAGGGTTTCACTTTATATTCTAATATATGCATGCACATAAATGAAATTAAGCAAGTACGTGTCATTATTAAACGAGGAAAGTGAGATTATCTAAAACCTTCTTAGGGATACTTAAAGCCTCGTGTTCCTGAGATGTCCAAACTATATACTTGCTAATTCAAATACATGAATACATAAGTATAAACATAGGAATAAAACCAATACTTGCCATCTTTTGATTATAAGTAAATGAATATTTTATTTTCACATAATTAATTATTTATAATAAGAATTATTTAAAATTCATAATTAACATATAATTTCAAAATAGTTTGAGATTTACTAATGATAATAGCCACATATATATGTTTATGTAATTTAAATGCAATCATATTCTTTTTTTTGAATACATGAAGCACATGACATGCACATTTATGATAATTTAAAGGGAGTAATTGAATACCATCACACAACATACTTGATTTCATTAGAACCTAAGGATAATCAAGTTAGATAAATATCCTTTAAATCTAATCAAAGTTTTATTAATGTTTAATTTTAATATTCAAGTTGTTGAAACTTAAAGAGGGGAAATAATAATTAGTGTTCAACCCATATCCATGTTTGTTTGCTAATAAATTTAAAGAGAATTTATGTGGCCTTTATGAATTAATTATGGCCCATTAATAATCCATTTAACTACCCTCTCAAAAATCTCTTAATTTGATTAATTATTAAGTAAGAGCTCACAAATAATGATGATATGCTTGAAAAATAAAATTTGTAATGTCCTAAGGATTCTAATGCAATTAAGCTTATGTTTAATAAATAATTAAATTAAGAATATTGAGCTAATTACTTTTATAATTCCCCACACCAATGAAGAATCATAATTTCATTAAAGATTCTTATACTAATTAAGCACATAAGGAGAGTCAATTGAACATATTTTTTATTAAATGAGTAATTATGATGGTTTCATATTTAAATTTCATGTAACCATTTAATTAATTAATTAAGCACCTTAAGGGTAATTTTGAAAAATAATTAGGAAGAGGGGTCCTAATTTTTTTTATTATCCTTATTGTTATAATGATTAATTAACACCCTTTAATTAATTTCATAGTTTTCTTAATCTTAAAAATTACTTAATTGCATAAGAGAGATAATTTGGGTTTAAAATTTTGATTCTTTTAATCTACTTAAGAAAATAGTCTAAGAAAATTATAAGAGGTAGAGTTAATCCCATATATTACACATGCCAAATCTCAAGTTAATTAAACAAGTGATTATGGCTTAATTAAGGTAATTACTTAAACTTTAAACCCTAATTAGTCACTATTTATTAGATGAAACCTAAGGATTTTATTTTTCATGGATTTTTCTCTATCTAAGCTTTTCATAGAGGGTTTATTTACATTTTTTTTATAATTATTTTTTAATTTTTTAAATTTTTGTTTAATTAAAGTAATTAACCAATGGTTAATTAAACCCTAACTTAATATTACTTTTGTAATTTAGTGTGATCCATAAGGTCTAATTAATTTTGTAAGATCTAATTAATTTTATAAGATCTTGATGTTTATTAAAGTGATTTAAATTATTTTGATAAATTTTCATAATTTTATAATTATTAATTTAAAAATAGTCAATTAACTTCAAACATTAATAAATCATAAACCATAAAGCTAATTAACTTAAATTTTTTATGATAGATAGTCAAGAACATTAAGTTTCTTTTCTAAAATTTTCAAGTTGATTGGTTTAGTATTTTAAGAGTAATTAAGGAAATATAGATTTTACTAAAAATTAAATTACACCTAAAATATACATCCAAATTTGGGATTTTTAGGTTCATTGGATGCCTCTTAAAAAGATGAATTCATAGAGCCCTTATTTGCATTTTTTTAGTTTAATAGTTTATTTTTTATGAGTTTTTGAAGTTTCAGGTCAGATCTAATGAAATAAATAAAAAAAGATATAATCGTGGTCATACCTTTTATCCAAGTAAGATGAATAGCCCAGAGGTTGTCTTCCTCTTGGGAGACTGTGATGTTTATTTTTGAGATGTGGGACACCACATAGATGTTAGGGGGTACTTATTGAAGTGATCGGGTATGACATTAAGGAATGGTGCACTATCTCGAAAGATAGAAATCATAACCCTATAATGGATCTAATCACCTAATAAGGACTCCTAAGGCATGATGGGTCTTCAAATATATTAGAGATTTTTTCTCACTTTAGATGGATGAATAAAGCAAGGTTTATATTAAACTGGGTTTTAAAGTTCCCTATGAAGGCAAGCTCCCATAGTTAATTACATCCTAATAAAGGTGAATTCCTTAGGAAGATTGTCGATTAAAATAGGCAATTATTGTCTCCAAAGATTTCAAAGTTAGACTATCAAATGATTAGCTATTATGGAAAATCAATTGGGAAAGGTCAAGGAGAAGACTTATTTTGGAAGCAAAAGGGAATGAGTAGGAAATGCTCATGATATTAGGAAGCCTAGTGAACATTACAATCTATCATATAATTGGGCTTTATATATTTGAAATTAAAGCAATTTATATGTTTGGGTGAAATTTTATTAGATTGATAGGGATTATAATCCATCAACACAAGATTGTGGAGACGCCTATGAGGTGAGCATTTAAGCTTGTAGCCCATAGGAAATAGCTACATCTTATCTTAAATCTAGGGATCTTTAGCAAGAGCTAAAGCTTGACCTAAATCTAAGTGAAGATGAGTATAAGGTTTATCTCCACAAGAGAGGATAAACTACCTGACTGCTGAACTTATATCTACCTGCAGCGGCAGCCAACTAACTCCTCCTATGTTTTAAATTTATGTGGTCTGGTCATATGAAATTGCAAGATAGTTTTGCAAGATAGTTGGGTTGTTATTAATTTAGAAAGAGACTAAAGTCCTTAAACCCACTCCCTAAGAGACTAGAGCATGAGTGGTATGAGTAATGACTTAATCTACAAATGTAAATTTTTTTCAGATTTTTTTTTGACACTTAATTTTGACAAAGGCTTTGGGATTTTGATGTCTATATGCATGATAAAATAGTGTTGTTGGCTAAATCAGCAATAAAGGGGTGTTTTTCACCATAAGGGATGCCCTCAAAAGTCAAGCATTCCCCTATCATGCAAGGATGAAAATTCCCTATTTTCAAGAGCAAAATAATATGATATGCATGTTGTGAAACATTCAACTATATAGCTAAAGGGTTGCTAAATCTTTTAAGTATATTGATTTATATCCTAAGTTTTATGATGAGGTTATGAGTTGTGAAAAATTTTAGTTATGAGTTATAGTTGGGTAGAAAAATTTTTTTTTTCTAAGAGCCTAATCGCATATAGGTCACACATTAAAGCATCAATCATAAGAAACTATGAAAAGCATGTTGTTTCTAAGGCACAAGCTAAACATAACATCAAACAATTTTATAGCTACCGTAAAAGAATAAGAGGCCAGTCGGTTGGGTACCATCATAACCAAAAAAAATAGGTAAATGAGCTCTACCCTTATACAACCCAAAATTAAAATAATTATAATTATAAATGAATGAAATAGGGGTCTTCATTGTTCATTCTTCATGTCTTCATCTTCATATCTTCATTTGATTTTATTTACTCCACTTTAAAGGCATCACATGGCACCCTAGGATAAAGCCTTCTAGCCAATCCTCATCATAAATCTCATAGCATTCATCATAATTCCTAAAGCAAGATAGCATCAAAAATAGAAAAAGTAAATCTAACTATACCTGCAAAATAAGTGTTAGCTAAACATACATACAACTCAAGTAGTTATATTTATAATTTGGGCTTAGCACTTTGCACATGGGTAACCAAGCCCACCTGTCTTAGTTTGGATTATGCTAAAGGGGTTTAAGTAACCTGCAAAAGAGAAAATTTATATTTATTTTTAAATATCCCCTTAAGAATAATCCCCTGTAGAAAATATGGTTAGGCTAATCACGGCCTACCATCCAGTCTACGAAGCATACATCATAACATCCAGTCTAAAATAATACCTCACAAAACAAAACATACATCATACCATGCACCATCCTAATTTAAAGTTAGAAGTGGTGACTTAATTATAATGTGCGTATTAAATCTTGTGAGGTATGTCTTGCTAAGCATTAGTATTATGATTTTCTAAGTATGAAAGAGATTTAATTTAACCATAAAGAATGATTTCACTTCAAGTTATTTAATTGATTTGAGGATTTTAATTTATGTTTTGTTTAGTTTTATATGATTACACTTAGCAACTAAGTGTTATAAAGAGAAGAAAAGAGGATTGCTCTCTTTCATCCCTACCTTAAGCCACTTTCTAAAGCATGTTAATTTGATTTTGTTCTCTTTAGTGAGTGGCTTATTACACATTTTAGATTAATCCTAAATTTAAGTTCACTTTAAATAATTCTATTCAATGTGAAAGGTTTCTTAAGATTAATCTAATTGAAATACTATCACATGATTTATGTTCAATCATTCCTTTCCATCATATATAACATGCATATGATTTAATCCTAAGTGTATCTATACACACAACATGTTTTAGCATACTTAAATGATAAATGTAGATGTGCATATTTAAAGTTTATATTTATTATTTGATTGAATTATTTTATCATGTAAATTTAGAGCTTTATCCAAATTCTTATACAAAAAGACATAAGAATGAAATTAAATAGGTACATGTCATTATTAAACTAGGAAAGTGAGGTAATCAAATGATCTTCTTGGGGCTAGCTAAAGCCTCGTATTCCTGGGATGTTTAAACTATATACCCATTTGCATTCAAACATATGTAAATTTGCATGTAAGAACATAAGGAAAGAGAATCCAAATAATATGGTTAATTAATTCAATCACTTAGTCGATTATGAATGCATGTATTTTTAGTAGAAAAGAGAGATTTTCATCCTTTAGTGACACATACATGCATGTAAAGAGAAATAAGCAAGTACGTGCCTTTGTTAAACTAGTGAAGTGAGATAATTAAATGACCTCATTGGGGCTAGTTAAAGCCTCATATTCCTAGATGTTCATATACTTTTCTATCTCACTACACATGAATGTATATGTAAATAAGATAATGAAAATCATGCAAAAATTATATTTTTATTTGATTAGAACATTTATGTATGTGAAACAAAAATTCATCCTAATTTTAATATAAGAACACATGTAAATGAAATCAAATAAGTACGTGTTATTATTAAAGAAGTGAGGTAATTAAATGACCTCCTTGGAGATAATTAAAGCCTCATATTCCCAGGATGTCCAAACTATATGCTTATTAAGATTCAAATACTTGTGAAACTACATATAGATTAAAGAAAAGAAAGCTTTATTTCACATACTTAAGGTATAAGCACATGCAAACCTATATGTAATCATAACTACTATCACTCTAACCAATGTAATTGATTTATGAGTTTTGAAAAATAATTAAATTATTAGTGATAATAGCCACACATATTATAAATTAATCCAACACATGTAAGCTTAACATAAAGGAAAACCATTTGATTTAACTTAACTTTGAAGAGATGAATGGATGATTTCAAATGGCATACAACATTTAACATGATTGGAAAAGAATAAATAAACATAAACATATGATTTTATTTAATTAAATTAATTCCTAAGGACAATCATATCAAATAAAATTATTTAAGATAAACCAAAGCTTCTTTAATGTAATTTTTCAATCTCATGTTTTGATTTAATTTAAGGATGTGAGAAGAGATATGCTGATCCTAACCCATTCCCATATTTATTAATTAAATTTATTTAATGAAATATAATTAGGTTAATTTTATGAGTTAATTAGGTTGTAGTATGCATTAAATTTATTAGTTAACTCTTTCTTATGTTACTTTGACATAATTACTCAAATAATTATGAGTCAATATGATATGAACATACATTAGAAATTAAATCAGCAATGATCTTAAGCAATGAAGGGGGCCTAATACAATTGGCTCATAATTAGTGATTAATTAAGTTAAGGAACTTAATTAAGTACCTTTATACTTCCCTCACACATGTGGGTTAACTATGATTTCCTTAGGATTTCCTTAGGTTGTTGAACACCTAAGGGTCTACCCTAGCCTTCATTAATTGAGATTCCATGTGATTATAATTTAAATTTGACTAATTAAGTAATTTGATTAATTGATTAAGCCTTGATTAATTTAATTAATGAAATAAACTTAGGGAAATAGATTAGGAAGGAGGCACTAATCTTATCCCATGGGTTCATTCATTGTTAAGAAATAATTAACCATTAATTTATTACTATTCATTAATTAATCAATAATTAATTTAAAAGAGTAGAGCTTAATTAGCCAATTTCTCTAATTAATTAAGCAATAAATCCCAATAAAATTATGGAAGGTAGATGTCATCTCATTGAATTAACTCACAAAGTTTGGGATTAGTTACTTAAGTAATTAAAGAGTTATTAGGTTAATTCATTTTTCAATTAAATCTTAATTAAGTCTTAATTACTATTCAAAATTAATTAAGAATATTTTTAATGAATTCTCCTCTAAAATACCTTCAAAAAATATTGATTTATATTTTTATGATTTTTCTATCATTTATTATAATTTTTCAAAGTTTCAGCTGATTTAAATAATTTTTTTCCAAATTTTTATGAAGTTTATTAATTTATTCTACTAAAATAGACTATTTGAGCTTCAAAATTCAATATCTATCAATCTATAAATTCTTTTGACTTGAAATGTTTTTGGTAGGTGTATTTTAATTTTAATTTCAATCCCTAAGAATTTCAAATCAATCTAATGTGTACTTTTTGGTTTAATTAATGAAATTTGATTTTCAGTAAAATCGAAATTAAGCTCATAATACACAATAGAAATTGAAGGTTTTGAGCATGTTGGATTCCTCTTGGAAAGATGAATCCAATGAGCCCTTATTTGCAATTTTTTGTTTGGTATTTTATTTTCTAAAATTTTTTGAAGTTTCAAGTGATTTAATTAAATTTTAAATGCAAAAAATCTTGATTTTCTTACTTAACCCAGTAAGCACCACGCGACACTAATTGGATTACACGCGTTTCCACACGGCGTCGCATGGTTTTGCATGGCACACGGTGTGTGGCATAAGTGGATTGGATCATGCGGCGCTGATGAGCTAAATGAGGAACACGATTCGATTGGGCGATCCGGATCGAATCTCTAATGGGTGAAATTGCATATATGTTCTAATCTCAGCTATCCATCCCTATTGAACTAGGATCACACGGTTGGCGGGCTGTCTCCCTCCCAACGAATGAAAATGACCATTCGAAAGCTAGAAAATGCAAAAAATGCATGGGAGATTCCGTTTGAGCTCGATTTCTATTGATTCTCCGAAAACTCTTATTTTTGCATTGAGATCATGTGAAATGAAGAATTCAAGGGTTTTCTAATGGAAATTTCTAAAATTGAGCAAACATCATCACAAACAAAATAACCTATGACCGACTAAAGGATTTAAAAATTACCTCATCGGGGATGGTTTCCCGACAGCTATGTTGATCCGAGCATACTCCTAGATGCGAGAAAAAGCCTTGGGATGAATCTAGACCCTTACCTCCTCTTGCAATGTTGCATCCATCAATGGCCACTGCCTCCTTCCCAAAATTTGCTCAATTTTGGTGTTTTCTAGCCTAATGGAAGTGGGGGAAAGGGGTCTTGTTGCTTGGAGGAGCTCCTGGTGTGTGTGTAATGGCAGAATAATTTCTTGGAGGTCTCTCTTTCTCTTGTGCTTGGTGGTGGCCGAAAATCACAACTAATAGTGATTGTTGGCTCCTAGTAGATGTCTTATGGCTTGGGGTGGTTGGGAATCACAGGAAATCATCCTAGGTGGCTTAGTTTGGTTGGCCAATGCTTGGGAGGTGGCATTAGAGGGATTAGTATGGGTGTCCATGGGTTCAATGAGGGAGGTGAGGTGAATTCACCTCCCCATGAGTCATGGACAACCCAATCACCTCTTGGGTCAGGTTAGGCAGTGTCCTAAGAGCCTAGGTGGACCAATGGAAGAGTGTCAAGTGGCCAAGGAATGAAAATAATTACTTACATATGTGATTTGTCTTATGTGATACCCTTGACCTAAGGGTAGAATGGTCATTTGCATTGGATTTGATTTGGGTAGATTTAAAATGAGTTAAAAGTGAGTTGGGCCAAATTTTATGTCATTTGGAGTTCAGTTCGAGTTTATCAATTTGACCCATTTGGTCAAAGTGGTTTGAATTGAGGTTAAAAGGTTCAAATTTCAAATGATACCATTTAGTGTGTGTTATTGTGGTTTGGTTTTAGTTTAGATTTGATTTTAGTTCATTTAAATTCATTTGGGTCAAATGGGTTAAGTTGATCAATTTGACCCAATTGACCAAATTGGTTTGGGTCATGACCTGGCTTGGGCTTGGTTGATCATTTGGAATGTGTTGTGAGCTTTGGTTGAGTTCAATTTGGATTTGATTGAGTTTTAGATTGGCTTGACTCTTTAGGTCAAGTTGGGTTCAAAAGGTCATTTGGGTATAGTGAGTCAATTGGGCTTAGTTGGCTTGATTTTGGATTGAGTTTGATTCAGTTGAGTTTATATGTGGATTTGAGATTGATATATAAATCCAATTACAATTGGTTTGAGTTTTAATGAGTTTTGGTTCATTTGAATATTTTAAGTCAAATGGGCTAAGTTTGTTTGACTTGGGTTGACTTGACTTGATGATTGTTTTCATTTATATTTGGAATGGCGATTGATAGAATGATTTATTTGTGAGAAAATCAATTGAAATTAGCTTGATTTAGATGAGATTTTGGCTAAGTTCATGAAATTGATTCAAAGGACTACGGAAGAGTTTTGATTTAATTTGATTTAGTTTTGATCATTTGAATGTAGATTTGATTTATATTCAGGAAGATAATTGAAAATATAAATTATTATGAGAAAATCATTTGATTTTGGATTGATTTGATTTGGATTTTGGCTAAGTCTCATGAAGGCTGATTCACATGGCTTAGATTTGGATTTGATCATGGGCTTCAATCATTTAGCTTAGAATTTGAATTTGGATTTGGATTTGGATTTGAAATTGAGTTTGATTGTAGGTTTGATAGGGTGAATCTGGATTGGATTTGGGTTGAGGCTACAGGGTAGGTGAATTTTTCCTAAGTCCTAAGGCATAGCCTAATCTTATGATTAACCCTTCTAAGTCTCTAGATTTAGGTTAAGTGTTCACCTAATATTAGAAGTGTCTTATGACTAAGGAAGTCTTAGTGTCTAGAAGACTCCTAGTCTAAGATGAGGAGATTGAGAACTCACTCCAAAAGTGAGGTCAATAGAGGTAGATCAAAAAATGATTAGATGGATGGGATCTACCTAAAACATCACTGGCTCTTGCGATCTTCTGATGATATAAGTTGAAAATCACTATATTTCACTTAGGGGAATTGAAAGAAGGAAAGAAAGTGCAATGGGGGCTAAAGAAAAATCATAGATTCATGTAAATTTTTTACCAAATACAAACACTTATGGTTGATCTAAAGTTTAGAAAGTTACCTCACTGAAGTCCACGTTCGGTGGATACTAGAAGATCTCGATCTCCTTGCCTCCCTTGGAATGCTTATCCTTCATGCACCACCATGGTTGCTAGACTTAAAGAACAATTAGGTGGAGAGGGGTTTTCTTATGGTTGGGAGGTGTGTGTGTGATTTTGGTATGATATGATGAAAAGAAAAGGGTATGTAGAAAACTATGCCCTCCCAAGTGAAGAATTTTTTTTCCTCATGCTCACACCCCTCTTTCTTTATTCCCTTGTATTTTACATGCCCTTTTCTTTATTAGATCTAAAATTTTGAATGGATTTGGTGTACGGGGAGGTGAGTGAACTCATTTTGGGTTATGACTTGAGTTTACTCAACTTAACCCAAATTGAGTTAGGTTGAGTCAAATGAGTCTTATTTTCCCAATTAATTTACAATTAAGTTTAAACTATATTAAAATAATTATTTATAATACCTACTATTAATTAATGTGATTTAACTTAAGCTTAAATCAACTCAATTTAACCTAAACAAATCAAATTGGGATAATTTGGGTTCACTTGGGTCCATGGGCCAAATTGACCAAATTAGACAAATTGGACCCAAATTAAAGTTAAATTGAGTTTAATTAAGTTTTAAAAGTGATTTAAAGTAATTAATTTGATTTCATTTTAATTTATTTTATTTTAGATAAGCTCAATAGGTCAATTTGGGTGAATTTGGATCAATTGACCAAATTGCTAAAGTGACATTGAGAGTTGATTCGTAATCAATAATCAATTTAAGAATAATTTTAAGCATTGATTTGGTTTAATTTAGGTTGAGTTAAGTTTTGATTTAAGCCCATTTTTTATTCAAATTGGGCTTAATGAGTCAAATTGGGTTCAGGGTTAAATGATCAATGTGACCAAAATTGAAGTGTGTTAAAACTTCAGTTATGTTTGATTGAGTATTTGAAATGATCTAGATTAACTTGTTTTGATTAATTTAGATTTAAGTTTGATTTAGACCTATTTTGGGCAATTTAGGCTTAATGCGTTAAATTAGGGTTTACTTGGGTCAAATGACCAATTTGGTCAAATCAAACCCAAGAAAAGTTTAAATTATGTTCAAATATAATTTTAAAGTAATTTGGAATATTTAATTTAAATTAATTTTAATTTAGTTTGAGTTTAGGTTCAATATGGTCGGTTTAGGTTCATTTAGATTAGGTAGTCCTAATTAGGCCATTTGAGTCATCACTAGATAAATAATTAGTTTAGTATTTATTATATTAATTTGATAAATATAAGAGCATTTAAGATGACTTAAATTGATCAAATTTTAATTTGATTTGTAGCTTGGGGAGCCCATACGAGTCAACTCTAGGTTAGACAATCTGATTGACCACTCTGAACCCCCATCTGGATTTATTTTTGGGTTCATTTATACTTATGTATTGATTATGTGCATTTTATTTGGTTTAATTTGATTTAGTTTTTATTTTATAGGATTTTCTTGAATTTAGCTAATTTTGAGCCCAAATGATTTAATTGAGTTAATCAAACTCAATTACCTTATCCATGTTCAGTTGAATTTAGATTTCATTTTAATTTTTTATATTAGTTGAGGTTGTGCACTCAACCACTAATTGCAGTATCCTAAGTGTCTAAATCTAAGGTTGGAGATCCTAATTCATTGAGATTATGGTGATTATTAACCTCACTTGAGGTTAGAAGAACCTTAGTGCCTAGATTAAATCCTAGGTAGAAGAGGAGGGTTATTAACCTCACTAAAAGTAAGGTCAACATTCAATATTCAATTTGGAGTTTTCAAGTTTGTTTAATTTACCTTTAGATGGTTTCAATTCAAATGATTTAATGATTTATTTTTATTTTTTTTTTCAAGTTCACTTTTATGTTAAAGTGAAGTTTGGGTTTTCAAGAATGAAGAGTAGAATATATCCCACTTTTGGGTGAAACCCATTCTATTCATAAGATGAAGATTCATCCCATAGGCCTAATTAAGATCCTTAAATATCTTAATTAATCCTTTTAGTTTCATTTAGTTGGTTTGGGTTTGACTTCAATTTGAATGAATGTTTCAATTCTTTTAAAATTTCATTCTTCATTTCATTTCTTTGATTTGATTAAATCTTCTTCATTTAATTGAATTTTAATTTTGATTTACTTCATTTTATTAGTTTGAAATTGGTTTAATATTTGTTTTCATTAATATTTTAATTTGAATTATGTTTATGTTTAAATTTCATATTCATTTGGCTTGAATTATGTTAACCTAGACACTTAGTTTCTTGTTTTAATCCATTCTTAGATTACATTGATTATGGATTAGGATTTCATTGATTTGTTTGAGATTATGAGTTCATTAAAAGGTTTAAGTAATCTTAACATTAATTATTAATTTTATTAACCCTTAAGTATGTAAGTGATCAAGTTCTTTGATTTAGGATGTTGGGGAATTATTCTTAAGCGTTCTGGTGTTAATGAAGATTATTTCATGTTACTTTATGAATTTTGTGATTTATACATTTTTTTAATTTATTATTTAATTTAAATTTCCAATCCAAAAGTCAATTGAGTTTGGAATTTTTATAGCAAGTGGGGTTCCATATCGATTTCATATTTCCAAAGTTTCATTTTAATTAGATGCATAATTAGGGTGTAATTAAAGTTTTAATTATTTCATTAAAACTTAAATTAAGCCTAATTTAATGAGGAATATATAGAAATTTTATTTTTTTCTAGATTCCTCTCTTAAAGATGCTTCTAATGAGGGTTTGTTCATAATTTTTGGAATTTTTGTTGATTTATTGTCATTTTCTTAAGTTCTAGTTAATTATTTGAATTAATTAATTCAATTAATTACCAAAATAAGTCTTTTTGTGATTTATTATGTTTTAGTGGGTTGCATTGATAATATTAAGTTCATTAATGTTTATTATGTCAAATTGAAGTGATTTGAATCATTTTTATGATTTATTTCATTTAATTTCAATTTATTTAATTACAATTGAAGTTTGGACTTTGAAATTTGATATCTCTTGAATTACTTAGCAATAATTAATGAAAATTTTTCCTTAGGTGCATTTTAACCTCAATTTTATTTCTCAAAAGTTTCATTTCATTTAGATTAATGGTTAGGGATTAATTTAAGTTTAATTAATTTTATTTAAAGTCAAATTCAACTAAATTTATCTAAAATTAATTAGAGATTTTGGGTTTAATGGATTCGACTCATTGAGATGAATCCATAGAGCCCTCATTTATATTTTTAGATTTATATTTATATTTTTTTGGAAGTTTTTTTGGCATTTTTTTTTTTAATTATTTAAAATGGGAATCACCATTTTAAAACTGCGGCACTGATGTGGTGCCTTTGCCACGTGGTGTGGCGCCACTAGGCCACACAGAATCCATGTGGTGGCCATGACAAAAGTAGTGCCACGTGAGATAAATCTAAATTGTCCATTGAAGATCCGATGGTCCCGAATATTCGTGGTTTCTAGGGACAAAATCAAATAATCTAGATCTTGGCCGTCCAAAATAGAAAGAAAGTGGGGAGATCATTTCCCAAGTATCTTTGGCAAGATACGGATGTTCATGGAATCGGATGGATTTCCGGTGATTTGAGGTCGATTTTGATGCAATTTCAGTTGTAAAATGATCAAAGATCGATTTGCAATTGATCTGTGTTGTTTGATCCTCATGGGGATCAGATTCCCTTCAAAAATGACCAAATAAGTTTTCTAAATAGGTCGGTTGTGAGGCATACCTCAACTTCGGTGGTGGGATCGACTCGAACACCTTTGCCTTGATGTGACAAAGCCATGGATGTGATTTGGTGGCTTGTCTTCCCTCCAAACCTCTTGGAGACCAAAGTGTGGCCGTTTTCCATCGGGTTTGATCATTTTCTACTTGTCGGTGGCGATGAGCCTCAGTGAGGATTTGTTTGAGGTCGCCTCAATCTCTAGATGTATTGGGATGTTCAATTTGAGATGAAACACACTTCCTATCATTTTGATATTGGAGGTTGAATGTCTTGTTACCATATTTGGCCAAACTATGGCTTGCTGGCGGCGAGAGGTAAGGGGAATGGTCTCCTTCTTCTTCTCTTACTTTGTGGATGTTTTGGGATAAAAAGAGGAGATAAAATGATCTCTCTTCCCTCTTTCCATACATGGCCGAGAGCCATGTAATCAACCTTCTAGGTGGCCAGATTCTGGCCACCAGAGGTGGGAGGTTCGGCCAGAGGGTGGATTTTGTCTCTCTTGGCCTTATGAGCATACTTAGATAAGAGATTTTAGGGGATGAAAGCATCTCCGCCCTTTTCCTCCCTTGGTCGAGAGGTAGATCCCGATGGACTCTCTCTTGTTCTCTTGCTTTTTCTTCATGGAGGAGACCAAGTCCTCCTTTGCTTAAGGGCTAGTCAGTTGATTCAAAATCTTGGAACCATTCTCCAAGCAATGGTCAAAGGTGGCTTGGATAAAATCCAAATGATTTTGGATGAAGGGAGGAGGAAGAATCCACCAAGTATCTTTACTTGGTCAAAACTTCAACTCATCTCTCCTTTGAATTTACTTATGGTTTTTGGCATCAGACCACAAACCCTTAAGCTAGTGTGTGGTGACATATCAAACCTAATGTGAGTTTGAGGTTAAATCCAAATCCATTTGAATTGGATTGGGCATTTGAACCCAATTCAAGCATTTAGATTTAAAGTGTTTTGATTTTTATTTAATTCATTTAAATTTGGGTTCAATCAGCTTTGATTGATGATTTATTAAGTTTTGATTTAATTAATTTATTTAGGATTTGAATTAATTTTGAATTTCATTTCAACTTAACCTAATTAGGCTTAAATGGTTATGCTTGATTTCAATTAGGTTCAAATGACCTATTTGACTAAATTGAATTTTGTTTGGACTCCAATAATGCTTGATCACATGTGTAAGATGATTTGGATCGATGGATTTCATTTTATTTCAATTTTATTTTAATTTGAACCAATTGGACCCAAAGTGGGTTTAATGAGCTAAACTTGGGTTCATTTGGATCAAATGATAAATTTGATTTGGACACAATGATGGGTTGGATTATATTTGATTATCATTTTCAAATAATTTTTAGCAATCAAATTGAGTTGAATTTAATTTGATTTGGGTTTGAACCCAATAAGACCCATTAAAGTTCATTTAGACTAAGTGGTCTAATTAAGCTAAGTAAGGCCTAAATAGATATTTTTTTTAGATTCATGATTAAACATGTTCATTTTATCATTTGGATCAGTTGAAATGATTTCATTTAGTCAAATTTTAGTGGGTTGACTTTTAACTTGGTGGTGGGACCCATCTATGTCAAACCTATGTTTGAAAAGTTGACTATATTTGACTTTAATTTGAATTTAGATTCATTCATTTGATTTAATTTGAATTTATTTGGATTTTTTTTATTTAATCAAAATTTAAAAATTAGGTTGAACTTACCTAAACCCATTAGATTAGATCAAGCCCAAGAGGATGTACTAAATCCCTAAATGTACTATCCTAAACACTTAATTAAAAAGCTCTTAATCTAAGATTAGACATTCTAATTACTAATTTCAAAAGTGATGTTAACCTCATCCAAAAATGAGGTCAACATGACTCCCAACAAAAATTTCCAACCATCTCTAAGGTCACAAAACAACCCAAGGGATAACACCATTAAATCTCTCCAAGTTGACCACCCTCAATACCCAAATGAGCTACTACCTATAAAGAGAAGAAATTCTCTCATTAAAAAGCCTTCTCAACCCTTGATGACCATAACTGAGATGTCTCCCTCACAATCTCAGCTCAGGAAGCTTAAAATTGACGTGAGATGATGGCTCCAAACCTTATAAAATCATGCAGGTCTGTAGGGTTTTTAAAATGAAAGTGAAGCTCATTAGGATCAAAACATAGATCACCGTTGCATTTTTTTTTTATTGATCCTTTCTAGCGAGAGAAATTTGAGAAAATGAGTTCTTCTTACTTGGATCGAGTGAGAAATGATGAACAATCTCCATCTCTAGCTCCCGAGGAAGAAGACAAATCATAAACCGTCCATTTGGATGGATGACCATGATTTAGTCATATTTAAAACGTTAATTTTTCCACAGGACTCACAGGGTTATTATTGATCGTTCGATCCTTGATTGGACAAACAAGATTAACCCTATCATTTTCCCTTTATACATAAGATTACCAAGACCCTACACCACATGTAAAGCTTGGCATAAGCAGTTGTTGGCTGTGCCGTTGCTTTAAAATAATTAAAAACCTTTCAATAAATTTAAATAAAATCATTAGAACTTAAATAATTCAAAACTTTTTATAAAAAATTAAAAAAATAATGCAAAGAACCCTAAATAATAAAAATCACTTAATAATTATTTTTATAATTATAAATAATAAAAACTTAATTTTGAAGGCCAAGACACTCCATCAATATATGAAAACTTTAAAAAAAAAAAAATTAAGCCATCTGGTTTTGACTTAATCATAAAATATAATTTGGGATTAAAGTTATTATGAATCAGATAGATTCATATGAAAGATACAATAAGTTTTCAAATTATTATTTGTTTTTTTTCTTGAAGAAATTTTAGCATGGATTAATTGGAAAATGGAAAGATTTAATTTGCTTAAAATGATCATCACTTTGTAAAAATATATATGAAGATAATAATTATTAAATATAACTTTTAATATATTCCATTGCCCCTCCTTAAGAAGGTAGTCAATAAAAGATGCTTGAATATATAACACATATCACATTTTATCCTTTTGATTGAGAATCGTTCTTTATATTTTTATAGTCTCCAATAATTAATTCTCGTTGCCGTTATAAATCATTGAATCAATAGCAATAAGTATTGAATTATAAAAAAACGTAAAAATAAAATTGTGAGTTTCTATTCTATTATAATGGTTTAAATTATTTCTCCTCTTACTAAAATTAATTAATTAAAAAAAATTCATATTAAGGCATATAAAAAGTCAAAAAAAAAAAAAAATACATGTTACACTTCTCTGCTTTATGATTTTTATTGAGTATTTTGGGAGTATTCAATGAAAATAAAAATCTCAATTTTTATTGAGTATTTTGGGAGCAACTAGAACTTTATTACAAGTCATTATTTTTAAATTAGTCATAAAATATAAAACTAAATATCTTGAAACTTTTGATATGTTTTTACAATTTTCAAGTTTATGATTTTTTTTCATTTTAGCATTTGTAATTTGTGAGTTATTAAATTATTAACTTAAAAGATGAGAAAATTGTTTTGAATATATAATAAATAATAAAATTATTAAAATTAACTCTTAATAACCTAAAAAATCAGAGAATCATAAGAAAATATTAAATGTATTTGAGTTTTATAAAAATATGATAACATTAATTTGGCATAATTAAGCTAATTAATTAGTTTATAACTTAGATATTTTATAAATAGTCTCAAAGATTAGGTTCAAATGACTTGAAAATTTTATAAATAGTCTCAAAGACTACGAAAGTTTCTTAGAAAAATTTATTATAATTAAAATATATTTTTTATAATTAAATTAAATATGTTTAATATAATTAAATTAAATATATTAAATATTGAATAATTTCAAAATTTTACCGAATCTTCATGAAATGTTTTGAGGCCCCTCTGACCTTAGAAAAATAATCTTATGCATTTCAAGTTGGTTAATATTCACATTAATTATCTTTATATTTAAAAATCATAATAATTAAAAAAATTAAAATTTTTTCAATAAGTTCTTATAAATCCACATTATTAGAGAAGAATTAGTAAAAATAAAATAACTTATTTTGAATATCAAATTATTTTTTATAATTTAAACACTTAAAAAATTAAATAAATCATAAAAGATTAGAATGTATATTAATTTAAATGAGAATTTTATGGGAGTGTGGGGATCTTATTTCCATCTCTTCTTTGATGTTTCATGATTTTATAATAATTTTTAATTTTAAGTATTTTCTTAAATTTAAAAAAAAAATCAAATTTATCAGAATTTCAAATGAATTCGAAATAATCTCAAAATTTTATGTGATTGATGTTCCACTAGGGTTCCCTTAGAGAAAATTTTCATAATTTTTTGATACAGTTTAATGTTGATATGGAATTTTCTTTCTTAATTGATTAATAAATAATACTAAATTATTAATAATTTAAAAATTAAATACAATATTATGAAATTCCTTGAAGTGTCGTTTTAACCTTAGAATACATCCCATAAAATTATAAAGTCATTTTGAACCTAAATTAAAACTAAAACTCATAAATTTAGTGATAATTAAAATAAAGTGACATTAATTAAATTTAAAATCTATAAAAATTACTTTGTTTAGAGTCTTGGGGTAGATCATTATCCTTTTGTGAAGTGTTCACTTTATGAGCTAGGTGTTAAGAGGAGCTCTTCCTTAGAACTTACTCCTCAAACTCTTTAAAATCTTAAAACCAACTTAATCTTAAATTAAATCACAACTTAAAACTAATGTCTAAATTAGTAAACATTTGAATTATAATGGTAATAAATTAAATCCCAAGTTTAAATTAAAACTCAAACATTAAGGCCTAATATTGACTCACCACCACCATTATACTTAGTTTATTAAACCACTTTTAGGATAAGGTATCATTTGGTTATGATGTAGTGTTTCTCCTCTTTTGTGGTGTATTATTTTTATATTTGATGGCATGATTTATTTGCTCATAGAATAGATGTTATAAAGTTGTTTATTAGAATTAACTATATTTTTTGCAAGGAGCCTTGCTTGAAGGGTGGTCATTATAATAATTTTATAACTAACAATCTTATTTACAAGTGCATATATGCTTAAGCCCTTAAGCAAGGCTTATAACAATAGGGTGCTTAGCATCAGTTGGTGCCAAGTCTAATTGTGTAAATCATAAATGCTTATTTGTGTGTTTGTCCTTTCCACTAATCTTTATTTTGTATGACTTAGAATCTTCTTTTTCTTTTCTTATTTTTTAAATATAATTTGTAACTAGAGCTAGGTTAAAGCTACGAGTTTAGAATGAGAAGTGGCTAATTAGCATGATCTTATGAGACTCTATGATGCCTAGAGCTCCTCCACAATGAAGAGGAAAGTAGAAGTTATGAATGCTATTTTTTTAATGATAGGTTAGTTGTAAGGAAGAAGCTTATGTTCTTTTATTTCAAAGTTGTAAATGGGTCTTTATTATTTTTAAATTTGGTTTTTTTGCTATAATATTTACTTTGTATTGCACCTTAGAATTACATATGTTTTATAAGTTTATTTTTATGATGTCATGGAGGATGCATAAACTTAGATTTTTTTTTTGGACTTTTAAGAAAAAATAATTTTTTGTCCAATAAACTTGCAACTTAAATTTAAATAAACTATAACAAATCACATTTAAAACTTAGATAATAATTAATAAAATCCACTAAGAACCCCTAAAATGTTTACACCATAAGCATGTTGTTCTATTACCTTATAAATGCCCTTTAACCATTACACATAAGGGTTCTTTTATCTAGTGAGGATGATTGTCCTTCTTGGGGAAGTCTGCCATCCAATTTTGATTTGTCCTTTTGACTTTTTTATAATATTACATGCATGTATGCATATCTGCACACCATGGACATAAAATAAATATAGTATTTAGAATGCATAAAATTTGTAAATTTTTACATTAGTTAGGTTCATTACATACCATTCATGATTTTAAATTCAGTGAGTGAGTTTAGGTTTAGATTTCTTTTCTAATTATTAACACCCTAAACTATCTTGCATATTGTAAGACTTGAATCATGGACTTAAAGCATAAGATATGTTAGCTAACATCCCATCTAGGTTGGTTATAAGTTTAGAAAAGTCAAGATTACTTCATACTCCCGGTGGGAGAAAACAAATAAATCTCAAGTGTTCTTCATTACTAGGTCACCATGTCAACTTGTATTGATAATACTTTTATTCATAGGGTCTAAGATAATCTTTTTTCTATAGAATAAGTCATCTCCTTTCAGGCCTCTCTATAGTTTTGTATTGTGGGAGTATAAATCATAATTTTCTAATAAAAATGTCAACTCAAAATAAAGATGAATCTCAATTTCAAAAATGTATAGTCCAGCCAAATAATAAATTGAATTCTTTAGTGTTCCAATGTTCAATACTTCTTCCCAATTGGAATCAAAAGTGCTATTATATTTTATATCCCATTTGAATTTTAGTTTAGACATCTTAAACCAAAACTTTAAAATCTATAGGGACATTAGCTACTTTAATTAAGAGTTTTCTTAGAAGATCAATCTTCTAAGATGTAATTTATTGAGACTTACCCATAAAGAACTTGTAGCCTAAATTAAAATAAATCTAATCTTACATCACCCATTCAAGCCATGAGAAAAATATTTAGTACACATAGACCCATTATCCTAAGTTTCCTTTATTAAGTGATTAAATCCATCATAGGATGATATTTCAACTGTTTGAGGCAGTGTATCATTCATTTATTCCATGCTTGAACACCCAAGTAGGAAACCCCAAGATCTATATGGTATCCCGCATTTAATCAAAATAACTAGTCATATCAAGTATCATTTCATTATATATTTTTTATTTGATACTAATCAAATGGCACATAATTAGTTAAAACACCATAGTCTGTAGTGACACTCACTATGTAATGACTTAGGTTCGAAACTCTTCTAATACAAATCAAAACTAACTTCATTTAGATTTGAAAATGCTTAATTCTTATGTTTTATGCATGGATATCTAAACTTCCTCTTAAAGTTAAAGGATGATTATTGGCAAGCAATACAAATAAAGTATTCAACCCATTTTACAAATTCTTCAATTAATTTCTTTCATCCAAGAAGTAATTCATTATACATCTATGACTTTTGACATTTGATATTCATAGATTATATGCAATTTAATTTTAATTTTAAGCTTAATTGTTTACAAAATCACTATAAAGTAGAACTACATATAAATATAATTCTCAAAGATATTTCAAGTCCATAAAATCATACTAAAAGTAATAACTTTTATAGGAAAACTATATAGTTTGTGGATACTTCATTTTACATTTATTATAGTTAGGAAAGCATAATTATATAAGTATACTCTTAAATCAAGAACCAAAAGAGATAAGGGATACAAATTGAAAATTTTCATGGCGCATATAGTAAACTTCATCACATAAAAATTTGTGTGTAGAATTATGACTGTTATTTATGTAGACTTCAACTATCTAATATTTTATATTTATTACAACATATTATAAAACCTAATTGTTATTAGACTTTCACATATTTCATTTATTTTAATGATTATTTACTTATGATTTGGGTTATTTTCTACTTTATTAGTGGTTGGAACCATTCATTATTGATTCTCAAGAAAAAAATTATTTATATAATTATAATTAAAAAATTTAAATAACTTTAAAATTAACTTAAAAAATCATTTTCTTTATAAGACTGAACAGAATTGTACTTTTCAAAAATAAATAAAAAACTTTCTCCATGAGTTTATGCAAAGATATATGTAGCATATGGTGCTTCTTATACCTTTTTATAAGAGAATAAATTATTATATAAAAAAAAAAGAGCTAGCGTATACAACATAAAATCAATCATGCTAGTTAAAGTCATCTTATTAAGAATATAAAATTTTGCATCATTCATGCCACATGGAGTATACTTACTCCATTGAAATGAGTGTGACTTCATGATTTAAACTCATTTAGGAGAAAAGTCTAATATATTTAGGTTGTTAATGCCAGTTCAAATTTAGATGTAATTATTAATTTAACTTAAGTAATATGACACAGGTAGTTAGCTTATCTCTATTATTTCTTTGAATTGGAATATTATCACATTTCAAAAAGTAGAAGTCCTATATGCCTTCATGTTCGCATCTTATTAAGTAGTGATGACTACCTTCTTGGATAAGTAGACTTTGAATTTGATGACATATAACAATACATCCATGAAATCCTAATCATTTAATGTATATCTTTTAGAGTTTCTTGGTTATAATTAAAACTTCTTAGCCCATTCTTCCTCATTAAAAAATACTTTGGGTTTAAATCTATTGAAACTAACTAAATAATTAGAATATAAGCTATATTCTTTTATTAATAGTACTCTTAAGTTTTACTTAATAAATAATTAATCATTGGAATAATATTCACTTAGGAGATCTAGATCTCAAAAATAAATATAAAAGAATGGTATACTCTTTTTTAAATGAAAAGTTTTGTAAGTTCTTTCATGATGAGTTCATATAGGTTAGATAAATCTTTATTAAGATCCTCTTCTCTATCCATTCATAATACTCATGAAACATTATTGACTTCATTGGGGAAAAGTGTCTCTTCATTTAAGGAGCATTGCTTAAGTTCTAATTTCTTACATGTAGCTCACATCATTTTAACCTTAACCAATATCTTCAAATGCATAATAATTTAGCTACTACTTTGAGTATTTATTTAATGTCACATTCTTTACTCTTGTTATCTTAACGTATTTTTGGTTATTACACTCAATTGCACTTAGTTAATGTTATTTGGCATTCTTTTCCTTCAAGTTCAAGTATTATTATCTTCATTATATTGTAGTTGATATTTGGTATAAGCAGTTAGTTTCAAATTTAAAAGAAAGTAAATAAATTGTTTCATCTATGTCATTTCTAGTCATTATAATTTACTATGCATAATTGATCTTATTCAACATTTCTTCTTGTATTTTAAAGTTAAATGACATTTAACTATTCATGACATTATAGGTTCTAATTTGAAGCTAAATAATGAAATGTTCCCTAAAGTTTCCTTATCTTGGCATTTCTAATTTTAGTTATCATAGTTATATTTAATTAATGCAATTGGACATTCTTATATGTATGTATAAATGACTAGTTAATAGTCAAAAGTTGATTGTTTAAATATCATGAACTTTTAGGCAAACATTTTAAGTGCATTCTTCTACATAGTATAAAAATTCTAATTTATGGTAGGAAATTGAGTTATCCTAAGAAATGTTTTAAATAGCTAATTTTTTATATGAAAATATGGAGTTTACTTATCTTTATTTTCATTTAAAGAGCTCTCAAAATATATGATAATACCTTTTGTAATGATGATAAGAGACTTGAAGGAGGTTTTAATAAGTATTTTGTATGTCCTGATAATAAAGGGAGAACAAAGGAGGAATCTTGAGGGTTCCCCTACTAAGTCCTCTTTCCCACCATCAAATAGTATTAAACATGTCATAGAGTATTAACATCATCTAGCACAACTATGATGATGCATGAAAAGAAAAGAATTAAATAATAAAATTTTAAGAACAATTTAGAGTTAATATAAAAGAAAAAACCTCCATAGATTTCATTTCTTTACATCCAAAGAGAAAATATTTTAACGTCCTAGAATCCAGATAATATTATGATCTTAAGAAGATATAGATGATGATGGTGGGAGAACTAAGGGCCTTAGAGTTTTGTGAGAGGGCCTAAGAGGAGTAAAAGAAAAGTGTGAGAGACTTTTTTAGGATTTGATAGAGTGTCTTTAAGAAAAATCTAAGTTATTGGTTAATCAAGCAATGTGAGAGCTAAAACTTGAAAATCTTAGATTTGACTCACATTTAATTTTGATGATTTGTCTAATTATGTTCTAGCAAGTTTCATAATTTTTTAATATTTTTAGATATTTTTAAGGAATTTTGAATAATAATAAGTCAAAAAAAACCTAAGTGAGGTCTAACTCAGAGAAATTTGGCTTTAGAAAGAGGCTTAAGATGGAAGGATTAAGTTAAGTTCTACAATGAGTCAAAGTAAGTATTTAGATTATATTTAAAATTAATTTCAATTTTTAAGGATTTTTAATAGATCAAAAGGCCTAGATAAAGGAACCTTTGGTTAAGAACTTCATGAGGGTTGATGGCTAGGGTTTTATGATGACAAAATTAGAAAAATTTGTGAAGAAGGATGTCGATTTTCATAACAAGAAAATAAAAAATAAAGTTGCAAGAAAAAGATAACTATCATTTATCAAATTGACAAGTTAGGGAAGACCATCAAGTGTCCTCTTATATGGAGCAACCACCAAACCTCCATACCTTTGGGTAAACTCCTAATTTTGATTTCCAGTAGGTTTCTTATAATTCTAATATAAAATAGAAAAGTACTAAAAAAAGAAAAGAGGGGTGATCAAACCCTCTTATTTTAATTCGAGGAGATTACCTCATTAGCTAGCCCTTGCTTTAATAAATTAAAAAAATTAAATTTTAATTATTTTATTTATTATTTAGAGCTTTTTCCTTATAATTTAAAATCTTAAATGTCATTAAGTTCAAAGTTTTAAATTATTTTCTCCACACATTTCATGAAAATAAAACACACATGAAAGTCTTATAACGAGTAAAATATATAAACTAAAATGCTCAAATATAAGAAAATTATATAGCAAAAGGTTTCATCATACTTTGGATGATTAGTCTACCTATGTTCATACTTTGATTGCTTGTAATGCATCTAGTAGCTCTTTTATCCCATCAATGGCACTAGCTTTTAAATAATTCTTTTCTTTAAAGTTGAAAACTAAATATTCTTTCACTATTTTAGGTGTCATATCCAAATGCTCTTAAAAATAATGTATCTTCATTTAGTGGTTTTTCACCACATTAAGAATCTATGCTCTGGGCTTATCATTAACTAGTGCCTCATTTGCCTATTTGTAGTACATTTTTAAGATGTTAGGTTTAAAATCAACCTATTTTCGATTCTTCTTTCCATTTATAAAAAGATTAATATCTAGATTTTTATGTAATATATTTACTTAAAATGTTAGTAATATGACAACAAATCAAGGTCCATTGACTAGAGCTAAGGCTAGGTAGAAGAAAATTACTTAAGAAGGCCCCATAATTGGGAGCAAGAGAGAATTATGAATGCTTTGAAGCTTGAAGGACACATGAACACCTATGGAGTTCATGTTATTTTTATATCACGTTATAATGTTTAGCAACATTACTGTAATTATTTAAATATCTACATGCAAATTATCATTCATGTTTTATTTAATGTGTTGTAGGATGGCTAATATAATGAAGGGAACTTGTATTTATATAAGTAATTAATTATTTATTTAATTATAATTTATTTTTCAATGGAACAATAGCTTTGAGTGAGAGTTTAGTGATTGGATTGGCCTCCATCTCATTTATTCTCTCCTAATTTAAAATTTTGAGGAGTTATCATTTATAAAAGCTCTATAATATGTTACTCAAAAACTTTATGATATGAAGAATGGGGGTTTAGTGATCCTCTTCTAACACTACTTTGGTGAGTAGAGCATTTACTTATTTTAATTATATTTATTATGTTTTAATTGTAATTTTCTATATTGTGTTATCCTTGGGATTGGGTTATATCTTATGAAAATCAAAGTTCTAATTTTTATCCATAAAATCCATTATATTTCTCGCTTAATAGGGTTGACCTAGTCATCCAAGTCCTTATCTTTATTTTGCTTACAATTGGTTGACAAAATCTTTACCAAAAATTACCAAATTCATTAAATTAATAGTAGCATCTCTGCTATAATTTTCCATGTGTTGATTTGGGTATGATATTGACAAAATCACTAAGTTTAGGGTATCCTATGTTCAAATTCAAAGAACTATCTAATTGCTTTCTATGAGACTAGTCCTAATAAAAATTCTGAAAAGAAAAATAAATTAGAACTTCACCAAAATTTACAAAACTTTTTAAATCACATATACACTCTTCAACTTATAACTTTCATTTTATTTCATGTGATTTGGATTTATGGAGAAAAATATCTTATTGTTAGGAGTTAGGATTCCAAATTTAGGACTATTTACTATCAAGTTGTTGGTGACCATTTTCCCTTTTAAATTCCTAATTTCACTTGATATTAACTCCACCTCAAATATTCTTACTCTCCTAAGCATTTCAAGAGAACACACAATCCACAAACTTGATTAGTTCAATAATTTAAGCCCTACGTCCACATTATTTTAGTATATATTCAACTTAAATGTTAAACTTATAGGATTAGCACTATAAAAAAAATTAAAATGGCTAGGTAATGCTTCATTGGTGGTAGAGTGTTTGTAGATATAATCAACTAATATAAGTAAAGAGTAGATTTATCTAAGTACTCTTTATAGAAAGCCTTAAACCTAATATTTTTAGTAATGATATCTAGCATTAAATGGGTATAGTGGCACACTAGTTAGCAGCATGAACTCTTTATAAGTATATAGTTCAATCATAATCAACTAGATTTTATGAAACTTTATACTATGATGTCTTGATTGGAACTTTAATATGGGCTTTTATGGAGGAGCTAGGTTGACTTTATCAGTTAATTTTATAAGATAAATATGATAGTCTTGTTATTAAATTTGAATACATAGGTGTTCTTATTACCATAATGAATTAGATTCATATTAAAAAGCTATGGACTCCTTAAGAGTATCTAATTTATATTGAGAAGCACATCACATCCCATATGGTACTTATAGCTCTTAATTTTTATTGATATTATATAAATAATAACATTAGAAGTGATGTATGGTTTAACCATGGCACATGAAAGGGCTTTCTGTTTGATTTAATCTTGTGATTTTCCCTTATTAGTACCTTGGTGGACTATATTCAAGGTATTATATTGATTAATTATTAATTTACATTATTAGTCACTACATGTAAAATAAATGCTAAAGATGATGCTTTTCCTCTATTATTTTGATTTTTTTTCATAGATAGACATCTCATGGCACTAATAGGGTGCTTAAATCATACCTCTTAAATTATCATTCGAGAGGGGTATCTCATTAATGATGTTCTTTACATCATTATCTTGT